>CM060951.1:98862563-98952563 GCA_030765055.1 Mantis religiosa | reverse complement strand
TGCGTCGTGTTGGCTATAAATGAGGACTTACAGTGGCACTTAGCACACAAGTACACCTACTACAGATGTAAGTGCTGGTGAAATAAAGTGGACGTTTTCTGGGTTGACAGTTTAAATAATGTGTTCCCCTTTTCGCCGTTCATTTTGCTTATCCAGCTTATGTGTCGTTCTTGCCTTTTCACTGTAAATATGATGTATGTCTGTTGTAGAGCGTTGCTTTCATCAACAGAGCCGTGCTCCAGAAAATATCTGTCCACTCTCGAGAACACACATGGTGTGTAAAATAAACTACATGACTCAAGTGCGATATATGTGTAACAGTGTTACAATCGTATTTCAATTTATTACATTTTATACATTTCTAGAAACTATTTTTATTCACACGACCTTACCATATTACTTTGTAAGATCACATTCAGTTAATATGTTTCTTTATGAAACATCACATCAATTAATGCTTCAAGCTTTAATGTATACTCACGAAATAAAAGCCGTTAAATTAGGCATCAATTGTGGTTCCTTTACACATTGATCTTAAATGCATTTCCGTATCACCGAAACAAGTGTTTCTAAACCTGCAAAAATACTTTTAGAAGGTTGAAGATACTAACCCTTCCTTACATGTATAAATTGTCACCTGTATGGTTCAGGAAGACTTAGGAACTTAACAAATTCAAGTATCTGATTATTCAAGTACCCTATCTTCCTGTGATTTGATTCGTTAGCACATTCTAATGCTCTTAACTCTACTAACCTTTGAGAAGAACGTAATATGAGTTTTCAAAGACCTTGGCTTATGACATCAGTTTCCTTTTTACTCATATCGACAATGTACAAGTGGCCGGACACAGTCTTTGCTGAATACCGTAATCTGAGCCACGTTGTTCCAAATTGTAGAGTTGTTTATCCCAGTGATACATTTTCTCATTTCCAGAAAGACGTGCAGTATGAAACCGATGAACTTCAAAATATTTGGTGCCCTTCCTAATGATCTTAAAAGAAAAATTGATAATTTCAGTGCTTTTAAAAATGCTGCTATAGAGTACCTATGCTCAAGTCCTTTTTATATGTGATACATTATCATAGTGATGCTTATGCAGCTCTGTTGTAAATAGAATCTAACCATTGATGCCTATTGAAAATCTATTTAAATGTATATGTTATGAAGAAGTGAGAATAAGTGGTATGCATTGCAAATCCAATATAAAATGCTGAGACGTATTGGCAAAAGCCAAGTGAAGGTTAATTAAAAACATGTTTGATTCTGTATCATCCCTGACTTGTTTTCTGTAATGTTTTTTCATGCTGCCAGTATATAACGTATCTCTTATGTAAAATTTTCAAATATATGTGCTACGAAACTGCATACATTTTTTCAACGTTCACAGTACTTTGAGCCTACTAGTGTACCCACTGAACGTAAATCTAATCTAATCTAACCTCTCTTGGCCTTATACAGCTATGATGTTGATCATGGCCAAGAGACTTGCTCTAACATTATTGTCGAAGTAAATTATGCAACTTTTAAAAAATTAATCCACACCAGTTATATTTGTTGTACACTTATTCAAAATGCCTGCTGGATTAACGTATGTGTGTTGTTCGGCTACCCTGTAGTAACCCCGCATGTCCATCAAGTAATTCATACTATAGTCGATTTACTCAACACGGCTGGGGTGATCGTTTGTGAATGCCAATATCAGTTAATGTTTTCTTTTAGTACATAAAACACGAATATCCTCCCTATCACATTTTCTTGCTCTAAAAACTGCAGTGCATTCATAATGATTTCAAAAGTGAAAGTTTATTATTGAGATCTGTGTTTGCATGAAATACTTGGGATAATCCTTATAAATAAGGCTGACGAATCGTCGTCAACTATGTCCGAAGAGACAACTACATGACGGCATGAGCCACAGTAAAATATCCCTGCTATAGTGTCTGTAATTAATAAAGGTGAAGCATGCCATACAAGATAACTGGGCACAGAGTATGAATGACGTCAGAAGTACAGCAAGACAATCAGATGTGCATACGTAGAAAACAACCTAACGTGGTACTCTGCGAACTAGTGAAGCATTGCCTTTCAATCTATGCAGACGCAAGTTCAAGGCATAGTCTAACGCGACTGTTTTGTTTGCTCTCGCAGTGAGCGGTTCTCATGGTCAGGCCAACACCAACTCCAATACTCAGACCTTAATACAGATTCCAAGATGGCGCCCGTCGAAGCCCAGCGATTCTGGTTACGCAAAATTGGAAACTATATACAATGGACATAATATATTCCATATTAAGAAGCAGTAAGATAACTCTTAAGCATTTATCACTTTATACTTTCAACCAAAACGTGTAATAACATAAATAAAAAGCACAATGACAAATCCTAATCGTTTATCACTTATAGTAGCACGTTCCACTGCATTTCCTACCTTATACTTCCAATCAAAGTTTAACTTATAAGGCATAACAACTCATAAGCATTTAACACTTTGCACAGTAAAAACATAGAGGAAAACATGATTAAATGAAACAAAAGTTAAGTTTTTCTTGAACACAACAGAAATGGTAAAATCAAGAACACATGTACAAGAAAAGAAAGAAAGAAAGAAAGAAAGAAAGAAAGAAAGAAAGAAAGAAAGAAAGAAAGAAAGAAAGAAAGAAAGAAAGAAAGAAAGAAAGAAAAAGAAAACGAAAAAGCTAACCTGAAATATTTACTGGCTGCTAAGTTTGAGCTCCTTCCTCACCAAGTTCATCGCTGGCTTTTCTACTGGTTTCTCTATTTTGCACTCTCTTGGATAAGTGTTCAGACACATTTTTTTTTTCATTTAACATTTTGTGTAATTGTTCATAGATATGTTTGCCAGCACTTTCACACACTTCTTCACTTTGACAAATAAAGGCTCATTTATATATATTTGTGTGTGAGTGTCCTAAGCCAGGGGTGCTTGTACATCTTTGTTAAAAATTGCCTTAGGTACACAGGATGTGGTAATGTCAGTACATTAGTTTCTTATTGTTTCATATAGTTCTGGATATTCATATGAAATGTTTGTAGCCCATATCAAAACATCTGGAGAACATTTAATCCAACTAGCACAGGCTAGGTCCAGCTGTTCTAAAGCAAACTTTATGTCACTGGACTGTATCATCATCTGTAGGAAGTAATAAAGTTTCATTTATATTGTTTACATAGTTACCTTTTCTGGTAAGGACATACTGCTTATACTATAATATTTAAGAAAACTCACCAGATTGTCCCGTTTACTCCATCTGTCAAATTTGAGGGTGACAATTCCCTCACATTGCAAGAACCATCTAAAATTTTTTCACTGGTAGGTTCATAATATTGCAAAACACACTCACTTTTAGGTTATGAAGTATTTTGAAACTCACATTAAGTGCAGGAACATCAGTGAAGGTGGGATCTTGAATGTTATTGAAAATAACATTACCAATCATCTTTAATAATGACTATGAATGTGTTAAAATCTTTCCTCACCACTTCAATTTTTAAGGACTCAAAACTGCCAATAAATATCTTGTGCACACCAATTATTAACATTCTCTTCACTCTCGGCAAAATGTCTTGCATATGTGCTTCAGGATTTCGTCTTTTCTGCTTGAGCTTTACTGTGTGATAGGATGGCTGATTCTTAAAAATCGTAGGTTAAGCATCATCAGCTAATTTTGTTACTTTTCGAAGGACATGAATTGGTTCACCGTCATTTGCTGGAAAAATGTCTTCCTTAACCACAAAGTCTGTTCAAAATGATGAACACAAACTACAGTTTTGTCATTTACTTCAACATTTTTAAGATGTATGTTCCTGATCCACTTATCCCATAAAGATTTTTCTTTAGCAAATTTAAATATTGTCGTATGAGGTTCACTACCATAATTAGATTTGCGTCGGGAACAGAACAAGAACGACCCATTTCAACAATATTTCACTCTCCTATATATTTACATAAACTTTATAACTTAGTATTATGTTAAAAACTCACTATAAACTAACTCGTTGGTCATTAGTTGCCACTTTAATGTGAATTACATTAATTCTGCAAACACACAATCAAAGTAAACAAACACATGCTTCATTCGGTGTATATAACCATAACATAACATGCTGGGCCACGAGCGGCGCCATTTTTGCTACAATCGATACTCGTATTATGGTCTGAGAATTGGAGTTGGTGTTGGTCAGGCTATACCAGCCGGCAGTTGTTTACATGTGCAAGCAATAAAAGTATATACTATTGCAGTATACCTATAGAAAAGCTACATATCTACGGCCTTATGTAATTAAGGAGGACTACTGACACCATTTAAGTTCTTTACGTGTTAATTTTCTCATATTGGTAAAACTATCACCACATATGAGGATGGTGTTCTAACATTTAGCTTCAATTATTACTTCGATTACCGGTATACTGTATTTATTACTAATTGTATGATACTGTGTCTTAAATCCTCAGTAATACCCACACAGTATCTACATTAATCATAATAAAGATAATAATAAATAATAACAAATCTATATTTTTAATTATTTCTAATAATAATTAGAAATGTGAGTACTATCAGTTAAATAGTGCTTTAAGTTACATATCCCCAGCCGTACTTCGTGTACGAGTGCTTAGACAAAGATTTTCTAAACAGGTGACAAGTTCAAATCGTGCTGCAATACTCACTGTTCTTCCATTTATGATAGGTGTTTATAAAAACATATGTTGTTACTAATTTGGATTAACACATTACCAGAATATTATTTCTCCAGGCCAGGATGCCAATCAACAGTGAAGTAGTCAAGATGTACCATAACGACAAATACGAGTAGAAATTTGAGGATGAAGAATAGCATTAAGACCTGTGTTACACACGGTACCCCCTTATTTAATAATTGTCCCTAAACAAAGGGAGAAACGAAAGGTTCAATGATAAACGCATAGTTATTAATAAACTAAGAATCACGTAACATCAACACAAAGTAAATAAAAGAGAATTTTTTCCGTCAAAAAAGTCATGTACATATAGCTTAATATAAAAATCAAGTTGAATTCTCATTGCTTAAAAAATTATTTACAATCTTCAGTAGCCCATCAGTTGAATGCGATGAAAGGAGCCTATTTTTCCTTCCTCTCTGGCAGAGTACATCTAGTTTACACACTCCCATAAACTCCTGCAACATGAAACCAAATATCAGAGCATGCGTGTTTACGACGTATGACCTCAAGATGTGGACATTAGGGAGCAGTTTCTATGTCAGCTGAAATAGCTATAGCAAAAATGTACGCCTGAAATTAAATATATATGTGCAATATACACATGAGCACAACATAATGTAGAAAGAAGTTTATAGGATCAAAATCCAAGGTGAGAAAACAGTACAAGGATATAATTATTTTAAATTACGTAAACAAATTGGGCTTATGAATGTAAAAATTATTCCACTATGCCAAGGACATATCGATGCATAGATATATCACTTGAGTTCAATTTATAGCAAGGTTACTTCTAGGCCATGCTACTGTCCCATAAATATAATCATACGTAACATGGGAGCTTTACAAAGGAAAATCCCATGGCAGACGAGGTTTTCACGCTTAAGCCCCATTCGAGGCCCGGTACTATAAGGAAACACACTGTACAGGAATAATATTTCAATATATTTTTAGCTTTATTTTAAGCATATCTGCCTCATCTTGCCCAGCTCTGCATTAATGACACAACTGAAGGAATGAATACGTGTAAGCTTATGTTTGTGATTGAAAATTCAGATGTGCTGCATCACATTTAATTTTCAGCTCGCTTTTTCAAAATTAATTTTACAGAAATGTATTATTCTAGCTAAATATTAATTTAAACAAACTGTCGATGCATTTTGTAGTCATGAAGTGGCCAATAGTGAAGTTTGGCAAGCATAATGTTATGCGTAGGATTTGAAGCGCTATCCCTTTTGAATTACCACTGGGAAAACAACGTTGACTTGACACTTTAAAACCATAAAACTGGTTTGTATTTAAACTCATAAGAAAACTTATTTTAATCACTTTACTCAACTACTTTTCAAGCTAAGTGTAATATAATTTACATTTCTGTGCGGTAAGAGTTATATTCTCTTACATTTTACCAATTAGAGGCGGTTATTTAAATGAAGAGAAATTCACGAGTAGCTCCAGATATGTGAAACTGGATATTTATTTATAATTACAATATTTTGAAAAAATTACATGTTAATTTATTTGTAATAGTAAATAAATAAAATCACAAAACTCACATATAAAGTTAGTTCGAGAAGAGATATGTTCCGGAAAATTTCTTTGGCTATCTTGGAAATCCCTGAATTTAAACCCCCAGTTTTGCACAGCACCAATTTTATCATTTTTAATTATAAAGTTTAGTAATATTTGAAGTTCCCAAATACTTCAATTTTCGGTGAGATATTGGAATGCAACTTTTAAGGGAAATTAACGCATCCTCTACCCATTTATGGAGTACAATATATAAACTCTAAATGGTTAAGTAAATTTGTCATAGTGTACATAGGAAAAATATAACAGAAAAATATACATCCTGCATTTTAAGATTTATTTGCTCTTAGTGACAACATTACTCGTTAGTCATTACACAGGTGAAAGTTATGCATAAAGGCTTATTGACTGAAAATGAAATATTGGAAAATAAAGTTTTATACATTCATCAATTCAGATCCCCAATAATAGAATATAGTGTATCGCTAGGAAACCAGGTGTTTCACTTCATCTGCACAACAAAGCTATCTATATTCCATTACATTAGTGTAGAAGAATGTTTTCGTAAGAGTAGCTTATAGAACAGCGGATAGAGAACGTTAAGTATACGTACAACAGCGTTATAAGTAAAGAATGCAGAGCTATGTCCAACTGAAGATGCTCTTTCCCTACCAGTGCCGATCTTACTGAGATGTTCTCTATTAATTCTCTCTCCTTTATACACCCTAATCATTTCATTCCATTTCAGCTGCTAGTCTGAAACACTGTTCTTCGTTTAGCTCAGATTTGGCTGCAAAAGATCTGATACCGTTCTGTGCAATTTCATCTTGCGCTTGACCATAATCGTTATCATTGTCAATTTCTGATGATGAATGGAATAACCTATTTCTAGCTGGTACTCTTCTGAATCCCTCTGCCGAACAGCCCGGCATATCTTCATTTCCTAGTGATGAATGCTTACTGATTCGCTGTTGCTTCTTTTTCCAGTTGTTGATCATCTGTTCGATTGTAGCTTGAGGGATCCTTGAGTACAATATTGGTATATCGCGCTACGGTGAATCCTGCTTGATCTCCCAAGTTGTGTGGGGAGGATTTTCATATTGAGATACAGTCTTAGGAGGTGATAACTCCTGCTAATTACTCTTCCAGGTTGTGCGAGGAAGGTTGGAATATGGCGAAGTTGACTTGACGGTCGATGGCTCCGGATAATTTTTCCCCCTATTTACATGAAACGGATTTACGTACATGGGTGTCTCCGGTGCTGGACTGGTGTCGATTTGAATATTTGCCCATGGTAACCAGTATCCTTCACCGGGACCCTGTGCATTCTCTTCATTAGTGTACAATTGCTGTTGGGGCTTTCCGGACTCATCTCGACGTCTAGGCGCTTTATGACTGGGTATTTTAGTTCGTGTTCTGTATCTCTGGACGGTGTGTCTTTTTCATGTTTTCGGTCACTATATAAAACAATTCCACTATTAAATGCATCACTTTTACATTAAATTTCTTCATCAGAACCAAACACTGAATTTAATACGTTACTGCTTCTGTGGCTAAGGCCAATAGATAAATATAGAAAATATCAAACATCATTAAAAGAACTAGAACGAATAACGAAACGACTAGAACGAGTAACGAAACAAGAGAAAGAACAAGCACATTTGTTGGGAAAGTTGATATATCGATGTGGGCTATGACTACCACAGAGCGTATACGAACTACAACCTTCCTTTAATAGGTTTGGCTTTTGTTGACGTAGCTATTTTGTGTTCATTGGCCCTTGCATTAAGACTGAATAAAAGGAGAAACTATGATCTTAGAAAATAATGATTGTGTATTTAATTGATATAATTATTTATTTACTGTACGATCTCAAAGTTAGAGAAATGTATGACCTGTGACAAAATATTTCAAAAAGAAATGTAAGAACATTTCAATCAATGAGAAAAGAATATAACTCAAGAAATCGTCGTAGGGATTTAGGTCCAATTGAAACTGAAGATACAGATTACCAGACTTGTAGACCTGATTTAAGACGCTAATTAGACAGGAAGACAGAAAGACCAAGGACAGAAAGAGAATACCAGGAGAGAGAAGATATATATGGAGAGTATAAGAGCGCACAGATGCAACTGATTTTGGAGAAGCGGAAAGATGACTGCCCGGATGTCTGCAACTGACGAACCAGCTCCATGTACTGATGCCAGTTCCTTTAGGATATGGATAACAGTAGGAGGAAGCTTTGGATACGAGTTGCAGAATAGGAAACTTTACAACTGCAGGAAACAGTCTATCGTAGCTTGTTATAAGAATTAAAGCTGTAGTAGAAATGTAGACTTGATTTATATTTTTGAAGTAGAAGTAAAGTGGAAAAAAGACTCTTTTAGGTAGATTATATTTGTAAGGCTACTGGAATCCAGTAATCTTTAAATTTAGTTAGTTTGTTAAGGTAGAAAGTAGATTACATCTGCAAAATTGGTAAATTGTTTTGTGAAATCTTACTCAGAAGTTAATAAAGTTAAAAATGAAATTTGCATTATAAGGCCTAGTATAGATTCCAGAAACTGGGCCATTGATATGCAGTTTTTATTTTACTCTTATTTTGTCTTATCTTGTTTTACTTTATTTTTATTTTATTTCATTTTGTTTTGTCCGACCTGAGTTTGAATTGTCAATATCTGTTGACAGTGACGGAACAGCTTCTAGCCGAGCAATAATAATACGAAAGGCAAAATAAGATTACTAGCGGTTGACTGTTCGAAATGGCTGCTATATATTCACTGTTGAAGGAAAGAACACCTTTACGTCGTTTTTTACAAGAGCATTCAGCGTGTTTCAGAACACGAAATCTGAGGAAAATTTGACACAAGACGAGGCTTTCACCAGTTTTAAGCTCCTGGAAGACAAGGCTGATCGTGCTATTAGTTGCTGGACAGGAAAATCCATGAAGCTGCGTATGCAATGAGGCCACCGACGAGAATAAAGCTAAAGAGTATAATGAAGTCAAATCATATTGATATAAGTAGAAAACAGCGAAATGTAGGTGCGAGAAATTTAGTACATTTCAAGTATCAAATGATTTTTATTCCAAGATCGAGTGATTTTAAAACGAGCAGATTGATCAGTAAGTTGCCGGAGTTGTTGCTTGTTGAAACTGTAAATCTTTCATATTTTCTAAACTTTACCATATTTCATGCCTTTCTATATCTCCTATTCTGCACTTTACCAATTCCCCCCTCATCGCTGGTATTCCTTTCCACTAATCTCCATATAACTCCCATTCGAATTTTCCATAATTCCCCTATCTCTTCCCACCAAATATTTAAGTTCTCAATTCTTTTTACTGTCCCATTCTAATTAAAACTGTGAATACTATCAGAGAGATAGTGATTGAGGTTCCCTGCTCCAGCCGTGCTTCGTGTACGAGTGGCTAGACAAAGGATTTCTAAGGAGGTTACGAATTACAATTCCGTTGCAATACGCAATGTTCTGCCATTGTTCATAGGTGTATATAGAAATATATGTAGTTACTCATATAGATTAACACATTACCTGAATATTATTTCTCCAGGCCGGCATGCCATTGAAACAGTGAAATAGCCCAGATATACCATAACGAAAGATACGTGAAGAAATTGAAGGATGAAAGAATAGCATTAAGATCAGTGCTACAGGCATGTTTAGTTACCCTCACTACACAAAGGGAGAAACGAAAGTTATTAAGAAACCAAAAGTCACGTAACAGTAACACTAAGGAAATAAAATAGCAATTTTGTTCTCTCAAAACGGTCGTGTTCTTTTGCTTTAACATAAAGATCTAGTTGAATTCTGCTCGTTTAACAAATTATTTAGTCTTCAGTAACACATCAACTGAATTCGATGAAAGGAACCTATTGTACCTTAATTTCTGTTGGAGTACATCTACTTTATACACTCCCTTAAACATCCTGTAGCATGAAACCAAATACCAGAGCATGCGAGTTTACGACGTATGACCTCAAGATTTGGACACTAGGGAGAAGTTTGTATGTCAGCTAAAATAGCTATGGTAAAAATTCGCGCCTGAAAATAAAATATAACTACAATTTAATCATGAACATCAAATAATGTAGAAAGAAGTGTATATGATCAATAACCAAGGTGAGAGAACCACACAAGTATGTTATTTTAAATTTCGTAAACAAATTAGGCGTATGAATGTAAATGCTATTTCACTATGCCAAGGACGTATCGATGCTGAGGGACATAACTTGAGTTAACTTTATAACAAGGTTACATATAGTACATGCTACCTTCACATAATTATAATCTTACGTAACACGGGAGTTTTACAATGGAATATCCCATGGTAGACGACGTTTTCACGCATAAGCCCCATTCGGGGCCCGGTACTATAGGGAAGCACAGTGTACAGGTATCATTTATATTTGTATTTCAATATACTTTTAGTTTTATTTAAAGCACCCCTGCCTCATCTTGCCCAACTCTGCAGTAGTGGCACAACTGAAGGGATGAATACGTGTAAGGTTATATTTGTGATTGAAAATTCAGATGTGCCGCATCACATTTCATTTTGTGCTTGCTCCTGCAGAAACTACTTTTACAAAATGTATTATTCCAGGTACATGTTAATTACAACAAGATTCGATGAACTTTGTTGTCATACAGTAAGCAATAGTGAGGTTTAGCAAGCATATTGTTATGCGAGGGATTTGAAGCGCTATCCCTTTTGATTTACCACAGGGAAAACAACGTAGACTTGACACTTGAAAATCATAAAACTGGTTTATATTTAAACTCATAAGAAAATCTGTTTCTATCACTTAGCTTAACTAATTTTAAGCTAAGTATAATATCATTTACATTTCTGTGCAGTAAGAGTTATATTCTCTTACATTATAACAATTAGAGGCGGTTATTTAAATGAAGATATATACACAAGTAGCCCCTGAAAAAATTAGATGTTAATTTATGTTTAATAGTAAATAAATATAACCAGAAAATGCCCATATAAAATTAGTTCGAAAAGAGATATTTTCCGGAAAATTTTTCTTTGGCTATCTTGGAAATCCTGAATTTAAACCTCCAGTTTTGTACAGCAACAATTTTATAATTTTAATTATAGTGTTCACTATTACTTGGAGTTACCAATAACCTCCATTTTCGGTGAGATATCGTAATTCAATTTCTTAACGAAGTTGACGGATCTTCTACCTACATATGTAACATAAAATATAAAGTTTAGGTAAATTTGTCATCTTTTACTCAGAACAACGTAACAGAATAATCTACATACTGTATTTTAAGATTTATTTTCTCTTAATGATAACATTACTCGTTAGTCACTACGTAATGTAAAGTTATTTGCATAGAAGCTTATTGACTGGAAATGAAATAATGGAAACCAAAGTTTAATACATTCATCAATTCAGATCATCCATTAATAGTGTATAGCGTATCGCTAGGGAACAAGGGTTTTCACTTGCTCTACTCAAGAAAGCTATCTATATTACATTACATTAGTGTAGAAGAATGTTTTCTTAAGAGTAGCTTATAGAAGAGCGGATAGAGAAATTTAAGTATACGTATAGTTAAAGAATGCAGAGCTGTGTCCAGCTGAAAATGCTCCTTTCCCTTTCAGTGCCAATCTTACTGAGATGTTCTCTATTATTTCTCTCTCCTTTATATATCGTATACATTTCCCTCCATTTCAGCTGCTAGTCTGAAACACTGTTCTTCGTTTAGCTCAGATTTGGCTGCAAACGATCTGATACCACTCTGTGCAATTTCATCTTGCGCTTGACCATAATTGTTATCATTGTATATTTCTGATGATGTATGGAATAGCCCATTTCTAGCTGGTGCTCGTCTGAATCCCTCTGCCAAACAGCCCGGCATATCTTCATTTCCTAGAGATGAATGCTTACTGATCTGCTGTTGCTTCTTTTTCCAGTTGTTGATCATCTGTTCGATTGTAGCTTGAGGGATGCTTGAGTACAATATTGGTCTATTGCGGTATGGTGAATCCTGCTTGTTCTCCCAAGTTGTGTGGCGAGGATTTTCATATTGAGATACAGTCTTCGGAGGTGATAACTCCTGCTAATTACTCTTCCAGGTTGTGCGAGGAAGGTTTGGAATATAGCGAAGATGACTTGACGGTTGATGGCTCCGGAGAACTTTTTTCCCCAATTTACATGAGACGGATTTACGTACATGGGTGTCTCCGATGCTGGACTGGTGTCGATTTGAATATTTGCCCATGGTAACCAGTATCCTTCACCGGGACCCTGTGCATTCTCTTCATTAGTGTACAATTGCTGTTGGGTCTTTCCGGACTCACCTCGAGGTCTACTGCGCTTTTTAACTAGGTATTTTAGTTCGTGTTCTGTATCTCTGGACGGTGTGCCTTTTTCATTTTGTCGGTCACTATATAAAACAAGTCCACTATTAAATGCATCACTTTTACATGAAACTTCTTCATAAGCACCAAACACTGAATTTAATACGTTACTGCTTCCGTGGCTAAGGCCAACAGATAAATATAGAAAATAGCAAACATCATTAAAAGAACTAGAACGAATAACAAAACGACTAGAACGAGTAACGAAACAAGAGAACGAACAAGCACATTTCTTGGGAAAGTTGGTATATCGATGTGGGCTATTACTACCACAGAGCATATACGAACTACAACCATTCCTTTAATAGGTTTGGCTTTTGTTGACGTAGTTATTTTGTGTTCATTGGCGCCTGCATTAAGACTGAATAAAAGGAGAAATTATGATCTTAGAAAATAATGCTTGTGTATTTAATTGATATAATTACTTATTTACTGTACGATCTCAAAGTTAGAGATATGTATGACCTGTGACAAAATATTTCAAGAAAGAAAAGTAAGAACATTTCAAACTATAGGAAAATAATATATTTTAAGCAATCCTCGGAGTGATTTAGGACCAAGACAAACTGAAGATACAGATTACCAGACTTGTAGACCTGATTTAAGACGCCAATTATGGACATTAGAAAGATGACGAAAGACAGAATGACCATAGAAAGAGAATACCAGGATAGAGAAGATATATATATATATATATATATATATATATATATATATATATATATATATATATATATATGGATAGTATAAGAGCGGACAGATGCAACTGATTTTGCAGAACGGAGAGATGACTACCCGGAAGTCTAGAACTGACGAACCAGCTCCATCTACTGATACCAATTTCTTTAGGGGATGGATACCAGTAGGAAGAAGCTTTGTATACCTGTTGCAGAAGAGGAAATTTAACAACTGTAGGAAACAGTCTTTCGTAGCTTATGAGAATTAAAGCCGCAGTAGAAATGTAGATTTGATTAAATTGTTGAAGTAGAAGTAAAGTGGAAAAAAGACCCTTTTAGGTAGATTATACTTGTAAGGCTACTGGAATACAACAACCTTTACATTTAAATAGTTTGTTAAAGTAGAAAGTAGGTTACATGAGCATCATTTGTAAATTGCTTTGTGAACTCTTATTCAGAAGTAAATAAATTTGAAAATGAAGTTTGCATAATAAGGCCTAGTATAGATTCCAGAAACTGGGCTATTGATGTGCAGTTTTAATTTTATTATTATTATATATTATCTTATTTTACTTTATTTTTAATTTATTTTATTTTGTTGGACCTGTGTTTGAATTATCAATATCTGTTGACAGTGACGGGACAGCTTCTAGCCGTGCAATAATAATACGAAAGGCAAAATAAGATTACTAGCGGTTGACTGTTCGACATGGCTGCTATAAATTCACTGTTGAAGGAAAGAACACCTTTACGTCGTTTTTACAAGAACATTCAGCGTGTTTCCGAACAATCATTCTGAGGAAAATTTGACACAAGACGATTTTTTCACCAGTTTTAAGCTCCTGGAAGAAAAGGCTGAACGTGCTATTAGTTGCTGGACAGGAAAATCCATGAAGCTGCGTATGCAATGAGGCCACCGACGAGAATAAAGCCAAAGAGTATAATGAAGTCGAATCATATTGATATAAGTAGACAACAGCGAAATGTAGGTGCGAGAAATTTACTACATTTCAAGTATCGAATGATTTTTATTCCAAGATCGAGTGATTTTAAAACGGGCAGATTGATCATCAAGTTGCCGGAGTTGTTGCTTGTTGAAAATGTAATGCTTTCATGTTTTCTAAACTTTACCATATTTCCTGCTTTTGTATCTCCTATTCTGAATTTTACCAATTACCCTCATCGCTGGTATTCCTTTCCTCTAATCTCCATATAACTCCCTTTCGAATTTTCAATAATTTCTCCTATATCTTCCCACCAAATATATTGAGTTCTCTATTCTTTTTACTGTCCCATTCTAATTAAAACTGTGAATACTATCAAATAGATAGTGATTGAGGTTTCCTATCTCCAGCCGTGCTTCGTGTACGAGTGGCTAGACAAAGGTTTCCTATGTAGGTTACGAATTCAAATTCCGTTGTAATACGCAATGTTCTTCCATTGTTCATAGGTGTATACAGAAATATATGTAGTTACTCATATAGATTAACACATTACCTGTATATTATTTCTCCAGCATACCATTCAACAGTGAAATAGACCACATATACCATAACGAAAATTACGTGAAGAAATTGAAGGATGAAGAATAGAATTAAGATCAGTGCTACAGACAGGTTTAGTTACCCTCACTACACAAAGGGAGAAACGAAAGTTATTAATAAACTAAAAGTCACGTAACAGTAACACTAAGGAAATAAAATAGCAATTTTACTCTCTCAAAACGGTCGTGTAGTTTTGGTTTAACATAAAGATCAAGTTGAATTCTCCTCCTTTAACAGATTATTTATTGTTCTGTAACACATCAACTGAATTCGATGAAAGGAACCTATTGTACCTTAATCCCACTTAGAGTACATCTACTTTATACACTCCCTTATACATCCTGTAGCATGAAACCAAATACCAGAGCATGCGAGTTTACGACGTATGACATCAAGATGTGGGCAATAGGGAGCAGTTTGTATGTCAGCTGAAATAGCTATGGTAAAAGTTCATGTCTGAAGATAACATAAAAGTACAATTTATCCATGAACACCAAATAATGTAGAAAGAAGTTTATCGGATCAATACCCAAAATCAGAGAATAATACAAGAATATGATTAATTTAAAATACGTAAACAAATTAGGCGTATGAATGTAAATGCTATTTCACTATGCCAAGGACGTACCGATGCAGAGGGACATTACTTGATTTCACTTTATAACAAGGTTACATATAGTACATGCTACTTTCACATAACTATAATCTTACGTAACACGGGAGTTTTACAATGGAAAATCCCATGGCAGACGAGGTTTTCACGCATAAGCCCCATTTGAGGCCCGGCACTATAAGGAAACACACTGTACAGGTATCATTTATGTTTGTACTTCAATATATTTTAGCTTTATTTAAAGCACCCCTGCCCTATTTTACACAAATCTGCATTAGTGGCACAACTGAAGGGATGAAAATGTAAGATTACATTTGTGATTGAAAATTCAGATGTGCCGCATCACATTTAATTTTGTGCTTGCTCTTTGAAAAACTATTTTTACAAAGTGTATTATTACAGCTACATGTTAATTAAAACAAGCTTCGATGAATTTTGTTGACATACAGTAAGCAATAGTGAGGTTTAGCAAGCATATAGTTATGCGAAGGCTTTGAAGCCCTATCCCTTTTGATTTACCACATGGAAAACAACGTAGAATTGACACTTCAAAACCATAAATCTGGTTTATACTTAAACTCATAAGAAAAGCTATTTCAGTCACTTTACTTAACTAATTTTCAAGCAAAGTGTAATTTCATTTACATTTCTGTGCAGTAACAGTTATATACCCTTACATTTTACCAATTAGAGGCGGTTATTTAAATGAAGAGAAATTCACGAGAGCTCCAAAAATGTGAAACTGTATATGTAACATTAAAACAACTTGAAAAAATTATATGTTAATTTATCTTTAATAGTAAATAAATAAAATCAGAGAACTCCCATATAACGTTAGTTCGAGAAGAGATATGTTCCGGATAATTTTTCTTTGGCCTCTTGGAAATCCCTAAATTTATACCACAAGTTTTGTACGGCACCAATTATATCATATTTAATTATAAAGTTCAGGATTACTTGAAGTTCCCGAAAACTTATATTTTCGGTGAGATATCGGAATCCAATTTTTAAGCGAAATTAACCGATCCTCTACCCACCTATGGTGTACAATATATAAACTCTAAATGGTTTTAAATTTGCCATTGTGTACTCAGGAAAAATGTAACAGAAAAATATACATACTGTCATTTAAGATTTATTTTCTCTTAATGATAACATTTCTCGTTAGTCATTACGTACTGGAAAATTATTTGCATAGAAGCTTATTGACTGGAAATGAAATAACGGAAACCAAAGTTTAATACATTCATCAATTCAGATCATCCATTAATAGTATATAGCGTATCGCTAGGAAACAAGGTGTTTCACTTGCTCTGCACAAGAAAGCTATCTATATTACATTACATTAGTGTAGAAGAATGCTTTCGTAAGAGTAGCTTATAGAACAGCGGATAGAGAACGTTAAGTATACGTACAACAGCGTTATAAGTAAAGAATGCAGAGCTATGTCCAGCTGAAGATGTTCCTTTCCCTTCCAGTGCCGATCTTACTGAGATGTTCTCTATTATTTCTCTCTCCTTTATATATCGTATACATTTCCCTCCATTTCAGCTGCTAGTCTGAAACACTGTTCTTCGTTTAGCTCAGATATGGCTGCAAAAGATCTGATACCGTTCTGTGCAATTTCATCTTGCGCTTGACCATAATCGTTATCACTGTCAATTTCTGATGATGAATGGAATAGCCAATTTCTAGCTGGTGCTCTTCTGAATCTCTCTGCCGAACAGCACGGCATATCTTCACTTCCTAGTGATGAATGATTACTGCTCCGCTGTTGCTTCTTTTTCCAGTTGTTGATCATCTGTTCGATTGTAGCTTGAGGGATGTTTGAGTACAATATTTGTATATCGCGTTAGGATGAATCCTGCTTGTTCTCCCAAGTTGTGTGGGGAGGAATTTCATACTGAGATACAGTCTTAGGAAGCGATAACTCCTGCTAATTACTCTTCCAGGTTGTGCGAGGAAGGTTGGAATATAGCGAAGATGACCTGACGGTCGATGTAACCGGAGAATTTCTTTCCCCAATTTACATGAGACGAATTTACGTACATGGATGTCTCCGGTGTTGGACTGGTGTCGATTTGAATATTTGCCCATGGTAACCAGTATCCTTCACCGGGACCCTGTGCATTCTCTTCATTAGTGTACAATTGCTGTTGGGGCTTTCCGGACTCATCTCGATGTCTAGTGTGCTTTTGGACTGGATATGTTAGTTCGTGTTCTGTATCTCTGGACAGTGTGTCTTTTTCATGTTTTCGGTCACTATATAAAACAATTCCACTATTAAATGCATCACTTTTACATGAAACTTCTTCATAAGCACCAAACACTGAATTTAATACGTTACTGCTTCTCTGGCTAAGGCCAACAGATAAATACAGAAAATATCAAACATCATTAAAAGAACTAGAACGAATAACAAAACGACTAGAACGAGTAACGAAACAAGAGAAAGAACAAGCACATTTGTTGGGAAAGTTGATATATCGATGTGGGCTATGACTACCACAGAGCGTATACGAACTACAACCTTCCTTTAATAGGTTTGGTTTTTGTTGACGTAGTTATTTTGTGTCCATTGGCGCCTGAATGAAGACTGAATAAAACGAGAAATTATGATTTTAAATAATAATGACTGTGTAGTTAATTAATATAATTATTTATTTACCCCACGACCTCAACGTTATAGGAATTCATGTCCCGCGACAAAATATTTCAAGAAATAAATTTAAGAACATTTCAATCTATGAGAAAAGAATATAACTTAAGAGATCGTCGGAGGAAGTTAGGACCAAGAGAAACTGAAGATACAGATTACTATACTTGTACACCTGATTTAAGACGCCAATTATGGACATCAGAAAGAAGACAGAAAGACCATTGACAGAAAGAGAATACCAGGAGGGAGAAGATATATATGGAGAGCATAAGAGTGGACAGATGCAACTGATTATGCAGATGCGGAGAGATGACTACCCGGATGTTTGGAACTGACGAACCAGCTCCATCTACTGATGCCAGTTCCTTTAGGAGATGGATAACAGTAGGAGGAAGCTTTGGATACCATTTGCACAAGAGGAATTTTTACAACTGTAGGAAACAGTCTTTCGTAGCTTTTTATAAGAATTAAAGCTGTAGTGGAAATGTAGATTTGATTTATATTGTTGAAGTAGAGCTAAAGTAAACAAAAGACCCTTTTATGCAGGTTATATTTGTAAGGTTACTGGAATCCAGTAATCTTAGGTTTAGTTAGTTCGTTAAGGTAGAAAGTAGATTACATCTGCAAAATTTTTAAATTGTTTTGTGAAATCTGATTCAGAAGTTAATAAAGCAAAAAATGAAGTTTGCATAATAAGGCCTGGTATAAATTCCACAAACTGGGCTATTGATATTCAGTTTTTATTTCATTCTTATTTTATCTTATCTTATTTTAATTTATTTTAATTTTATTTTATTTTATTTTGTACGACCTAAGTTTGAATTATCAATATCTGTTGACAGTGACGGAAGAGCTTCTAGCCGTGCAATAATAATACGATAGGCAAAATAAGATTAAGGCTGTTGACTGTTTGACATGGCTGCTATAAATTCACTGTTGAAGGAAAGAAAACCTTTAGTCGTTTTTTACAAGAGCATTCAGCGTGTTTCAGAACAGGAATTCTGAGGAAAATTTGACACAAGACGAGGTTTTCACCAGTTTTAAGCTCCTGGAAGACAAGGCTGATCGTGCTATTAGTTGCTGGCTCCTGGAAGACAAGGCTGATTGTGCTATTAGTTCCTGGAGAGGAAAATCCCTGAAGTTGCGTATGGCAAGGAGGTTACCGACGAGAATAAAGCCAAAAAGTATAATAAAGTCAAATCACATTGATATAAGTAGACAACAGCGAAATGTAGGTGCGAGAAATTTACTACATTTCAAATATCAAATGATTTTTATTCCAAGATCGAGTGAACATAAACGGGCAGATTGATCAATAAGTTGCCGGAGTTGTTGCTTGTTGAAACTGTAATGCTTTCATATTTTCTAAACTTTACCATATTTCATGCCTTTCTATATCTCCTATTCTGCATTTTACCAATTCCCCCTCATCGCTGGTATTCCTTTCCTCTAATCTCCATATAACTCCCATTCGAATTTTCCATAATTCCTCCTATCTCTTCCCATTTGAGGTCTCTAATCTTTTTGCTGTCCCATTCTAATTAAAACTGTGAATACTATCAGATAGATAGTGATTTAAGTTTCCTATCTCCAGACATGCTTCGTGTACGAGTGGTTAGACAAAGGATTTCTAAGGAGGTTACGAATTCAAATTCTGTTGCAATACATATTCTTCCATTGTTCATAGGTGTATACAGAAATATATGTAGTTACTCATATAGATTAACACATTACCTGAATATTATTTCTCCAGGCTGGGATGCCATTCAACGGTGAAATAGACCAGATATACCATAACGAAGAATACGTTTAGAAATTGAATGTTGAAGAATAGCACTAAGAGCTGTGTTACAGACAGATTTAGTTACCCCCACTACACAAAGGGAGAAACGAAGGTTATTAAAAAACTAAAAGTAACGTAACAGTAGCACTAAGGAAATAAAACAGCAATTTTGTTCTCTCGAAAAGGTCGTGTGGTTTTGGTTGAACATAAATATCAAGTTGAATTCTCCTCGCTTTACAAATTATTTAGTCTTCTGTAACACATCAACTGAATTCGATGAAAGGAACCTATTGTACCTTAATCCCAGTTAGAGTACATCTACTTTATACACTCCCTTATAGATCCTGTAGCATGAAACCAAATACCAAAGCATGCGAGTTTACGACGTATGACATCAAGATGTGGACAATAGGGAGCAGTTTGTATGTCAGCTGAAATAGCTATGGTAAAAATTCAGGCCTGAAGACAAAATAAAAGTGCAATTTATCCATGGACACCAAATAATGTAGAAAGAAGTTTATAGGATCAATACCCAAGATCAGAGAATAATACAAGAATATGATTATTTTAAAATACGTAGCAAATTAGGCGTATGAATGTAAATGCTATTTCACTTTGCCAAGGAGGTATCGATGCAGAGGGACATTACTTGAGTTCAGTTTATAACAAGGTTACATATAGTACATGCTACTTTCACATAATTATAATCTTACGTAACACGGGAGTTTTACAATGGAAAATCGCATGGCAGACGAGGTTTTCTTGCATAAGCCCGGCACTATAAGGAAACACACTGTAGAGGTTTCATTTATGTTTGTACTTCAATATATTTTTAGCTTTATTTAAAGCACTCCTGCCTCATCTTGCCCAACTCTGCATTAGCGGCACAACTGAAGGGATGAATGCGTGTAAGGTTATGTTTGTGATTGAAAATTCAGATGTGCTGCATCACATTTCATTTTGTGCTCGCTCTTTCAAAAACTATTTTTACAAAATGTATTATTCCAGCTACATGTTAATTAAAACAAACTTCGATTAATTTTGTTGTCATTCAGTAAGTAATAGTGAGGTTTAGCTAGCATATTGTTATGCGAAGGCTTTGAAGCGCTATTCCTTTTGATTTACTACAGAGAAAACAACGTAGACTTGACACTTCAAAACCATAAAACTGGTTTATATTTAGGTTCATAAGAAAATCTGATCCAATCACTTAGCTTAACTAATTTTAAGGTAAGTATAATATCATTTACATTTCTGTGCAGTAAGAGTTATATTCTGTTACATTATAACAATTAGAGGCGGTTATTTAAATGACGATAAATACACGAGTAGCTCCTGAAAAAATTAGATGTTAATTTATGTTTAATAGTAAATAAATATAACCAGAAAACGCCCATATAAAATTAGTTCAAAAAGAGATATTTTCCGGATAACTTTTCTTTGGCTATCTTGGAAGTCCCTGAATTTAAACCTCCAGTTTTGTACAGCAACAGTTTTATAATTTTAATTATAATGTTCACTATTACTTGGAGTTACCAAAAACTTCCTTTTTCGGTGAGATATCGTAATTCAATTTCTTAACGAAGTTGACGGATCCTCTACCTACATATGATATACAAAATATAAAGTTTAGGTAAATTTGTCATCGTTTACTCAGAACAATGTAACAGAATAACATACATACTGTATTTTAAGATTTATTTTCTCTTAATGATAACATTACTCGTTAGTCATTTCGTAGTAGAAAATTATTTGCATAGAAGCTTATTGACTGTAAATGAAATAATGGAAACCAAAGTTTAATACATTCATCAATTCAGATTATCCATTAACAGTATATAGTGTATCACTGGGAAGCAAGGTGATTTACTTCCTCTGCACAAGAAAGCTATCTATATTCCGTTACATTAGTGTTGAAGAATGTTTTCGTGACAGTAGCTTATAGGACAGTGGATAGAGAACGTTAAGTATACGTACTACAGTTTTATAAGTAAAGAATGCAGAGCCATATCCAGCTTAAGATGCTCCTTTCCTTCTCTGTGCGGATCTTACTGAGATGTCTTCTATTATTTCTCTCCTACATTATACATCGTATACATTTCATTCCATTTCAGTTGCTACTCTGAAACACTACTCTTCGTTTAATTCAGATTCGGCTGCAGAAGATCTGATACCGTTCTGTGTAACTTCACCTTGCGCTTGACCATAATCGTTATCATTGTCTATTTCTGATGATGAATGGAATAGCCTATTTCTAGCTGGTGCTCTTCTGAATCCCTCTGCCGACCAGCCAGGCTTATCTTCACTTCCTAGTGATGAATGCTTACTGATCCGCTGTTACTTCTTTTTCCAGTTGTTGATCATCTGTTCGATTGTAGCTTGAGGAATGCTTGAGTACAATATTGGTATATTGCGGTGTGGTGAATCCTGCTTGTCCTCCCAAGTTGTGTGGGGAGGATTTTCATATTGGGATACAGTCTTAGGAGATGATAACTCCTGCTAGCTACTCTTCCAGGTTGTGCGAGGACGGTTGGAATATAGCGAAGATGACTTGACGGTCGATGGCTCCGGAGAATTTTTTTCCCCAATTTACATGAGACGGATTTACGTACATGGGCGTCTCCGATGCTGGACTGGTGTCGATTTGAATATTTGCCCATGGTAACCAGTATCCTTCACCGGGACCCTGTGCATTCTCTTCATGAGTGTACAATTGCTGTTGGGGCTTTCCGGACTCATCTCGACGTCTAGTGCGCTTTTTAACTGGATATTTTAGTTCGTGTTCTGTATCTCTGGACAGTGTGTCTTTTTCATGTTTTCGGTCACTATATAAAACAAGTCCACTTCTAAATGCATCACTTTTACATGAAACTTCTTCATAAGCACCAAACACTGAATTTAATACGTTACTGCTTCTGTGGCTAAGGCCAACAGATAAATATCGAAAATATCAAACATCATTAAAAGAACTAGAACGAATAACGAAACGACTAGAACGAGTAACGAAACAAGAGAATGAACAACCACATTTGTTGGGAAAGTTTATATATCGATGTGGGCTATGACTACCACAGAGCATATACGAATTACAGCCAATCCTTTAATAGGTTTGGCTTTTGTTGACGTAGTTATTTTGTATGCGAGTGAGTGAGTGAGTGTTGTGTTTAAGGGCCCGTCGACAACAAGGTCATTTGGGCCCCATTGGCGGCTGCATTAGGACTGAATAAAACGAGAAATTATGATCTTAGATATTAACGATTCTGTATTTACTTGATTTAATAATTTATTTACTGTACAGCCTGAGTTTGAATTATTAATATTCGTTGACAGTGACGAGGCAGCTTCTAGTCGTGCAATAATAACACGGAAAGCAAAATAAGATGACTAGCTGTTCACTGTTTGACATGGCTGCCGTAAATTCACTGTTAAAGGAAATAACACTTTTACGTCGTTTTTACAAGGGCATTCAGCGTGTTTCAGAACAAAAATGCTGAGGAAAATTTGACACAAGAGGATGTTGTAGTTTTAATTCAACGTTTGCTCCATTAAGTCTATTAGAAGGGTAGACATTAGACTTAACTATTGATTCAGTCATAGCTGCTAATTTAAGGTGATGCATCTGTGAAATTTTACCAAAAACTTGAAAAATTGAAAAATTTAGTTTTTGCATATTAAATTATTATGGACTCTAAATTTTGTAAAAAGTCATCACACTTTGTGTTTGAGGCATTTAAACCCTAAAATATGTGAACTTCCCATACACATGGTTCGTACCTGCCACTTCCATAGGGCCATGTGGTTTCAAAGTTGCTATGCACATGTACTTTACAAGTTTTAATCTAGGGCCCTTCAGTGACAGGGAAGTTTTGTGTTACTTATCCTATGTTGGCTAGACGGCCTAGTAAGGGTTTTATAGTACAAGTGAATACAGTTCATTACCTATTTTGTGTTTTCTGCTGAGAAAGTACATACACCTGTTTCTGTTGATCCTGTTAAATATAGTATTCTTTTGCTGTTACACAGCTTTATTTGTTGTGTGTGCTTCTTTTAGTGTTATGGGAATCTACAACTAATGTGGTACATTACAAATATGAGCTTCCAAGTTTTTGTAGTACTAAAATCAGAACCTTATCATGTTGTGCATTGTAGTCGTAAAAATAGCGATGAAATATACATATAATCTTTAGTCTTAGCCTATGTAACTGGGCTTCTTAGCAATGGATGGACAGGAAGACAAGAGAACCACTGGAAAGAAAAAACGAGGATTTTCTTCTTTATTTGTTATAGGAGTTATTTTAGATATACTTACAGGTGTTGTTATTGATTTTCAGGTTTTGGCCCAAATACTATGGTTTTTGTGCACAGAAACAAAAGTCATTAGGCTTCAAAAGTGATGGTTAATCAGAAATGGGTCACAAAGCATAGACACGATGGAAACTGTGAAGCTAATTATAGTGGTTCTTCAAGTGGTATAGAAATTACCGCTGCAGCATTATTGTGGAGGGGATCTCAAGCAGAATGTGATACACAACAATTTTTTCAGATGGGGACTCCAAGACATAAGCACTTAGGATTTGGCAGTGGCTATCTACTCAGTGATACTGTGATATCTCAGCGATACTGAGATAAAAGAAGAATGCTTGAAGCATCTGGCTAAGGAGATAAGAGCAGGAATAAGAGATTTTGTAAGAGAATAGAAGACAAAGGGAATCTCTTTGGGTTTGCAGGAGTTTGAAACCTTGAAAAAAGATACAATAATAAAATTAACTAATTATGATAGCAAAGCCACCAAAGAAAATTGTTCTAATGTATGACATATGAAAGCAGCAATATATGCAACTATATATCACTGTAGCTCAACAGACAGTACTCCACAACACCATTCATGGCATGGAAGTTCAAATTCTTTGTGTTACTACAACAGAGCCATCACAAAAGGTGAGGAGATTCCTAAATGTAATAACACGACAATAAAAACTCCCTGACAAGGAATGTAATTGAAAAGCTTATTCCTATATATTAGAGGGTAGTAAATGAGGAACTGTTGAAGAGATGTGATGCAGGGAAAACTGAAAATGCCAATGAGGCTTTTAACAAAATGATATGGTTAAAATGTCGAAAGGGTATTTTTATTTCAAAGAGAAAATGCATGTTGGGGTGACAAGATCATTGTGCCAGTTCAGTATGGGATACATGGCAAGTGGAAAGACTAGTCAAAGAAGCTCCAATCTTCACTTTAGTCCAGCTTCAAAGAAAATTAGACAATTAAGGGACCACCGTCGACTGCAGAGGAGCTTGACATGTGGTCAGCATTCCTCAAAGTCTTCTTGAAGGAAGCTATGCCTCTCTAAGATTGCTGCAGAAGAGAATAACAAGAAGAGCGAGGGTTGAACTTATGGAGCTGGTGAATTTTAAGAGATATGAAAGTCAGAAATACTAAAATTTTGCATGCTGAAACTTTTTTCAACATTTTGTCTTATGCAAAAGAAGGCACATGATGCAACTTTTACATGCATTTGTGTTAAATTTGTATTATAATAACTTAAAAGCCCATTAAATGTAATGGTCATATTACTTTTTTAAAAACATTGTCTTAAATTTTATCAAAAAATAAAATGTGAAAAACTGAAAACTTCATAAAGTTATGAATTATGCAGAAGGAATTTTTTTTCTTAGACCGCCGAAGGTTAATAAAAAATCTAATATGACAAATCACATGGTCTGTTTGTTAACTATAAACAGTGGAAGATATTGGGGAAGAAAATTAAAAATGCATCATGTGCCTCATTTTGCTCAGTGCAGTGAATTTACACAATATAAAATTAATATTTCTGTAACCATAAAAGCTAGAGTTATAACATTTTTCAGAATGATTACTGTTACTGTGTGTAATAAGTGATATAAATTCCAGTTAGAGAGCATGCATGGTGTAGAATTTTCAAATTTCACAGATGCATCACCTTAAGTACAGTTAGTAAACATAGTTGTTTATGTCTGATTGCAAGTGGTGGTTCATTTGCTTCTATTTTCAAATGAATACTGAACTGGAGTGCAAACTTCCCAGAACAAGTTGAAGACTATTTTACTGGATGGAGTTCAGAAATTTGAGGGAAGATGGTCCTGCAGAAGTGCAGGATACTCTGCCATAATCCAATTTAGTCCTAATAATTGCTCTATATGTATTCATTAAAACTTGCTAGTCTGCTACCAATTTTTTGCTGCAGGCATCTTCATTATATTAACCCTACGTAGACATTCATCTTTGGGGCTTTTCAGATGAGAAATCTAACTTAGTCTACCATCAAACAAAATTTCCAAAACTTTAATATTTGACACTGTCTCAATTATATGATTTTCCATGGTCAGCCTGGGATATGGTGCATTGTTTATCTTTAGAGAATACAATATACTTGGCTTTTTTTAAGAACTCTAGTCCAGGACTCTTTGCCCATTCCTGACTGTTATCAATTGCTTCTTGAAATAATTTAGAGTCTTTCAACTAATTCAGCCTGCACTAAATATATGTGAAATCATCGGCAAGAAGGCATGCCTTTGCTGGTAAATGAATGTTGGAGACAATTCCATTTAATACAAGAACGAATGATGTAACGCTGATAACCGGTCCGCGAAATGAAATGAAATGTACAGAGTTTAATTGCCGGTTTTACTACATAGGGCACCGCAGGCGATACCGGTCCTTGAGGAACTTCTTTCTTAATGGTAACTTCCCGTGACAAGTTGCCATTTACCTTTACTTGAATTCTGTGTTATTTAAAGATATTGCAGATAAATTGAAGCATGTTTCCTGAAAAATTATTTTATATCACTGTTTTGATTACATGGTTATTACACATCATGTCATGTGCCTTCTCCATATCCAAACTAACTGCTACTAGGTGTTGATTATTAAGGAAAGTTGAAGGTGCTCTACGAAAACCACTTTGTGCATCACTAAGAAAGTTTACATATTCAAGACACCAACGTAGTCATCTGTTAACAATTTTCTCCATTAATTTACAGATTGTAATCCTCAAGGCGAAGGGACGATAACTATCCGGAAAAGAGGATTTTTTTTCTGGCTTGGGAATAGGACTTTCTATAGCACAATGCCATTCTATATGTAGTTCAGGATTTCAAGAAGATAATTTAAAGCTCTTTGTGGAAGTTGCTTTAGGAATTATTATCTGCAGCTAGAACTGAGTTACCACACGTTTTGAGCAACGTAACCATTTTTTAAACTGTAAACAAAATTTGGATCTGTTATAAACTTTCTTAATTCCACTGTATCTCGGGTTGCCTTAATATTTAGCAAATCAGGCTCATAGTTCATATCACTAGAGTTTTCAGCAAATGTATTAGTTAGTTTGCGATGTCTTGAGGTTCATTTATGATTGTCCCCTTTATTGTACCTCTTGGGGAAGGAATACAGAAATTATTGTATCTAACATTTATCCTTCGGATGTTATTCCACATAACTTTTTGCGGAGTATACGAGTTTAAGGCGGATACAAATGCTAACCAAGAGTTTTTTTTTTTTTTTTTTTTTGTTTGTTTTTTAAGTTGAGCTGTCTGAAGATTGTTGGCCATTATCAGTCATAACTTGGATGTGGTTACTTCCTTGAAGGTTCGAATAAATGACCCAGTTAAACGGTGGGGTATTGCCCGGTGTACAATTAGATAAATCTATACTACTAAATGTTCCACGGCCTATATCAAAGATTTTTGAAATAGTTTAGCAGGACTAAGATTATATTCACCCAGCAATGTCTCTATTTCTTTTCCCCTTTCATCAGTTTTGCAGCTACCCCATAACTGTTGTGACTGTTAAAATTTCCGACCAATAATTAGGATTTAGGGAGTTGGTGAATAAGGTTTCTTAGGTCATTGCTGTGGAATGAACTACTGGTAGGAATGCAAATGTTGCACACACACAGTGACTGGGGCAAATGTAATAAGACTGCAACTACTTCCAAAGCAGTTAACGAAATTTCTTGTTGGTATAAACTATTTCTAACATATGTTGATGCGCCACCACTTGCATGATTTATATTGACTCTTTTTTGTGACATATGTTTAATTGTTTTAAATTAGCAACAAAATTACTCTGGAAATTTGTCTCTTGTAACAGATTACTGAAGGCAGATCCGTTGACATCGAAAACCATTGAGCTTCCATTGGCATAATGATAGCATTAATAACGGATTGCTTCTAGAACGGAAGTTGTCATTCTTAAATTATTAAAGAGAAGTAGAGTCGTTGCTGAGGAATTCAGGGAATAGACCACATTTTTTTCATCTCCATTTTGGTTGAAAATATCAGAGGTTTCTTGCGGAGTCGGCTACTTTTGTACTTTATGAATTTATGGATGAATTAAGGATGCAGATTCTGTAGTGCTTCAGCTAAACCTTTAAGATAATGAGTGTAAGTATAAGCAATTGTTGATATGTCGCTGACTCTGACACTATCTTCGAATTAGGATTGAAGTTGTAAGTAGCTTAAGGGCAAAATTGTGGGTCGGATTCCAAAACTTGCTTAGATGGTTTAGCAGATCACTAATAGTTATTTCCTGTTCTGTTATAGATCTTTTAGAAATTGGTTGTCTTGTGATTTCCGATATCATCTGATGTAGCACCTGTTCATAGGGTATATATTTTACTCTTAAATGGTTCAAGATCAACAGTTTCATTGCTGGAAAATGATATTGGCCTCTTTGATAAAGGGTCTTTGCGGACTTATCGGAGAGGGGGTTGAAGTCATTCCATTTGTGGTTGGAGGATTGCAGTTATCGTTATTGAGATATTGAAAGTTAGCAGAAGTAGCATCTGAATGAACGTTATCTACAATATTTGCACACTGCCGAAATAAGTGGTCATCTGCTTTACAAATAAAGCAGGCTAGTGAATAAGATAATAAATAAATCCAGTAGTTCGTTCTTTCATATTCGATTTGAAGTGATTCAGGAAGTTTATTGAAGTCATTTTGATTATAGACCTATCTCCGAAAACTAAGGATATGAGAAACTCCAGAGATTGACAGTCCTGCTCTAATTGGAGAAATTCTGGACACAACCAGCTTGAGGAACTGCACTTCAGTTAGTACGTTAGAAAGTATGGGACAAACATTTGAGATGATTATCTGGTTGTTTTTGGCTAGGAGGGTCCTTATCTCCAATGAAACATTTTTTACAAATACCTTGGCGTGCTTTGAAATAAGCTTTCCAACACAGTTTTGCTAGAAAGAAATATGCAGATTTTAAAACTAGATATCCACGAGAAAAATCTTATGTTCGAAGTGGTTGTCAGCTTTACGATTGCTATACATAATCTTTAATAATAACCCCATCACAAGATTCTACGATAATAGCGTCGTCTTTGGTAGCGTAGGCCTGTGTTAAGTCTGCAAAACTAAACTTTGGGTTTGATTAACTAGACATATTTGAAACTGTATCAGAGGTTCCTATTTGGTTATCTGGTACGAGAGAAACAGGATTTTTTTTTCTATTAGGTTCGTTAAAACTTCCTTACCTCTATCAAGTATAGTGAGGTTAGCTGTGAATTCCTTCCTCCACGAATGAAAATTATCACTGTACACTTAAAACTTACACCGACTGATAAAGGGTTTCTTTTGTACCTTGTCTTGATGTCTCAGTGTTAAAATTGAAGCTTAGAATTATAGAAATGCGATAATTCTACTCAGCAGAATCACACTCAAACATAAGGAAGCCACGGCCTGCATTAGCCTAAGGAGGTACATGAATAAAATGTATAAATAAATGAATAAATAAATAAAATGTATACCTGGAATTGCTGTAAATAATTTTTGAGTTTCTATTCGACGTGAAACAAAATTGTGGAAAAGAAAATATTTACAGAAGAAAGAGCTAAAGATTGCAATAAAGCACAATGTATTTGGAAATATCCATTAGACAGACAGCCTTTATTATTTTGAATTAAAAATTTACATTTTAATGTACTAAGTAACAGTGTAATAAATATAACTTCGTTTAGTTTGTCTGCAATATTCAAAACGAAGGGAATCTAAGATCCCTCATACAGTGACGGTTTACAAAGATTTTAACTTTGTCTGAAGTTACACAATCCCCCTTTTTCATACAACGAAATATTTCATAACATCATTTCTACAATTTTTTTTCCTACATAAGTAGGTGGAAGAATGTTTTTGTAACAGTAGCTTATAGAACAGCGGATAGAGAAAGTTAAGCTTACATACTATAGCTTTATAGGTAAAGAATGGAGAGCTATGTCCACCTGAAGATGGTCCATTCCCTTTCTGTGCCGATCTTACTGGAATGCTCTCTATTATATTTATCCTCCTTTATACAACGTATACATTTCCCTCCATTTCATATGCTGGTCTGAAACACTGTTCTTCGTTTAATTCAGATTCTGCTGCAGAAGATCTGATACCGTTCTATGTAATTCCATCTTGCGGTTGACCATAATCGTTATCATTGTCAATTTCTGATGATGAATGGAATAGCCTATTTCTACCTGGTGCTCTTCTGAATCCCTCTGCCGACCAGCCAGGCTTATCTTCATTTCATAATGATGAATGCTTACTGATCTGCTGTCCCTCCTTTTTCCAGTTGTTGATCACCTGTTCTGTTGTAGCTTGAGGAATGCTTGCGTACAAAATTGGTATAATGCGGCACGGTGAATCCTGCTTGTTCTCCCAAAATGTGTGGGGAGGATTTTCATACTGAGATACAGTCTTAGGAGGTGATAACTCCTGCTAATTACTCCACAATGTGCAAGGAAGGTTGGAATATAGCGAAGATGACTTGACGGCCGATGACTCCAGAGTATTGTGCTCCCAATTTATAAGTGACGTATCTGCGTACACGGACGGATGTCTCCGGGGCTGGACTGGCGTCGATCTGAATATCTGCCTATGGTAACCAGTACCCTCCACCGGGACCCTGTGCATTCTCTTCATCTATATACAGATCGTGTTCGGGGCTCTAGGGACTCACCTCGACGTCTAGTGCGCTTTTTGACTGGATGTTTTAGTTCATAGTCTGTATTTCTGGACGGCGTGACTTCTTCCTGCTTTCGATTAATATATAAGACAAGTCCACTATTAAATTCATCAGTTTTACTTGAAATTTCTTCATCAGCACCAAACACTAAATTGAATACGTTACTGCTTCTGTGGCTAAGGCCAACAGATAAATATAAAAAAATATCAAAAACAATAAAAGAACTGGAGCGAGTAACGAAGCAACTAGAATGAGTAACGAAACAAGAGAACGAGCAATCACAATTGTTGGGAAAGTTGATATATCAATGTGGGCTATGACTACCACAGAACATATACGACTACAACCGTTCCTTTAATAGGTTTGGCTTTTGTTGAGCTAGTTATTATATATCCACTGGCGCCTGCAATATAACCGGATAAAAAACAAGTTATTATCTTAGATATTAACGAGTGTGTATTTAATTGATTTGGTTATTTATTTACTGTCGACCTGAATTTGAATTATCAAATTTGTTGACAGTGACGAGAAAGCTTCTAGCCTTGCAATAAAAATACGAAAGGCAAAATAAGATTACTAGAGTTTCACTGTTAGACATGCCAGCTGCAAATCACTGTTTTAGGAAAGAACACACTTACGTCGTTTTTTACAAGAGCAGGCAACGTGTTCCGGACCAAGATTGAGGAGGAAAGTTTGACACAAGGCGATGTTTTCACCAATTTTCTTTGTACTGGAAGACAAAGCTGATCGACTATTAGTGCGGAACGGGAAAATCCATGCTGGGTATGGCAATGAGGCCACCGAAGAGGATACAGGGATTGATGAAGTCGAATTATATCTAGATAAGTAGACAACAGCGAAATGTAGGTTCGAGAAATGTACTACATTTCAAGTATCAAATGATATATCTTCCACAAGATCGAATGTTTCTAAAAAAGGCAGATTGATCAATAATTTGCCGGAGTTGCTGCTTGTTAAAATTGTAATGATTTCATATTTTCTGAACTTTCCCATATTTCCTGCCTTTCTATATCTTCTATTCTGCATTTTACATTGTACCCACATCGTTTGTATTCCTTTCTTCTAATCTCCATATATCTCCCATTCGTATTTTCCATAATTACTCCTATCTCCTCCCACAAAATATATAAGTTCTCTGATATTTTTTTCTGTCTTATGCATAACTTCATAATTTTCCCTTTCTAATTAGTAATGTGAATACTATCAGTTAGATAGTGGTTTAAGTTTCCCCAGCCGTGCTTCCTGTACGAGTGGAAAGATGGTTTCCTAAGGAGGCTACGAGTTCAAATCCCGCTGCAATATGTAATGTTCTTCCAGTGTTTGTAGGTTTATAGAGAAATATATGCAGTTACTCATCTAGATTAACACATTACCAGAGCATTATTTCTCCAGGGCGGCATACCATTTAACAGTGAATTAGTCCAGATGTACCATAAGGACAAACACGTGCAAAAATTGAAGGATGAAGAATAGCACTCAGAACTGTGTTACACTCGGTACTCACTTGCTTAATAACCCTCACAGACAAGACAGGCAAGCCAAAAGCCAAGGGTTCCAGCATGGTGACCTGGTCTGGTTGTATCGCCCTACTCGGACCAAGGGACGCTGTCCGCAACTTCAACAGCCGTGGCAAGGACCGTACCCGGTGGTGAAGGTGCGACGTGGTCTAACGCATCCAGAAGGTGCCCTGAGGGAAGATGTTGGTGGTAAACCTGGATCGTCTGGCCCACTACGATGGTGCTGTTCGGGACACCAGCCTTGAGGAGGGACCAGTGTCACGAATCTGTCATCTAAGATAGCGCAGCTTGTGTACACTAAGAGCCGGCAAAGAAACATAGCGGAGTTAAAGGACTTGCCGGCACAGATTAAGCTACGCTTCTGGAAGGTGATAGACAATTCGATTTCTGGATTGTTACAGAACAGTCTGTAATAATCAATGAGATATTTAAGGGGGAGACGACTCGCCGAGAGGAGTCGTTAGCAGTAAACATCTCTAAAGTGTTGTAACGAGAGCTGAGAGGTGTAATCAATCAGAACGCTGTTGTGGTCATCGATCCTGGTAGATCGTGGTTGTGTATGTGCTGTAATACTCCTACTTTGAGTGTATTTCTGCTGATTGTACTTTTCATTATACGAACCCACAAAGTCAAAATACATTCGTCAATTTAGATCTTTCATTAATAGTATATAGCGCTAGGAAACAAGGTGTTTCACTTCCTCTGTACAAGAATGCTATCTATATTACATTACATTAAACTGAGTGCACAATAAGCATTAAGAATGAATACAAGGGATTAAAGTAAAACTTGATGTGTCTTCTGCACTGAAATGGGGAAGAGAAGGCCCACTTATCTTGTTGGGTATGCCATGCTGCCGGCGCAAATGGATATAGAGTTCACTGTCAAAAATTTGGCTTGGCTTGTACTATGGCTTCTGACGTTATTGCAAGCAGTTTACTGTTGGAGTATTTAAGACAGTTTATCATCCAATGTTGGCATACTTAATTTTTGATGAATGTAATAATTTTGTTATGCAGTGTAACTATTGTAGGATCACACAAAGAGTGACGTGTAGCTTCTTTAACTGCTTGATCAGCAGATTCATTGCCATGAATGTATCCACAAAGGTATGACTTCTTTACTTTTTCCTATTATCTCCTTAAAGAGCAACTGAATTTATTGTACAAGAATGTTGGTCAAAGATGGCCTCTCAATAGACTTTAGAGCACTTTGTGAATCAGAGAAAACAATAGATGAGTTGCTGCAGGTGTCAGCATTCAAGTTATATATCATGACTTGCTTAAGTGCAGATTTCCACAACCAGGCGGCACCTTCATTGTGGACACCGACGCCAGAGGCCATTGTATTGGAGGCATCCTATGGCAAATCCAGGACGGCCCCAAGCGGCTGATAGCCTACTATAGCAAGACGCTATCCAAGGCAGAGAAGAACTACTTTGTCACCCAACGAGAATTACTAGCGGTGGCAAAGACCTTGTAGCACTTCCAAAAATACCTGTATGGTCAGCCATTGCACCTGAGGGCTAACCACTCCGCCCTAACCTGGCTACTCAGCTTTAGGAACCTCGAAGGCCAGAGAGCAGGTTGGGTCCAGAGGCTGCAGGAATAGGAATTCACCTCTGAACATCGTACAGGGAAGAACCACGGTAACTTAGAGGCCATGTTTAAAAGACCCTGACCAGAAGTTTGCGGCCAGTGCACAAGAATGGAAGAGAACGAGCGTGCCGCAGCTGTCCGAGTAGTCACGGCAGTGCCTGCGTATGGCTGGAATAGCGCAGGCCTGAGGAGGGGCAGTTGGCGGACGCAGACTTGGAGCCACACTTGAAGGAAGTGAAGGCAAGCACAAGACCAACCTGGGAGGATATCGCACCGAGGAGCACCACCTACAAGTAATACTTGTCCCAATGGGACTCACTGAAGACAAGAGAGGGCGTGCTGTTACGGGTGTGGGAATCGCCTGATGGGAAGACGCAGAGGGAGCAGTGGGTACTTACCCGAAGGAAGTTCCCGGAAGTCTTGGAGGAAGTGCACGCCAGTACTTCAAGTGGACACCTGGGAGCAAACCGGACGATCGAAAAACTTCGGCAGCGCTAGTCCTGGCTGAGGCTCCGAGCAGATGCTAAGAGATGGTGCCATCAGTGTCACGTGTGCGCGGCAAATCGCGGCGCCCAGATTAGGAGCCGGAGTCGCATGCAGCAGTACAACGTCGGAGCGCCATTCGAACGGATCGCCGTCGACATAGCTGGGCCATTCCCAGTGTCCGACCTAGGCAACAAGTACCTGGTGGTGGCCGTGAACTACTTCACCAAGTGGCCGGAGTTATACGCCATCCCGAACCAGGAGTCAGAGACAATCACAGACTGCTTCGTGGAGCAAGTGTTCTGTTGATTTGGGTGCCGTTAGAGCTCCACAGCGACCAGGGCACCAATTTTGAATCCAACCTAATGAAGGAGGCACTACAAGGGCTTGGGGTTAACAAGACCCACACAACACCTTTATATCCCCAGTCGGGTGGCATGGTCGAAAGATACAGCAACACCTTAGAATAACACCTGACAAAGGTCGTGGCCAGCCATCAGCGAGACTGGGACATCAAGTTACCACTGTTCTTGTTGGCCTACCGCTGGTCAACACACGACACCACTGGGATGACGCCAGCCAGTTTGATGTTTGGCCGAGAGTTACGCCTCCCTTGTGATCTAACTTTTAGGAGCCCCCGGATGCAAAACAGCCATCAACCGAGTATGTGGAGAACCAGGTGGACCATCTCCACGACATGCATGAGATGGCTCCTCAGAACATCCAAAAGGCGAGCGACCGCATGAAGACCCGTTACGGTAGGCAAGCTAACAGCCAGGGGTTTCAGCAGGGTGACCTAGTCTGGTTGTACCGCTCTACCCGGACCAAGGGACGATGCCCGAAGCTCCAGCGACCATGGCAAGGGCCATACCGGCTGGTGAAGAGAATTAACGACGTGTTCTCCCGCATCCAGAAGGTGCCCCGAGGGAAGATGTTGGTGGTACACCTGGATTATCTGGCCCGCTACGATGGTGCTGTACGGGATGACCAGGCTTGAGGAGGGAGCAGTGTCGCGAACCCGTTATCTACGATGGTGCGGCTTGTTTACACAAAGGAACTGATTGGCGGGCAGTGTGGAAACAAAGAGCCGGCAGATAAATATAGAACGCTGATAAAAGCTTCTGCCGAAACAAACGAACTGAAATATATGGAAATTTCTGGAGACTTCTCAACTAATAGAGTTTATTCGGTTTCTAGTTTATTTTAGAATGGTGTAGAAATTATCAGTGAGGTATCTAAGAGACCGACGACTCGCAAGAAGTGTTCGTAAGCAGTACACAGCTGTGAAGTGTTGTAACGAGAGCTGATGTAATCAGAATGCTGTTTGTTATTGTCATCGACCTTGGAAGATTGTGTTGTATATGTGATGTGATGTTGTTACGTGAAAATTGAACAGTGTATTTCTACGGAAATAAAGAACGTTTAGAATTTTGTCAAAATGGACTTTTAATTCTACGAAGCCACGAAGTCACAGTATGATTCTAATTATGTGACATTCACATGTACTATAAGTAACCTTGTTATCAACTGCACTCAGGTGATGTCCCTCGACATTGATACTTCCTTGGCATAGTGAAATAACATTTCCAATCATATGCCCAATTTGTTTACGTGATTTAAAATAATCATATTCTTGTATTGTTCTCTCTCCTTGGGTATTGATCATATAAACTTCTTTCTACATTATTTTGTGCTCATGTATATATTGCACTTATATTTTATTTTCAGGCGTGAATTTTTACTACAGCTACCTCAGCTCACATACAAACTGCTCCTTAATGTCCATATCTTGAGGTCATACGTCGTAAACACCCATGCTCTAATATCTGGTTTCACGTTACAGGAGTTTAAGGGAGTGTATAAGGTAGATGTACTCTACCAGAGATTAAGGTACAATGGGTTCATTTCATCGAATGCAATTGATGTATTACTGAAGACTGTAAGTGATGGGAAATCAACTTGACCTTAGATTAAGCCAAAACAACATGACGGTTTTGACAGAACAAAGTTACCATTTTATTTCCTTAGTGCTACTGTTAAGCGACTCTTAGCTTATTAATAACTGTATATTTATCATTGAAACTTTCGTTTCTCCCTTTGTTTAGTGAGAGTTTCCTAATAAAACGTGTCGTATGTTCTCCAACAACGTCAATGAAGAAGAAGAAAAGGAGTTATTGGTCTGAAAATTTAGAACTGCTTTTACCGCGTTTCCGCATAACAAAGCTTACAGTATCAGTACATTGTATACCTAATGTACAGAAATACATTCTGTAAATATGTATTTCGCGAATATTATGTAGAATCGTATAAAAAGTATAACATCCATAGAGGTCACCAATTACTCTTGGAAGTATTGTATTTCACAGAGCGGTATGGCTCAGACGGTATGGCTGTCTATCAGGAAGGTCGTAGGTTCAATTGCTTAACGTTCGTGGCCAATCTTCCTAGCGTATCATTTTTTTTTTTTTTTTTGGTGTTTCCTTGGTCGATCGACAAATACTCATAAGGATAATTGCATGTCATGAGTCCTTGGCATGCAAAGTTTACTACATTAGGGTGGACAGTATTTGGTAGAGATGAGCACTCAATATGTGATGAGAAATAATCGACACTAATTCTGCTGAATAATTAGAAAATAAGCAACCTATGGAACTGGATATGTTGGGATAAGAGGATCCTATCTTTTAAAAGAAGAAAGGCCACGCCGTGGGTCAGTGGTTAGACCGCTTGGCTCTCACCAAGGCGGCCCGGGTTCGATCCCAGGTGACCGCAAATTGAGATTTGTGGTGGACAACACGGCGCTGTGGTGGGTTTTCTCCGGGATCTCCGGTTTCCCCCGCCATTTCATTCTACCGGTGCTCCATCTTCATCTCATGTATCATCAGTGTAATCGCTTGCGATGCCGTATGTAGTAAAAGCGGGCTTTAAACACTACACTGAAAAGAAGAAATGTCAGCTAGAAGAAGGAGCAAGATGAATTTCCTTGAAACCGTCCAGATAACAGAATACGGTAGATAACGGGTTCCATTACTAAAGGATCATCTGCCAATCGTTAAGCTAGCAGAAAAGCGACTAGAAAGTACGAAGAGGAAGCTTGAAAGCAAAAGGCACTTGGAAGAATAAGACAGCTTTTTCAGACAGTCTATATCAAGGGATAATTGAAGCAGTTACTAGTAATCAGACTGAGATCAACGGTAATTATCTGCCTCATCTAGCAGTTTTTACATATTCTGCAACAACCTTGATGGCCATATGGGTTTTTACTAAAAGTCAAAAAGCAAAAAAGCCAAAAAAAAAAAAAAAAAAAAAAAAAAAAAAAAAACAGAAGAAGCTATCTAGACGCCACGTCCAAATGTATGAGAGGACTTTGTTTATGCAAATACTTCAGATATTTGTTTTATTAAATCAGAAATATTTATGAATTATCGCATATAGCTGGCTAAAGCTACTACCAGGGGTGTAAAAGAATTTTGGTTTGTTTTATAATTAATTACAACACCGTAACCATGTGAACAGCAGACAGTGTAAATTCTCGTACATTTGGATGTAAACGGTTCTTCATTTGAAGTCAAATCAGAAAGGGGCACACGGCATTTCACCTGTGAGCGTTGGGTGTGCCACAACCTGCTTTGCCCAAAACTTCACGTGTAAAACATGTATATCAGTGTACCCTACAAGTAAAATTCACACACTCTTTAGATCGGGAGAGCGGGAGGTCCATAACCAGCCCTAATCTCTCCATCTTGAAACACTTCCATAATTTTATTCATACACTAATCTACTGCATGGGCAGTAGCAGAACCTTGTTCAAACCATCCATATGATGTCTCCTCTCTTGTCATTTCGTGACAAAATGAGGTCTAAATGTCCTTCCGGCAACTCTTTGCATCTACAGTCTGCTTACTATAAAGGCCCGGTTATGTATCAAGCGTTAGCAGCACACCGAACTTCAACTTTCCTATTATAATGAGGTTAATTTCTAACGCAATGTGGATTTTCAGAGGCTCAATATCAACGTTATGACCGTTGGCACGAATACTGGGATGGGACCATGCCCCACCGGTAAAGAATAGAAGCTGTGGATTAATTAACCGCCATTCACTGATGAAGGAAATTAGTCACAATAATTCATTCTGATACTCGATCCCTTTCTTTTCAAAGTATGTACACTTGTATACTTATAAGGTTTTACATTTAATAATTTAGCTGCACCATGTGCAGAAAACTCTTGAATTCCCAACTTCTATATTAATTTTAGGATGGATTTGATAGCTGAACGTTCAGAATATGCACCGAATGTCGTCTTTTTCTCTGTTAACACTGTACGTTTACGTTTTCATTTATTGTTTGTCAATGTACCAATGCTATCAAATTCCTCCACAATCTCATGAATTATAATCCTAGAAGGAGACACTTCAACAGGGAACTTTTAAGTACACTCTATGTGGACACAGCTTGGTAACTCCCATTTATAATTACGTTTACACACGACAGTGTGTGTCTTTAAACTTAACTGCCTGTTCATGTCGCTGGCCGGTACGATTTAAGTCCACATTGCTAGCCCCCGTGCACAAGGCAAAAGGAGAGATGAAACGTTGCGTGCTCAGTTAGGTTTCAAATGAAGAGCCCAGTATATACATGTCTCAACTGGATCAGCATAATTTATACATTGTGTTCGTGTCGTGATTTATTTAATTCGGAGAACCTCCTTGATTTTAGCAGAAATCAAGGAAACTGATTTTGTGGACTGTACTCGATAGAGCTGTATTCATATCTCTGGATAAATTTATTGCACACGGTACTTTTCTTATATGAATAATCATAAAGAAGACAATACATTAACATTTAGATAAACTAAAGAACGTCTTTTCCCTGCAACAACGTTGCACTTAGCCACACCACGAAACACATCACATCAATGTTCTTGTCTCAAACATGTCTGACTAACTAACCGGAAAAAGACTACTTTCTTGCATGCTGGCGAGTCACAAGACCAGTTTGCCGCATAACCGGCGCCAAGTAAAATATTCATGCGCCCGACAAACAAATGACTATCATGGCGCAAACATACTGGGGCCCAAAAAACTGAACAGTTTTTTAATTTAACATAGGCACACCACGAAAAATATCACTGTTGTTCTTGAACTGGCAAAGGACACAGTTTCACAATGGGACGCCTATATTCACCCTTAGAAGTTCGTACTGTAGCTACCCGGACTAAACCAGGATGAGTCTCAGTGATGATTCCAAGTTTCCAATGCAGAGGAGATGAATTGTCTTCCATTAGCAGGACCATGGTGTCTGCCTTAAGATTTTCACTGGAACTGGACCACTTTTGCCTCTGCTGGAGTGAATGTAGACAGTCGGTTGACCACCGCCGCCACAGATGTAGACGATCTTGGAGCTGTTGCCATTTCTGTAACTGATTCAGATTGTCAGAACAAGGTGATGGTATGGACGTTAATGGTTCTCCAATGAGGAAATGACCTGGAGAAAGGTAGGAAGTATCAAAAGGATCATCGGTAAGGCGTAGCAATGGACGGGAGTTCAAGCAAGCCTCAATTTGAATTAGTAATGTGGTTAATTGTTCATAGGTCAGTACTTGTGTACCCATTACTCTACGAAGATGATATTTCATAGATTTCACTGCAGCCTCATGTAATCCTCCAAAGTGGGGTGAGCTGGGTGGCATAAAATGCCATGTGCATTCATTAGATGAAGCATAGTCTTGTACAATCTCTTGGTGCTTGCGAGATTGCAAAAGTAGTCTAAGTTCTCTAAGTTTGTTGTTAGCACCTACAAAATTTGTGCCATTGTCACTTAGGATCTCTTTACACAATCCTCGTCTAGCTGTAAACCTTCGTAAGGCAGCAACAAAAGCATCAGAAGTCATGTCTGAAACCAACTCAATGTGAATTGCCTTTGTGGATAAACAGACAAAGATAGCTATGTAGGCCTTCACCTGACTCTTGCTGCGAGGCGAGCCATAACGTAGGAAGAATGGACCAGCGTAATCAACTGCAACAAATAGGAAGGGTCTCGCTGGAGTCACTCTGTAGCTAGGTAGATTGCCCATTAATTGTTGAGCTCCCTTGGCCTTGAGTTTGAAGCACGGCAAGCACTTGTGTAGGACTGACTTAAGAGTTTCCCTTATTCTCGGTATCCAATACCGTTGTCGAAGAGAAGAGGTAAGTAACTCATTGGAAGCGTGCAAAAGTTTAACATGTTCACTTTCAATAATTAGTTTGGTAAGATGATGCTTAGGAGGTAAGATGAGCTGATGTCTTGACTGGAAGGGAGTTTCAGCCTTGTCGAGTCTTCCCCCTACTCGGAGTAAACCTCCATTGTCGACAAATGGATGCAAAGATTTCAATGTGCTTTTAGTAGGAACGTGTCCTTTATCATTAAGTTCTGTTAACTCTGTGATATAAGCTTATTGTTGAGCAAGTTTAATGCAGCAGTGCAATGACTGTTGAAGCTCAAGTGCTGAGAGAGGACCTTGCCGTCTCGTGTTGCTGTTTCTACAGTTGAAAGCAAATCTCAGCTTGTATGCTGTCACTCTCTGCAGGCGTAACAATTTTGAAAAACGAGAAATGATATCATCACTTTCTGTAGTGACCATCAAGCATGCAGTAGTGCGTTGCTCAGTGGCATCTTGAATATCTAATCGTTTGGGTTGTTCTGGCCAAGATGCAAAGGGTTGTGAGATCCAATCAGGACCTTTCCACCAAAAGTCATTTGAGGCAAGAGGTTTAGTTGAAACTCCTCTTGAAATGAGATCTTCTGGATTATTTTGAGTAGCTACATATCGCCAAGCAGCAGTTTCTGATAACTCTTGTATTTGTGCAACTCTGTTGGCTACAAAAGTCTTCCATTTGTGTGGGTTGGATTTAATCCATGCTAGAACAATCATAGAGTCCGTCCATAGATAGTTCTGTGAAGTCTGCAGCTTAAGGTTAGCTACAACCTTGTAAAGTTTAGCGAGTAGTAAAGCACCACAAAGTTCGAGCCGAGGAATGATTTGTTTCTTTAATGGTGCAACCTTGGATTTGGAGCGAAGAAGTCTGGTTTTCACCTCATTGCAGCTGTTCATAGAACGAAGATAAATACAGGCACCATAAGCCTTTTCTGAGGCATCGCAAAACCCATGTATTTGTATGTCCCTTAATGACCCTGTGATTAGGACGTGTCTTGGAATACGTATAGCATGAATGATGGACAATGTCTCGCAGAAATTTAGCCATTGTTGGATGAGGTGAGATGGTGTCAATTTATCCCAACCGAGTTTTTCCAACCAAAGAGATTGTAGAAACATCTTGGCATTTATGACAATAGGACTCACTAGGCCCAAAGGATCAAAAATAGATGATATGACAGAAAGTATGCTTCGTTTGGTGTAGCTAGAATTTAGATTATCCTGAAGAGATGGATTGTCTTGTATCTGGAATTGATCTGCTCCAGGATGCCAGAGGAGACCAAGAGCATGCACATTTTCACTGCAATCCAATGAAAGTGGAAGTTGTGTCTCTCTGTGTTCCGGTGGAATGGATTTCAAAATATCTTCATGATTAGAACACCATTTCATAAGTGGGGATCCACCACTGTCTAACATCTGAAGTAGCTGCCTCTGAATATGTAAAGCTTGCTCTAGATCATTATGACCACATAAGCAATCATCTACGTAGAAGGATTCACGGATAGCTTGAGAAGCTAGTGGATATTTAGCCTCTTTCTCTGAAGCTAGTTGACGCAAAGTCCTTATGGCCAAAAAGGATGCAGGTTTGGTACCATATGTGACTGCAGTAAGAGCGTAGTCCTTGATAGGTTCATCTTTGTTTTCTCGCCATACTATTCTTTGAAGATCTTGATCATCAGGATGCATTTTCACTCGCCTGTACATCTTAGAAATGTCAGCTGAGAATGCATAGCGATAAGTTCTGAATCGTAAAATTATGGAGATAAGGTCATCCTGAATAATAGGAACCAACTTCAGCACATCATTCAAGGATAGTCCTGAAGATGACTGCGCAGATGCATCAAATAAAACTCTGGTGAGTGTAGTAGTAGACAAAGGTTTGAAAACTGCATGATGCGGAAGATAGTAACAAGATTCGCCTTCCTTTGGTGGTGACACTTGCTTCATGTGCCCCATGGATTCATATTCAGAGAGAAATTGAGTGTAATCTTCTTTAAGTGTGATGTCGTTTTGAAGACGTCGTTCTAAGTGCATAAAGCGATTGATGGCTTGCTGTCTAGATTCACCTAAGTAACTTTTGTCCTCCTTGACGGGTAGACGAACTGTAAAGCTACCATCGACATTACGAGTGGTTGTTTTTACATAATATTCTTCACATTCCTTTTCCTCCTTAGTAAGAACATGCTGAGGAAATTCTTCCAAATCCCAGAAACGTCTTAACTGTGAGTCAAGGTTATCAGTGCTGATGAAGAAATTATGCGGAGGCGAAGGCTTAGCCTTGTACTTGTATGATGACCTTGGAATAGGGCCTGATATTATCCAACCGAGGGCTGTGCTGGCTAGTATAGGATGTCCTTGTCTCTTTAAGGTTTTCCCATGCAATAACTCGAAGAATAAGGAACTTCCGATTAGGATTTCAACTTCATCAGGAATGTTGAACCTAGGATCTGCTAATGGAATGCTAGAAGGAATATTCCAGTTGCACAAATTGATATGTGTGGAAGGTAGTTTCCCTGTTATACGAGGAAGTATTAGACATTCAATTTTAGTCTTAAAATTATGTACCATAGATTTCAGATTGACCTGAACATGGTGTGTGGCCGTAGAAATGGTGCCATTTGTACCATTGATAGGCGTATCAGCTGTCACCTTGTTAAGCTGTAAGCGCTTCGCAAGATCTGCAGTTATGAAATTGGATTGACTGGCAGAGTCGAGGAGTGCTCTACATTGTATGAGATTGCCATATCTGTCTTCCACTTGCACTAGTGCGTTGGCAAGCAAAACCTGCTTTGTAGATTTTGATTTAAAAGAACTGTAACTAGATGACGCGTCAATTGTTCTAGTAGAATCATTTACAGGACTAAATGAAGTTGCACGTGAAGCATTTTCTCTGTTACTATCATGAAGCAACTTGCTGTGAGTGGATGAGCCACAATTGCAGTATGAGGCACGATTACATCTACTTGATATGTGATTAGGAGCAAAGCAATTGGCACAAAGGCGCTTGGATTTAATGAAAGTCCAACGCTTATGCACATTAAGGTTTTTGAAGTCATCACAATTATGTAGCATGTGATTGCACTGACAAAATGGACATACACGATCACTCGTGGATAGGTAAGAGTGTTTTCTGTCTCTGCTATTGGGCTTAGCAAAGTGCAAGTCAGTCTTAGGCTTAACTACCGTCTTGTTACATGCAGTGTTAACAAGCAATTCAAAAGAGTGTGCTCTTACTTCTAAAAATTGCATAAGATCCTTCAAAGAAGGGAAGTTTTGAGAATCTATTTTACTCTCCCATTCTCTGCGTGTGGTGTCAGACAAATGTTCTAGGAGAAGTTGCATTAAAATGATTTCATGCAAAGGCACTTCAAGTTTTAATGCTTCAATGGCATTCAAGTTATTTTGAAAATGGTTGAGCAAGGTACATAGTTCATTTACTGTTTCCTTATGCATTACTGGTACTGCTAATAAATTTTTTATATGAGCTGTAGCTATTAATCTTGTATTGTTATAGCGTGAGCATATGAGCTCCCATGCTGCATCAAAATTTTCACTAGTGACAGGTATGTTCTGTATTAGTGAATGATCTTTTCCCTTGAGAGAGGAAAGTAAGTAGTGATATTTCTGAATAGCATCTAAAGCTTGGTTGTTTACCACTAAGCTTGTAAATGTGTCATAGAAATGTTTGAAATGAGTGACATCACCCTCAAATTTAGGTAATTGTATCACAGGCAGTTTGATAGCTTTAGCTGCTTGTGACGATTGCGACTGCACTGTGTGCTGCGAATGTCCAGAACCATTTTCTTGCTGTTCATGTTCCTGCATTAATTCAGCTAACCTAGCTTTCAATTCGAGGTAACTGTTTCTTGTTTCCTCCTCGTGTTCTGCATGCATACCTAATTCAGTTTCCGCTTCCACAAGAGATTCAATTTGGGTCTGAATAGCTTCATATTTGTCCCAAATTTCACTTAAGTTATCGAAATTAGCTCTCAATATAAAAATGTTGACCTGTTCTGGTAATTCATCAAGAAATTTTCGAACAAAGGTAAATTTTCTGTTGATTATACCCCTTCTTTTGATAAGAGCTTTCAAATCCCGCTCCATATTGAATGTTTATGAGACTTGCTTAAATCAGAGAAAGAAAGAAAAGGAATTTTCTGACCTGAAATGTGTTGCGATGCAGACTACTGCGTCGTTGCGAATGAAATACTGATAATCTGCTGTGTAGATCCCGATGCCTGGCGTCCTGGGGCCCACTGAATCCATGCAGAAGAAACTGTTGCGATGCACAATAATATCCGGCCCGGAGGACCAATGTTCGTGTCGTGATTAATTTAATTCGGAGGACCACCTTGATTTTAGCAGAAATCAAGGAAACTGATTTTGTGGACTGTACTCGATAGAGCTGTATTCATATCTCTGGATAAATTTATTGCACACGCTACATTTCTTATATGAATAATAATAAAGAAGACAATACATTAACATTTAGATAAACTAAAGAACGTCTTTTCCCTGCAACAACGTTGCACTTAGCCACACCACGAAACACATCACATCAGTGTTCTTGTCTCAAACATGTCTGACTAACTAACCGGAAAAAGACTACTTTCTTGCATGCTGGCGAGTCACATGACCAGTTTGCCGCATAACCGGTGCAAAGTAAAATATTCAGGCGCCCGACGAACAAATGACTATCATGGCGCAAACACATTGGTCTCTTATTTGATGCCCGAGAAATAATTACAGAAATGTATTTAACATTTTACTTATTCAAGATGAAATAAACAGCGAATGTTACTTAAAATGCCAGTATAATTAGTAATTGGAGTGCATTATTCTTTAGCACATCTATTAAATGTACTCTATGAGACCATTAATGTTAATGCCAGAGGTTCTACTCCCATTAGTCCCGGACCCGTAGAACCAAGGACCCGGGACTTCTTCGACCAGTGAGTTACCGTGCTGTTCCAAAGGGCGCCGGTGCCTCCGGGGGGCTTTCCATAGGGCAAGACCTAGAGACTACCAAGCCCCCGCTCCCTTCTGGTCCGGTGGACTCAAGACGTGATGGAAGTGGATACGCCACTTACGCGCGCCAACTGCAAAATGGGAAGGCTGCCGATATGACCTCGGTGGGGCCACCTGGTGATCCAGCATGCCCTCTACTAGCTATGCTGGCTAATACCCGGGAATATTAATGGCTTCCCTCAACCCCGTCCGGAGACGTACCCGATCTCCCACGGTTATTGGAAACCACTGCCCCCTCGAGTCCAACCAAATTCGAACAACTCCCTATCAGGGAGGTGCCCGAATGTTTAGTCCGAGGTTCCTCTAGTAACGTCAGAGGTACCACGAGTGCTGGGGTCCGCAGCTCCCGTACCTCGGCAGCTGAAGGGGACGGATCCCCTCCCCTACGGGGACTATGAGACTGAGTTCAGAGGGTCTACTCCCATTAGCCCTGTCCCCGTAGGAACAAGACCCGGGCCTCTTTAAACCAGGGAGTATCCGAGCTGTCCCAAAGGGCGCTCGGCGTCCTCCGTGGGGCTTTCCATTAGGGCAAGACCTAGTTTCCTAACAAGCCCCCCCATCTGGTCCAAGGACACAAGACGGGACGAAAGTGGATACGCCACTTACGCGCGTCAACACTCAAGCTGAAGACTACCGATATGACCTCGGTGGGGCCGCCTGGTGATCTAGCACACCTTCTACTAGCTGAGCAGGCTAGTACCCGGAAACTTAATGGCTTCCCTCAACCCCGTCCGAAGACGTAACCAATCTCCCACGGGTATCGGGAACACACTGCCCCCTCGAGACCAACCCATTCCGAACAACTCCCGAAGGAGGGGCTGGGCTGTTCGGCCCGAGGTTCCTCTAGTAACGTCAGAGGTACCACGAGTGCTAAGGGTCCGCAGCACCCTCGATTTGGCAGCTGAAGGGGAGGGGACTATGAGACTGTCGAATAGCTAGTTTCGGAGAACATATTTCATGCCTATATCCCAACTTGAATAAGGAAAGATGTAGTAGGAAACACGAGGGTGGCCGAAATTGAGGAGACATGGCAGCAAATGGCGCGGTTGCTGACCTCTACAAATTTAATACCGCATAGTGGCACATCGTGCAACAGGCTCTCTCCTCCCTACTGGTTTTCACATCCCAGGTAAGTCCGGATACCAAAGATGCCCGGATCCGGAGGTTGATGATTTAAAGAGAGAAGTATCCCCTTCATATACCCCTGCAGTTAAAACCCTGAAATCGCCAACGATGAAGAAATTTTAGCAGCATGATAAGTCAGGCAAAATGGAAGGACTCTTGACATGCAATTATCCTTATGTGCTTTGTCGATCGACCCAAGGAAACGCCAAAAATTGATAATGTGACTGTGGGTTCGTAGAATTAAAAGTCCAATTTGTCGAAATCCTAGATGTTCTTTATTTGCGTAGAAATACACTCCGTAGCAGCAAAATTACATCACATTTCACAATACAATCTTCCAAGGTCGATAAGAATAACAAATAGCCCTCAGTTTACAACAACACTCTCAGTTGTTCTCTGCTTACCTCTCGCGACTCTCTCTCTCTCTCCCGTTTCACAACTCATTACTTCCTTAAATACCTCATTCATAATTTCCAGATTATTCGAAAATTAACCCGAACACGAACAGTCTCTATCAGTCAAGAAGTAACTAGAAATTTCCATTTATCTCAGTTTGTTTGTTTCAGTAAGTCTTTTATCTCAAGCGCTATGTTTATCTGCTTATACAAGCACGTTATCTACGTGAACCCTAAATGTCTGTTGTCTTTTCTGCAGGCTCTTGGTTTTTACACTGCCCGCCTATCAGTTCCTTTTGTGTAAACAAGCCGCGCGTTCGGAGATACGGGTTCGCGACAATAAGTTAGGAAGCTCGACCACGAACGTTAAGCAATCGAACCAACGACCTTCCTGATAGACAGCCATAGCGTCTGAACCATTCCGCTCTGTGAACATACACTACTTCCAAGAGTAATTGGTAACCTCTATGGATATTATACTTTTTATACGATTCTACATAGTGTTCGCGAAATATACATTTCCAAAATGTATTTCTGTACATTATATACAGTGATACTGTAAGCGTTGTTATACGTAAACGTGGTAAAAGCAGTTCTACATTTTCAGACCAATAACTCTTTTTCTGCTTCTTCATTGACGTTGTTAGAGAACATACGGAAACGTTTTATTAGGTAGTAAAATATTGGTGCAGCGTGACAAGTTACTGAAGAGATACCGTACACGCGCTAACGTGGAACATCTCTAATAAATATAATACTGACACACCACTATCCGCCAGGGAATATCGGATTCTAGCGAAGATCACGTACCGGAGATAGGGGGCTGCTTTGAGATCTGTTCAAGGACTCCCTAGATACAAGTCGAACTTCTTTGGCACGGTCTTAACGAGCTCCGCATTGCAGGTGGTCAATAAAAATCAAGTGTACGGCATTCTTATTATATTGGGGTTCCTTAACTTACCTCTTCGCTTCCAAGGCAACAGTTCTTTAACAAGTGTGTGTGTACTGATAAGGGTCTATTATTAGTTTACAGCTGCAACGCTTTTAAATTCGTAATAAAAACCGTTAGTTTAAACGTATGAATTATTAACCGAGCCGCAGTAATATTCGATATTACTGGGAGCTGTACTATAGACCGGTAACAGACACCTAAAACAAGATGCACCACAGAAAGCCTAGATATGGCTAGAAAAACTATATATAGTGTGTTCGTGACTTTATTAAAACCTTTACTGATGACGTGAAATAGGGGATGGATCAGTCTGATATAGAAGATCCTTGGTCAGAAAATTCTCCGTTGAAAATTAATACACTGTATTGTTGACATGGAATAACAATAACACAATGTGGAAATTAATTGTTCTTTCACACTGGCCGTGTGCAGGCTAAATTGTGGAAACGTAGAGTCAGACGGAAAAATTCAATGCCATAGCCGGGACTTGAACCACGGATCTTCTGGTTTCCGTCCAGCCGCACTACCATGTGCTACTATGGCCGATATGACATTAAATTCTCCAACTGACTCGTATTTCTCCCGGTAAACCACTTAGGAGTTCTCATAAACACATGAGACAACTACCTTAATGGCGACTTACTATATTGTAAGTACTTTAAGGCCCGTGCTTTATAGTTAACCACTATAAGGTCAATTAACGGAAACTAATGGAAATCAATTTCCATTAATTGACCTAATAGTGGTTAACTATAAAGCACGGGCCTTAAAGTACTTACAATATAGTAAGTCGCCATTAAGGTAGTTGTCTCGTGTGTTTATGAGAACTCCTAAATGGTTTACCGGGAAAAATACGAGTCAGTTGGAGAATTTAATGTCATATCGGCACGTTGGCCATAGTAGCACAATGGTAGTGCGGCTGGACGGAAACCAGAAGATCGGTGGTTCAAATCCCGGCTATGGCATTGAATTTTTCAGTCTGACTCTACGTTTCCCCAATAATACAATGTACTGTTACTAATTCAGTTACTGATTCATAATCAGAACGAAAACCATCTGCGTCAATGAAGACCTGACGACATTAGTAAATAATTATCCGTCACATCCGAAAAAGTACTTCTGGAATTATGGGAATGATATTACTAATTATTACAGCGATATCATGACAAGTATGCCCTATTTTATAGATACAAGATTTTACATGATTGCATGATTCTTCTGAGTCAAGATCAGAGGAAAGAGCAAGAAAGTGGATCCTCTCTTCCTATGCAGCTTTGAGAAAAATTGCAAGTTTGTCGCAAATGGGATGATTGGAGATGATTTCCAGATTCTTACCTTTGGTAACGATCTAGTAGAAATCTTTTAGTTTCCACGGTAGCTCCGGATCACTGAGTCTTTTTTCTGGGTGTGGTCTCGGTGCTTAAGGAGTAGATACTGCAATTCTGGGAGAATAAACAACAATTCTTCTCCTTTAAATATTGTGGATTTTATCTCAGTGAAACAATTTTAAATCTTGATACCATTTTAGATTATGTAAATGCAGGCCTTTAACAAACAGTGGATGTTGCATCAATGAACTCTATCTTTCACTAGTGCAAACACATATGCATTCACATAAAGCTTTTTCTGCAAACTCGTGTATCGACTCAAATAACACGTCTTACCCTTAAGACAGTCGCTTGCAGAAGGACACTCAGCTCAGATAATTTTCGGTTCTCTGTCCTTTACGTTAGCATAACAACTAAATTACACCTATTTTACTGGTCCACGGCACCACATTACGTAATCTCATTCTTACAATTACCAACCACGACAATATTATGTAACCTTTAACTCGCATTACATTATGCCATAACCAACTTAATTTTACATTTCTACTTTTGTACAAATGACTCTTTCCAGAACAATCCAAAGTAAATTCTCAATTTTTTTAAAAAAATGAAATAACCGATACAAAGTTTGTATGTACACCGTTCTGAAAGTGAGGAGGGACCCTTCATTTTGCAACCACATGTACTGAAAAAATATTGGGTATAGCGTTTTAGAAATACATTATACTTTGGAGAGTTAAAGAGTTGTAACAAGATGTAAAAATTTTATGTAATTAATAACTATGTCTAGCCATAGATTCTGTGCCAAATATGTGTTGTTGGCTTCTTATAACTGTGATGTAAGAATTGTCATCGGCCCATATGTGACTACTACGTACTCCATCGCGAAACATAACTCATAAGTTAAAAGTGCATTCGGTTAAAGCGCGACTTAACCAGACCACCCCTTAACCATTAACTAAATAAGAATCAGAAGTACGAGGGCTGTTCAATAAAAATTCATCACTTTTTTTTTTTTTTTTTTTTTTTTTGGCAACGTACCTTTACTCATACTCATAATTTTGATGGTCCGTCTCAAAATAGTCTCCCCTTAATGCGATGCACTTGTCCCAGCGTTTCTGCCAGTATTGAAAGACATGCTGGAAACCATATTTTGAGACATCATTCAAAATCACCACTGCAGCCTTCACCACTGCTTCTGATGATGGATACTGCCTCCCACGAAGGCGTTTCTTCAAGTTAGGGAATACAAAATGCTACATGGGGCTAAATCCGGACTATAAGGAGGGTGAGGGATGCACTTCACGTTGACTTTTGCAAGATATTCAGCAACAAAATTGGCAATATGCGGCAGCGCATTATCGGGGAGCAGCATCCAGTCTACTTCACGGAAATTTGATCTTTTGTGCCTGATATGGACTTGCAATTCTTTCAGGACATTCCTGCAGTATTGTCCAGTTACTGATGTGTGTGCAGGTACAACATGCGGATAAACAATTCCATGAATATCAATGAATGAGATGACCATGACTTTCCCTGCAGAAGCAAACACTTTTGCTTTTTGGAGGGTTGCTGATGAAGATTTCCACACTGAACCTTGCTGTTTGCTCTCAGGATCAAAATGATGCAGCCAAGTTTCATCAGCAGCGATTACCTTAGAAAGAAGCACCGGAACTTCCTTTAACGTCATTTTTAACTGCATGTTACCTCCATTGCAGCGGTAGGCGATATTTAATATGTCGGAACTTGCCTGGTTCTCACAGGCGGGTACATGAAGTACCAACAATGAAACAACTACGGCGTGTTTGTTTGACATTAAGCTAACAGAATATAATAAGTTTGAATTTTAGTGCGAAAAATGATGACCGTAAAAATTTATGATCATTCTTTATTAAACAGCCCTAGTAGCTGCAGTTCCATAGTATTCGCCAAACGGAACTGGGACCCGCAACACCAATTTCATGTGCAACTGCTCCAATACTTGAAGATTCCTCAGTCACACATTCAACACGTGTTGGTAATGTTCGTCTTGCTCCTTGGCTATGCACTTGTGGTGTCAGTTGCTGTGTTTTCCGCAGTCATAGGAAAGTTTTGGAAACTTGGTGTAAGCTGGATGTGTCCTTCGTGGATACTTAACCTGATTCAACCATTCTGCTTGTCATTTGCCCTTCCGCAAACTGCAGACGCGGGATCCGCTAGTTTTATTTCATTTAAGTAAACTGACTATATGAAGGCTAGAAAACGTAAACAAACCTGCAGAATAAACTCTCGGGCATGAAGACCAACCACACTCTTGTTCACATCAGCCACCTCATAAATCGGTGGAGTTAACTGTTTCAACTGCTTTTACGTACGCCGGAACAATAAATGTAACATTTCTATTTTATACTAAGTCGCACGAAGACACTTTACGACCATATATTTTTTCAAATGTAAATTTTATCATTCTGTATTATTCCTAAAACTTTGAAGGATGGCCACATCCTTAAAATCTGCATCATATGTATGTATTTTAAACTAGCTGTTACTTTAAACTGGACAACGGAAACCTTACTGTAAATGTAGAAACTGAATTATAATTGTTAAAGTATACTTTGTATTGACCTCTATACTTGTAAATACCGTTTACATCGTGAAGAAAGGACAAATAGGGCGCAGAAAGAGCAACACGGTTGTGCAACAAACCTTGCGCCCTTTTTGAGGCCCGAAATGTACACTAAACGACAGCTGTCATTGACAGAAGAAAATGTGTTTAATCAATATTCCACCTAAATAAAGGCATCCCGCTTAAATAAAAAATATAAGGGCTTTAAAGCAACGAGCATTACTAGAATGCTGGTGCTAACCAGTGTGAAAATATTGCGATATGGCAACGTACCCAATGGCCGATGGAAACTTAAAATACACAAATTATTTGAGAGCAGAGACATACTTTATAAACTTTAAACATAAACAAATTCATATCGCTTCACTTCATTCGACTCTACTATAACAATGTCTGAGAGCAAATAAGCTCCTTAGCCAGAATCTATTTACATTTTCTGCTTTCAATTGTATTGTATAAATGCAATATATACTGCAAAATATTAGCATGCCTGAAAAAAAAACCATGCTCTCTATTTGTATCTAACCAATACGAATCTTCGGAACTATATATGAAATGGCATTGCAAAATTTTTCTTCAAGCTTGCCTTTATTCAGGGGTGAACGGAATTTGTTATAATGAGTTAAGATTTTAAATAAAATAATAAGTAATCCCTGATACACTTTTCTCTCAATTTAATGAAGGCATAGGATTATAATTGAATAGAATATAAATTTAGTGTGCTGTATGGTTTTATACAACAATGTTTCAAGCTTATATATTTGAATTTTAATAACACAAGCTTAGTGGTAATATGAAAAAAGTTTTTGTATGTAAGCAGACAGGCAGACAGGCATGCAGGTAGGTTACATAGGTGAGTAGCTGCGTAGATGGGAAGGTGGTGAGCAGGTAGGTAGGTAGGTGTCTGCATTTTCATGAGGCAGATTAAGTTAACCACGTTTTAAGTACCTATTACTATAATTCTAGGCAATTTAACATGATTTTAAGTTTTCCCTCTATGGTTACGAAATAATCCAGGTGAAAGTTGCAAAGTGTTTTTATTTTAAAATTAAACTATGTTTTGTTCAATGTTTCATTGAATTTCATGTTTAAGGACACGGTACTCGGTAGTATTGGAATAAAGTAAAATACAAGCTGGAACTTATCGTCTGTAAATAAAGGGCACACTCGTAGAAGGCAGCACCTCAGCAGAAAAGTAGGGAAGATGACAGTTTTTACTGTCCCTGTACTTTGTTTCAGAAAATTATTACTTCCTATTACTATGTATACGGTTTCTCTACCCCTCCGCTCCCAAATCTCTGCTTTCCAGCATGAGTGAATAGATAATTAGATGAGCAGGATTTGCATTTCTTTAAGCACATATAAAGAGATATCAACATTTTTATTAACTGTTAAATTTAGAACAACTAGTAATTAAATACTTTTACTTGAAGTTCTCTCACTGTATTGAGATTTAAGGTCCACATTTAGTTGTAGCACGGCCGGGTTTGATGCGTAGATGTGCCTTGCTGAAGTGAACTACCACCAAATTCATATTGATCAATGAAATCCAAACTAACGAAAATGCAGCTTCTATTACGAGTACTATTTGAAAAGAATTTTGGTTTAGAGGAACGACGAGTAGCTTTCTCCTTCGAATGAAAAATTACCTTTTTTGGAAAACATAAAATTGCCTTAAGGTAAATTTAAAATCTGTGAAAACAAGACAGCTTCTGATAATTCCAACTACGGTTTATTTTAAAGATAAGTTGTCGATTTGCAACATGAATTTCCTGTTACATTGAACCTCCATATTATAATATTACACATTTTAATTTAGACCAATGAGCATTGGTTGCATTTTTCATACTTTACAATCTTTTTCCAAATATTTAAAATTGTGTTTTGGAAAATTTCCTGCCCATACATTATACGTTTTCAAAATTATGCATTTCAAACATTTACCCTATTTAATAATACATAAGCGCAGTTTCAAATAAGGTTTAATGGAAAACGCCGCCGGTTCCTTCTTTCTATTGTGGTGCTTTAGACCTATTTCAGCTTTCTAATGCAAATTATGATGCAATTTGGAGCTGACAGACTGAAGCTTTGGGAATACTTTTTCTAACGTAATTGTAAAACTGACTCTGCAGTTATTAATATAAGGTAAATGCACTAGGCTACCAAGATCACTCAAGTTTAATGCATGCTTGAAATATCCGAAAATGTGACAAATATTAACAGACTTAAAATTAAGTAAATTTGTACATTTATTTTAATATTCCATAAGAAACAAAAATCTCAAACGGAGATTAAAACTTAGGGAAATTTCACCATAAGATACATTTTTTGTAACATAAATTAAATTTGTATATAATTTCGAGAACGACTTCACATGCATGCTCCTATGTTCCCACAATTCTTTAAACATGTAAAACCATGGTAAATATTTGAAACATTCAGCAAAAAACATTGACTCCGGAAGAATTACCGAGCGACCGTGCATTAGATTCCATACGCACTAGAATTTCTGCATCTGTGGTAACTCTACTTCAGCAGTGTTTGTATTATTTTATTGGCGCATTGGGATGTACATAGCGACATTTTCCTGAGCAGTCTCAGGCAAAGCAATAATAGTTCGTGTAGAAACTCTAAGTAGCTTTCCTTCACAGAAAGACATAACAACTGCAGTGAACTTTGTTTCAAATCCTTCGAGTAAGCAGATTTTATCTCTTAAGCTTTGTTTTTGCATCTTTTTGTTCTCCGTTGTCTTGCTTTTCACTTATTTTATCTTCCTACTGTTTCTTTTCCTCTGTATATTTTATATCCCACTGCTCCTTATCTGTTTAGTTCCTCTAATTACCCCTTTGTAATGCTTGCACTGCATTAATTTTCTCAAATATCAACAAAGGAATATCGCATGTCAGCGACGATTTTTGTGATGGATTGAAACGAAATCCTTAATTCCCCTCCAGCTTATAAAATTCCCAGTGGGATTGACCTATGTTATGGACGTGGCTTATTGGGAATCAAGAATGAATTACATCTATGGTTTATGAGTCGGGAGACCAGTAACGTCAAAACTGCCCAATATTGACCCCAGGGAGAGAGCAAAATCTCCGGACAAAATCAACAACCAGCAGGCTTGTGACAATACTACCATATACTAAAAATGAAATATACCAAATCTCACAGGAGCGCTGCACCAAACAGTATGAAATTCCAAAATGTATTTTATTAGTTTTTCTACTGAACCGAATTTCCAGTAAGCTGTATCTATTGAACCATTCAACAAGCTGTGGAAAACGCGCAAATGTCTCTAGTGGTCTCCCAATGTTACACATGAACCTTGATCCCAGTGCAACATTAACAGGAACGTGTTCCAGATATATGTTATAGAAGACAGAAGTTAATAGCTTACATTTAAATTGAATAATGCGCAATAAAAACCAAAATATAATCATATTACATGCCCATAAAGAAAACCCATATTTACCGGCATCCATATTGCTCTCTCCAAACAATTTCTATCAAATTCATCTTAAAATAGGTAAGTTTTCTATATACTTCCACTAAAATTAAACTTACAACATAATTAACTAACGCATTTGGTTGTATGTATAACAAGGGTATAGCAGATTAGGAATACGCTTTAAAACTTTGTGATGCTTGTGAAATTTTGCATTCATTGCATAAACATGTGAAAAAAACGAAGTGACTTTACCAACAATTACATGTTTTTGAAAAGTCGAACAAATAAGAAGAATGTCTGTGAAATGGTTAACAACATAAGTGTATTTCCCCGTAATGCTTGGGGTGTATCCTAAATATTCCATACTTTTAGTCTTCCAGAAAGTGACAAAACTTTAGTGTTTTCGTCTCCATTGTCGAAAAGTTGGAGCCATCGTTGTGACACATGCTCACTAAGACTCCTTTCCTTCCACTTCACATATTTTTCGAGCTGCGGCAGCGTCTTTATAATCTTCTTTCTAATAGTGTGTTAGGATTAGGATTTCGTTACGGAGAGTATTCGGTACGTAGGACACCTTGCTGGGCCCATTTTTCCTATGTCCCCAAGTGTGGTACCCCCGGGAGGAAGGATGAAACGAAGGAGACAGTGGGCAGCCGAACCAAGGAGCCACGACAGTACAGAGGGCAGGGCCCCTGCAGTTTACGTGTATACAGACTTCCCCCGACTGGCCAGGACAACGAAAACGTTCCCCTACTTGCGGGATGGCAACGAGCCTAGCAACCGAGCTCCAAAGAACCCTGACTGGCGGTCCAGAAATTGTCCCAGCAGGTCTGGAGACCGGCAACCGACCCACCGGAGGAGGAAGTAGTTTACCTCAGAGCATATCATCCCACCATGGACCACCGAAACACCCGCCAACACTTCTAACCTGATAAAAATTAACCACCTGAGAGATGACGTGAAATAGTAATGGAAATGAAATATAGGGACAAGGAATTCGGGGGATGTAATTAACCTACCCAGCATTCATCTAGTGACCCTGGAAACCCCCCCCCCCCCGAAAGAACCCATGGGTCAGGTAGGTCGGCCAATGGAATCGAACCCGGGCCTGCCGAATGCGGACCACAGACGAAACCGTCTGAGCCATCCCCTTCGTTCTATTAGTGTGTTAGGACTCTAACTTAACACTTTGTTATCTCCATTTTTTGACTTTATTAACAATTGAGGACTGGTACATGCTCACGCCGTACCTAAGACTAGCCATGGCATCCTGTATATAGAATTGGAAATCCAAAGAAACCCAATAAATTTTACAAAACACCAAATTCAGAAAACCAACTTTACTTATGAGATAACCTAATATTTGAAGTATTTTGTCCTTGTGATTACGCAATAGATAATACTCACATCTAAATATTTGCTTCGGAGCATCAATTAAAATGCATTTAACTAAAATATTAACTTCATAATTCCATTTCATTACTCGGATAAATAGTTCTTAAATTCAGATTCACTTTATTGGTAAGTAGAAAATGCTACTTGTAATATATACTCTTTATTGTTGTTTATTAACTTCTGAATGCATCAAGTAATGCCTTGCAATGTTTTAAGGCTACGCCATTCACTTCACACACACAGAAAATTTAAGTCACAGGAATTATTTGTTACTTGTTTAGAGTTATTAAGCAGTTTTATTTCCGCTGTAAGTAAGGAGATCTGTTATGGCAGAAGGGTTGGTGTGGCGCGAAATAAAATGATGGGGAAGAAGGGATATTTCCCCCGAGAAATGGAGACCGTGATACCCACAGATCCTCCCAAAGCAATTATCAGCAGTTAGAGCTCAAGTCACGTCCACACTTTTACGCATTATAACCACAAGAACCATCGCCTTCTCTAACATTAACTTCGGCTTTACGACAGATTACCACATTGGCACGGAGACGTAGCGAATCGATAGAAAATTTTCCAATATTGTACAGAGTATTTCACACATGACTGGACAGGCGCTTTGCGAAGTCTAAAACCAGAGCAGAGTTTGCAGCAGAGGCCAGCCATATACTTGTTCTTTTCCAAGTCTCTAATTTGCGATATATTGGTCTTTAGTCATGAATTAAGTCATGAAATTATGACTGAATAGAAACATGAGTGTTGAACGAACAACGGAAGGGTTTTGCCTACAACAGAAACCTTTATCTGACGTTCGCACCTAATCCTAATTCACAATCATTTTTAATGATGTTTGTTAAATAATTTGTTGAATAATCCTCATTTCTTTAATTGAGGGTTCTATACAAATAGATTAATAATATTCAACGTGCCAAAGTATTTGATATATGCCTAATTGTCATCCGTAATATAAATTCCAGTATTTATAAACGACATAATATATGTTTGAAATAATATGAAATTAGAAAACAAGTGTATATATTTGTAGAACAATGTCAGGAAAAAAAATTTGATGACACTTTGGCTCCTTTTCATTGTTGTTCCTGGCAGATATGAACTATGAAGTTCATAATTTAGCTTATAAGTTACCACAGTGAGAAAAAGGATTTATAGACCTTTCGTCGTGAATGCCATGTAGTAGAAAATAATTGCTGAGGTGCACAGAGAGAGAGAGAGTCTAGGAACAAAAGCCGGGTAGTTTTACATTCCGTTGGACATCCGTACCAAAATCTAGAGAGAGTTACCTTTTATTCCAGAGAACACACATAAATGGCTGTGATGAAATGCTTAAGGAAAAAGAAGTAGAAATTATAAAGTGACAATTGATCCTGTTACGTTACCGGTCAATCCTGTATTTCTTAATCGACATTTATCAAATACTGCAGATACCAATTTAAAGGAATTTATTTATCACTTTGGTGTTCAAATTGAAACGCCTTTATGCATGCGATTGTTTTGCCATATATTCTTTGAGCATAACACCGTAGAACTGGATATGTTTAGAGTATTACCTACCCGTACTCCAGTTCTGTACTTAGCATTTTGAAAAAGTAATTGTGTATTTTCAACATTTTTTTCCTTGTTCCATTTACACTCCGCTTTAACTCCAATGGTCATATCGGCGGCCGTTCTCCTTTGGAGACATCTCGAAGGTGTTGAGTCGTATTCACGCCCACATTCACACTCTCAGTCATACTTGCAGGTGCTGGGGAAGATGGGGAATTATCTTGGTCGGAGAAGGATACCCACCATCACCCGGGACCCCTAGCACGGCAGGCAGGTGCTCAACCGACTGAGCTGCGGGGCCAGCCTTAATAATTTTGTGTTGATTCGTAGGAAAGAGTTTCTTTTTCTTCAATCTAACTTAAAATGTTCCTTTGACTTGTAAAACAGCTTCTCCATGAATTTTTGCTAAAGCAGTTCTTTTACGCACTTTATTTCCGCTCTATTAATTTAGATGATAAGTTAATGTTAGTTTGTATCTTAATATTTTGCGCCATAATTAGTAGTTTGGACATTCTTATTCCCATTTCTGGGAAATTGCGTTAATTTTGCCTTTTTATTGAGTATTATTACGCAAAGATTGGGAATTATTTAATTGCAGGAATAAAAGTGAAGCTTTATCCTTAACGACACGATATGAATTCTAACTATAATTTGTAAATTGAAGATTTTAATTTCGGAGCAAAATTTTTACCACAAGATCTTATTATCTGTACAATTTGTAGGTGTAATTCTATAAACATATATACCTGACTCTCTCATAATGTCTGTAAAAGCATCCTACCATATGCTTTTACAGACCATTTGCTCTTTAGCCTTATCAACAAATAGCAGTGTTTCATTCAAATTATATATGTATTTTATTGTAATTATAGTATAACCTGTTTGTGGATATAATTCAAAATTGAAGTAATGTCACTTCTTAAGAAAACATTTCACTAGATATTTTAGATTCCAAATGTTCCTTTCTTTATTTTATAGTGAAGTTTAAAATTATCATTTCCCCAAATTGATCCTTATCATCATCATCATAATCATCATCATCATCATCATCATTTACATTATTATAGCTCCTTTTTATTCATTACTTATTACATTATTTAAATACTTACATATTGTCTATCAGAATCCTTTTCAAAGTCTTTCTTTACTTGCTTCATTTTCCCTGGCTCAGCAGAGAGGGTAAACATAATGTCTTACATCACGACCAGCTATATCTGGAATATACTACACAGCCATTAACATAAACGTATATCTGAATTACTTTAAAACGGAGAGAAGAATTTCTTATGAACAGTTTCTAAGAATAGAAAAATTCATGATAGAATTTTTCCCCATAACTAGGCATTCGTATTTTCCGATGTTTATATCTTAACAGACGCTTACTTCGCTAAGAAAAGATTGAGCAAGCGAAGCCGTTTTCAGAAATATTTCTGCTGCTTAGTCGTTTTGATGCATAGCCTACTACAAGGTATATATTAGAATTACTTTTCTTGGGTGTTCTTGTGTTGCCAGACGTCCGAGAAAGTTCGGACATGTTCTATACTATGGTCGTTGGAGCGTATGCCTCTAACGATCCGTGGCGTAGAGGGTCGCGTGTTCGAGTCCCGCCTGGGGAATGGGTTTGTTGTGCGTGTGTCTGTGTCTTGTGTGTATGTGTACAACTAGAGCAAAACATCTCCCTTCGATGGCCAAATGAGTTCTTCCTCAAAGGCCAAAACAGTAAATCTTCTATACTGTTTTAACCTTTATGCCAGGGATCGAAAGAGGTATCTGAACTTATATTACACTTCTCTTACTTTTAAATGCATCAGCCACTCGTAAAATTATGAAATTAGACAATATTTAGTATTATAACATAATCAAACACAGATTATAATCATTGTGTCTCTGTAATATTTGTTGTTCCGGATGATAGAGCAACAGAGAAGTAGTCCATGGGGCTTGATAAAGTGAGCAAGAAGCACCACTGAGGAAACACTTTTGGTAGTTATTAGGGGATTAAAATGCTTAATTTGTCAAAGTTTAAATTGCTAACGTTATTAAATGTTATCCCAGAAAATAATTTAATTTATCTGACTGAAGTGGTTAACCCTCGAGTAGTCGCATGGGCTATATATGTCGCCCAGCCAATTTGTTTTTGAAAGTGCTCATCTCCTTCTGATTTTATGATAATGGAGTTTTGGTAGCTTCTTGACGCAATATGTTCTAAACGGTCAGTTGGCTATAATATATTTTAGTGAGACAGTATTTTTGTTATTTGCGATTAAACTCAGCTGCGCACAGCTGTTATTTATTTATTTTTATCTTTCTGTATTTTACGTCCTCCAAGGTCATATCGAGAGATGAATGAAATAGATCAAATGATGCTGAAATGACACCAGGGTCCATAGGGCTTAGAGTTACCCGACATTCGTCTTTCAGAATAAGGGAAAACCCCGCAAAAACCTTATTCAGGCAACTCATATTGACCGAGACGAGCACAGCTGGGCTACGTATGTAGCCCGTGCGACTACTAATGTAACAGTTGTTGAAATGTCTACTAAGTTAAGGGTTTGTCGTGTAGGAGTTCATGAGGACAATTTGCTAAGCATACAGTGGCTTAATGAAGCGCTGAATGAAAGTAATGAGCATTACATTGAACTTGATAGCAATGATGAGGGAGAAGAGGACCATGTTTCCCCAGATGTGCATTACTCAGACACAGATGAAACCAGGGATGAAAATGAATCATGTGATGAAGCAACTAATGATGAACCAGGTAATTATCATTATTATGTGGCTAAAGTTCCATTTGAAGTTGAGGATTTAGAACTTTTTCTGGATATGCATGTCATAAAACTGATAACCAATTGCACGAACATTTATACTACTGAAATAAAAGAGCAATTTCAACGTGATCGTGTTGTCACACTAATGAATGAGACAGATTCGTGCATTCACTGGTACACTGTTTGTAACTCGTGTTTTGGGAAATAATAGAAAAAGCAGTAAAGAAGCAAGGGATAATTCCCTGTAGTCGAGACATGTTACTTTGCGATTAGTCATCACAGGTATTAGAATCGTTTATTTCAGAAACCACCTAAACGTTTTGCAGCTTGACTATAGATCAAGTCTCCTTCAAATAACTTTTTTCACCAAATCAAAAACATGCTATTGAAATAATCTATTTTTATTTTATTTTTTCTTCCTTTACGTTTTTGAGTCTTAAATCCTTGAAAAAATTGCACTTAGGTGGCTTCTGCAATAAATGAGTGTATCCAAAGTGATTTTTTAAAATTATTATTGAAATTAAGTCAAACCATTATTTTTACCTGTTTTTGGTATAAAAGATATAGTATAGCAACGCAAAGAAAATCCCTGCAAGGAATGTGCTGTGGGATAAGGACAGCGAATGTGTGTGGCAGAGAACGCTTGTTATACAAGGATCAGACCGTTAAAAAACATGCGCCCTATTCACTCTGTACATTAAAGCCGAGAATATGCATTCACAAAAGTAGAAGCCGTCAGAATGTTTTTGAATGGTCTGTAACTGTACTGACATTGGGTGTCATAACCCTGTCCAGGGAGGGTGTGGGGACCTTCGGCCAACCCCCTGCGTCTCGCCCCTCGGAGACTTTCTCTCCTGTGGATGAGTATAAGTAACAGACACACTTAAGTATAAAAAAGGGTGCTTTCATCAGGCCTGACTCAAAAAATACAAAGATCTGGCCTTATTCACTTATTCAGCTTCTGGCAAGTCTTCTTGCAACTGCTCGTTAGTTGTTGGCCATTGGATGATAAGTGTTATAGAAGGCTTGATATCCAACAGTGTTCAATTCCAGGCGACCGCAAAGTGAGATTTGTGGTGGACAACACGGCGCTGGGGCGGATATTCTCCGGGATCCCCGGTTTCCCCACCATCTCATTCCACCGGTGCTCCATCTTCATCTCAAATATCATAAGTGTCATCGCCTGCGGTTCCGTATGTAGTAAAAGCGGGCGTTAAATACTACACACACCATATCCAACAGTTTATTCCATCAACTTTATTATATTGCATTATTTTTTTATTGGGACCTAAGGCCAAAAATCTGACTGTGCAAAACCCGATAAACTTTAAAATTTGTTATAGCCTACAAAAATGTTTAGCTAAAAGTAAAACATAAACGCTTCAAATAACCTTGGTAAAATAAAAGTAAACATACCTACCCCAAAGGATAAGCTGTCTCTGTTGGTAGTTCCGGAGGGCTGGCAGTTTTCAGCAATGTGAGGGTAGATATTGCTAATCCTCCAATGAATTCGCTTGCAACCACTTTGACTGGCTGCTGATTTACTTTTCGATAATTTCCTACCTGAAGTTTCGTCCGAATTTGGCATTTTCTGATTTGATTTGGGCCACCAATTTTTGAAAGTGAGAGCATCGTCTTGTGTAAGGTGTTATACAGTAAATCGGTCAGACTTACTAGCTTTAAGCATGAGCTCTGTATATTCATCAGGAGTATAAATCCTGTCCATCTTTCTCAAGAAATGCTTTATGCTTCCAAAATCTGTCGCATGGGGAAAGTTAGTGACCACGTACAGGGTAGTTGTGAGTTATTGCCACAGCGAGTCTCAAAACACATAATGTAATCAAGGCTGCCAACAGCCACGATGAAATTTGCCGCAGAAAGAACCCAAGCGACGGCGCCTGGGTTCTTTCTGAAATATACGGATTATTTTTAAGGCTGAAAATGCCATTGCTGATATAAAACATAAGTTATTTCTCCTCAAAAATATGTATTTACCTTTAAATTGTACAGTAACACATAAAAAAACACATATTTTGATATCTTGTTTCTTAGGTGGTTTCTAAAATAAACGATTAATTTATTCTCAATGCGCTGTCTTCGATTTAATGAAGCTGACATACTTGACATACTAGACCAACTTTTAGCCAAGTATGGTGTTGCTCGTAACACAAGACTTTGGCCTGGGGTCATTTTACTTGACTTACTTTTCATCAGTAGATCAATGCCATCTGTATTTTTTCTGTGAATCCGAAGGTAAGAAAGTCAAACGACGTTTGTTTCTTGAGACAACATCCTGGGAGCTCATAGAGCCTCAAATAGCAAGAAGAGCAGAAACGAACATTATATCAATCTCGCTAAGAAAGCGTGCTAAGATTCTTCTCGGAATTGTAGACGTTCGCAGAACACTACCCACACAGCCTGACAAGGTAGGAAGGTGCTACTTATGTGTAAGAAGCAGGGATAATTCTACCAGGTAGAGTTGCAGCATGTGGCTGAGAAAGATTTGAAAATATCATTCCACGGCGGTGTGTAAAGAGTATCTATAAGAGGAATAACTTTTAAATAAGGTAGTATTTTTGTGCATGTGTCATATTTTGAGACCATTGTTAGACCAACACCAACTCCAATACTCAGACCTTAATACAGATTCCAAGATGGCGCCCGTCGAAACCCAGCGACTCTGGTTACGCAAAATAGGAAACTATATACAATGGACATAATATAATCCATATTAAGAAGCAGTGAGAAAACTCCTAGGCATTTATTACTTTATGCTTTCAACCAAAACGTGTAATAACGTAAATAAAAAGTACCATGACCAATCCTAGTCGTTTATCACACATAGTAGCAGGACCCACTGCATTTTCCAACTTATACTTCCAATCAAAATTTAACTTATAAGGCATGACAACTCATAAGCATTTAACACTTTTCACAGTAAAACATAGAGGAAAATATGATTAAATGAAACAAAAGTTAAGGTTTTCTTCAACGCAGCAAAAATGGTAACATCAGGAACACATGTACAAGAAAAGAAAGAAAGAAAAAAAAAGAAAAAGAAAACGAAAAAGCTAACCTGAAATATTTACTGGCTACTAAGTTTGAGCTCCTTCCTCACTATGTTCACCATTGGCTTTTCTTTTGGTTTCTCTATTTTGCACTTTCTTGGATAAGTGTTCAGACACATTTTTTTTCATTTAACATTTTGTGTAATTGTTCATGGATATGTTTGCCAGAACTTTCACACACTTCTTCGCTTTGACAAGTAAAGGCTCATTTATATTACTTTCTTTTTTTGTGAGTGTTCTATGCCAGGGGTGCTTGTACATCTTTGTTAAAAATTGCCTTAGATACACAGGATGTGTCAATACATTAGTTTTTCTTATTGTTTCATATGCTTCTGGATATGCATATGGAATGTTTGTAGCCCAAATCAAAACATCTGGAGAACATTTAATCCGACTAGCACAGGCTATCTCCAGCTGTTCTAAAGCAAACTTTGCCTTATTAGACTGTATCATCATCTGTAGCAAGTAATAGTTTCTTTTATATTGTTTACATAGTTACCTTTTCTGAAGAACATACCTACTGCTTATACTATAATATTTAAGAGAACTCACCAGATTTTCCAGTTTACTCCATGTGTCAAATTTGAAGGTGGCAGTTCCCTCACATTGCAAGATCCATCTAACATTTTTCACTGGTAGGTTCATAATATTGCAAAACACACTCACGTCTAGGTTATCAAATACTTTGAAGTTCACATTAAGTGAAAGAACATCAGTGAAGCTGGGATCTTGAACGTTACTGAAAACAACATAACTAACCATCTTTAATATGACTATGAATGTGTTAAAATCTTTCCTCACCACTTCTGTTTTTAAGGACTCAAAACTGCCAATAACATCTTGTGCACACCAATTATTAAAATTCTCTTCACTCTCAGCAAAATGTTTTGCATGCGTTCTTCAGGATTTCGTCTTTTCTGGTTGAGCTTTACTGTGTGATAGGATGGCTGATTCTTAAAAATCGTAGGGTAGGCATCATCAACTAATTTTGTTACTTTTCGAGGGAATTGCTTCACCATCATTTGTTGGAATAATGTCTTCCTTAACCACAAAGTCTGTTGAAAATGATGAACACAAACTACAGTTTTGTCATTTACTTCAAAATGTTTACGATGTATGTTCCTGTACCACTTAATCCATAAAAAGATTTTTTTAGGAAATTTAAATATTGTCGTATGACGTTCACTACCATAATTAGATTTACAGTCGGGAACAGAACAAGAAAGATTGATTTCGACAATATTTCACACTACTATTCATTTACACAAAATTTATAACTTAATGTTATGTTAAAATCTCACTATAAACTAACTCGTTGGTCACTAGTAGCCACTGTAATGTGAATTACATTAATTCTGCAAACACACAATCAAAGTAAACAAACACATACTTCACTAGGTGGATATAACCTAACAAAATGCTGGGCCACGAGCGGCGCCATTTTTGCTACAATCGATACTCGTATTATGGTCTGAGAATTGGAGTTGGTGTTGGTTAGACATTGATATGGTGATTGTTGGAGCGATGTAAAAATTTAATAGATTCTGTATCAGATATTGTTGTTTTCAATTTTATTAGCTTGATTAATATGCTTCAGGTATGTAAAGGAATATTATAAACGAGTTTACCGTATATTTTAGACGACACGAAGTATAATTTAATTTAATATAGAATTATCTTGGAACACTTCATGAAACTCAATTTGAATGTAAATAAAGACTATAAAGAAATGGAGAAAAGAAGGTATATCCGAGAAGGTTATTAAAACATTTATAAATAATGCATAAAGTGAACTTCGAATTTCAATGTTCTGCTGTTATCCGACATTTATCTTTTAAGCATTTTAACTATACTATGTTATTATCCCAAAATGCAATTGATCTAACTTCCAGTAACTTCCGAGAAAACTGGATCATTTATACCAAGGGATATTCATTCACACAAAGCTATGATGAAATGAAATTTGGAGAACACGTCTGGAAGAGAATTGAGAAGAAATAAAGCACAACTTGAACACACATAAGCTACGATCCTGAACAATATTACTGAATGACGTGCAATATTGACTGTATGTCTACAGTGCGATATGCTTCTTACAGATAAAAATACAAAGAATATTGTCGCGAAGCCGTTATCTACGATAGCGCGGCTAGTGTACACAAAAAGCCGGCAAATAAAGATAGCGCAGTTAAAGGACTTGCTGGCGCAGATTAAGTTACGCTTCTGGAAGGTTTGGATTTCTTCATTCGATATCTTGTTATTCCAGAAGCATCTAGTGACTGAAAAGAACAGTCGGCTTTTGGTTTGTCCCAGAAATCTCTCGAATTTATGAATAAGGTATATAAGAGACTGTGACACGCCAGCGGAGTTGTAGAAACAAGAGCGAGTCGCGAGAGTAGTAAACAGCTGTGAGATGATGTAATAGAGAGCTGATGTAATCAGAACGCTGTTTTGTCATCGACCTTGGTAGACTCTGTGTATGTGACGTAATTTTGTTACGTGAGAATTGAACAGTGTATTTCTACAGAAATGAAGAACATTTGGAATATCTGCAACTCGGACTTTTAATTCTACGAACCCACAAAGTTACAATATGATGTTGCCCTTAGCCCTGGCTGTCTTTTTTTTTTTTTTTTTTTTTTTTTTTTTTTTTTTTTTTTTTTGGGTGTAATTCACGTCCTCCAAAGATAAGTCATATCGGAAGTTGAATGGAATGGGTGATAGAGCTTAGAGTTACCCAACATTCGTCTTTCAGGATAAGGGAAACCCCCGGAAAAAAAGCGTATCCAGGTAGCTGACCCTGACCGAGATTCGAACTCGGGACATCTTGAACCTGAGGCAGACACGCTGCTACCACGCTACCGAGGCGGGCATTAATTACCATATTCAATATAGAACTTCTACTAACAGCATATTAATTTCATTTAATGTTCAATTTTCTTTTAATGACTTTATTTTCTTATATATATTTATTATATAAAAAATCTCCAGCTTTCATAAAGTCTCTACTGAAAAATTTAATTAATGCAATATTTCTATACATTTTGAGTCATCTTTCATTTACTGCATAATATTAACTTAATATATTTATAAGTGTAGGTATATGATGAGTTTGACTCACTTTTAAAACTATCATTTCACAATTTCTAATTATAGTTGGTAATATAATTAGACTTTCGCTGAAACTTCGCTTAATTCACTCTTGTCACTTCACGAACGTCAACTAATTCCAATTATTCTTGTTCATTTCCTCCACATTGTCATGGAATACTACACAGTCTCTTATTCAGGACGGTTCATTGTGTGGAGAGTAGAACACAAGTTGCCTCGAATTCCTTGGAGTAACAGGACTCACTGTAAGTCGTTGCAATGTCTTACAGTCGTTACAGTCTTGTTTGGAGGTTGACACTTATTGTCGTAACAGAAACGCAGTTGCTGAATTCCTCTTCTATTTCTTTAATTTACACCCTTCAACGTTAAGTCATATCGGGCGACGAGTGGAATGCATGAAATGATGCTCAAATGAGCACAGGGTCCATAGAGCTTAGAGTTACACAACATTCGTCATTCGGGATAAGGGGACAACCCCGAAAAGATCTTATCCAGGTAACTCATCCTGACCGAGATCTTTTGAACGTGAGGCAGACCCGCTACCATCCACGCTACCAAGGCGGGCTGAATTGCTCTCTGACTTATTCATTATCTAGCTCACGTTCTTCTTCGCGATACTTACTCTCAAACCAAAACCTCGCTCACTTGGTAAAACTGAGCTCTACCAACGAGCATGCTCACTCAGCTGTAGGAATTTGATACACGGTTACAGAGAGTTCAAGAAGAAGTAACTTCTAGAGGATTCTGAGTATCTTACGGTATCGCTTAAAGTGTCTGCACGTTCGAGCATGCGGTTTATCTGCTTACATTTCGGCTGCCTGTTGCCAACATTCCAAATAGCCTCGCACTATAGCCGCTGTATATATCCTTTTCTTATCATCACCTGGTTTTATGTTAGATGAAACATGGGCTAAAATGCTGTAAGAAAATTATTCACTGAACAAGTATCATATATTCCTCCATATAAGACTGGTGTTGTTTTACAGTTGGTAACGAAACAAACATTATTGATTCACTGTGTAAACGATACTGTTACAGTTAAAGTAGAAGCTAAAATGTGTAGCTTTGGAGAGTTTAATACCTATGTTAAACAAGTCCGATTTTATCTATAAAAGCGGGTTCTCAGGGAAGTGCATTTAATAAACATAAGTTTGGCAGACAGTACTACTGTCTTTCTGATCCTAATAAATTGAATGTTTTAAATTAGAGTATGCGTATACATTTATACTGTAGATAAATTTTAATTCCCCATTTCGTATTTGGGTGTTCGATTTGCCTACTTTCCTGCATTTTGAAAGAGTTTGTTGCATGTGTCATAAAAATAATGTGATATGCTCTTTCCGCAAGCTTGAAATAGATCACCAACTGCAAATATAGGAAAGAATGTAAGAGTACTCCCCACTCACACTCTCTCTCTCTCTCTCTCTCTCTCTCTCTCTCTCTCTCTCTCTCTCTCTCTCTCTCTCTCTCTCTCTCTCTCTCTCTCTCTCTCTCTCTCTCTCTCTTCTCTCTCTCTCTCTCTCTCTCTCTCTCTCTCTCTCTCTCCTCTCTCTCTCTCTCTCTCTCTCTCTCTCTCTCTCTCTCTCTCTCTCTCTCTCTCTCTCTCTCTCTCTCTCTCTCTCTCTCTCTCTCTCTCTCTCTCTCTCTCTCTCTCTCTCTCTCTCTCTCTCTCTCTCTCTCTCTCTCTCTCTCTCTCTCTCGCTCGCTCGCTCTCTGCTCTTGAAATTGCAATTTTCGTGTAGGGATGTAAACAATACCTCCTCTAGTCCCCATAATGAGTACCGAGTTTGCAAAAGCCTTACCTTATTTACTATTTTCATAATACGAGTTCCAAAACTACATCTTCCGAATCAGTAATAATCATATAGTTTGTATGCAGTTACTATTGTCCATGTACTTTTTATTTGACGAAATTATAGCAAATGAGCAATGGTCATTCAAAACACCCCTTCTTCTGCTCATAATTTCCGTAACCTGTAACAATATTTTAATAAGCTTTGTACTGTGGACCATTTCTTTTTGTTATAGTAATCGCTGTTCTGTCTTTCCTAAATTACCTAATGCTATATTCCAAATCTTCTTGTTCCTTTTGAAGTTCAGGAGTCATATAAATTAGGGTAATTCCTCCGAATGTCACTTGCGAATACATGAGACATTTCGCTCAGATTACTTTTTAGTTTAGTTAATGAGCGCTGAATTGCAGTGTCAAAACTTGCTAAATAGCCACAGAGAAAAGTTGTGAAAATTTCCTCCAAAACAGTGCCTTTAGGTACCAAGAAGTTCACTTTGGCAATGTCAAATTTAGGAGAATGTCCATTAGATGTATCGATGGAAAAGAGAGAATTATGAGCAATGAAGTCCGAGAAATATATTCGGAAACAGATATATTTAGGTAAATGATAACGGTAACAAGTTATCAATTTCATTCATGAAAGGACCCTGGTCTACTTCTTCAAAAGGCACAATCGTGCCACCTTGAAGTATAAGGCCGACAGTTCGCCTTCATCTTGGTCCGCAATTCGGTAACTCAATGTTTGGCATCTCATCATTCTTTATTTATGGACGTATATGATATCTATCAGATTAATATCTCTCATTTATCTTATATTTCATTTAGCTTATATGACGCTTATTTGCCGTTGTTCTGAGTATTTCTACGCATTTTCCGAAAAACAAATTTTTCTTATCTACCTTCAGGATGTCGAAATGGGCGTTGACAGAAAATATCCCATTACCTATGTTTATCTTTTTAATTTACTTCCTCCAATGTTTTCATATCGAATGATGAATGAAATGGCTGAAACAATACTCAAAAGAGCCTATGATCCCAATTTATCTTAGATTTACCTAAAATTTATCTTTTAGGATAAAGGAAAACACCGAGAAGAAACCGTATCTTTACTCAGTTCCTTCTCCTGCAGTTTCCATTTTTTTTAAATTCTAATTAAATATTCTGTCGATTTAAGAGGCAAAGATCAATACAGCTTGATAATCAAGTTAAGCAGTTACGTTTCTTTGACACAATTTTCTATACTCATGCCATCTCCTGACCTGGCATTTAATTTACTGAAAACAGTCTTTTGTTCAGTAATGCGAATTTCGATATTGTTTTGTCTTTTTTATATTTATGTTATATCCAGTGTTTTATTTGTGGTTATAACATTTTATACATATCCTGATGATGGGAGAGATGCACACTCTCGGAATGTCGTTATCTAAGCGTCTTTTCACCTGACTGACTGCCCGAGAAGAAAGTGAGCATATTCGTCGCCAGGAAAGCTTCAGGTCTTATTTAACCTTATCTTTATAACTCACCCTGACCGAGATTCGAACTTGGGACTTCTTGAATGTGAGGCAGATACGTTACTTCCTACAATAGACAGGTGGACACCTATTCCTATGTAGACAACTGTGGAGTACTGTAAACTCAAGAAATATTCAAAATTCTAAAAGGGTCTAGTGATCTGAAATCCTCTCTTTACAAGATTATGAGAGACAAATGAAGAATCCGACACTAAAAGAGTGTGAAGTATTAACAAAATGTATTATGCATTGTTTTCCACTTTCAAGCTACTAGCTATATAAAGGCATACAAAATTAAATCACCATAGGTAAGTTTCCTATTCATAAAAAAACTCAGTTTGTACGATTCGCATACAAATATACGTTTTTTTCTTCAAAATAGTTAATCATTTCTGACAAAACAGAGAAAACATATATTTTCATAAATGGAAGTTTCGGTTGCGGAGATTTTCGTGCCGTATTCTTGTAAGATACTGAACTTTGATAGAAAATGACTAATTTGTCTGAATTTTTATATGCTACCCCCACCTCTCTTCTCTCTGTTGTCTTATTTTTAGAAATGCCCATTTTGGACTTTGTCATTTAATGTCGAAATGTAACAACTTGTACAATACCTGCACTCCTAAAATACACTGGAGAATGTAGTATGAGGTTTTGTCAAATAAATTTCCAAATATTGATATACTTGATCCTTTTGGAGTAACTGCTTATTAGATGTACACTGAGACATTTCGTATACCGAAGCTTCTATGCTAAGAAAGATTGTAAGGAATGTAGTCTAAGAGTGAACAATTCCCTACATGGGTGTCAAGGTCTGTAAAAAGATTATTCTTAGCAATGTTTTGTGGTAAGTTATCAACAAACGGAAATAACAGGAGGGTGGAAGACGACGCGAATTTTCCAACCAGTGTTATCCTTCAGAAGTGTGCTTTAGTATCTTAAACCAATCGGTATGATTCAGGCGGGATCTACTGCCTGCATTCAGTAGGTTCGATTACTATCCTTCATGACCTAGGGATTTCTCGAGTGTTTCACCGAGTCGCTTGGCCATTGTCAATAAGAATAATTACATTCCAACACTTATCTGTCCTTTCATTTCTCCTCACTTATTATTTAACTTCATTATTCAATGTTATTTCTAGGTTCTAAGTATTGTTGAGAGTTTTAGCATATATTGCAAGTATTTTGCTCTCTGTATATCCTGTTCTCTGGACTCGAGTCTCCCGAGCTCTAGGCCCCCTAGGGGAATGTAAGGATGGAAGTTTCAAATTTTAGGTATTAGGCACCTCGCTCACGCTGTGGTCTCTTTTCAAGTCCGACCACTGTTAGTATCCTGTTACTGTCTTTCGGTGGATCGTCCGTATGTCGGCACTCGATGACCTCAGAGACATACACCCAAAAGTTCTCCTATAAGTTATGTAACTTTTGATAATTTGAAATGGAGTGATGGTATGATAGCTCACCTCTCCATTATTGTGCTAGTGCCACCCATATACACCCTTGAGATATCTAGTCGAGCTGAAGGAAGTTGTAAATAATGTATACGTTACAAGCTAAAACAAAAGCTTTATACACTACCTAGGAAACACTTGTAGGATTCATTCATACAACTTGATGGAAGCAAATACTATGCATAATACATTTTGGAACTTATGATTTAAAAACATTGCCATAACAATACAAAAATGGCAACCCTACCTCTATGTGGAGCGTAGGTTTGAGAAGATATTGATTGCTGTTAAGCTCATGCTAATAAGTGAGGTAAGAAGTGGAATCAGAAAATTCTGCTGAAGATAGGGTTCAAGGAATACTGGAGGAAAGGAAGATTTGGGAGGTTGTTAGTGTACTACAGATGTCAAATATGGATGACTGAGAACAACATATAAATAACATAATCTCAGTTAAAATAAAGTATATGTGACCGACAATGGTGACTAATTCATAAAATAAAAATGCCTACAGTTTCGAAAGCAATTTGGTATTGCCGAAATGAGATGCACTGCGGAACACCGATAGCTTGCCCATAAAGCATGCTGTATTCTTCTAATAAATGATCCCATAATGTAGCAAACTATTTTTATCAAAACCGTAAACCGAAAGGCAAAGGGATAAGTGGAACTTAATAAAATAGTTGAATGGGTATGAGAATTGTGCAACAGCATCCGTCCGCATTGATTAGGAATTGCCTAAACCTTCTCTGACATTCGTAATTGGAAGTTCTCAACAACTAAGTCAAGGAAGCTAAGGAAAGGTATCGAGGCATAAAAATTCGCAAACAACGGGGCATTTAGGAATTGTACTGTAGTCAGAAGTTTTTCAATGACGCTGTATATCATAAAAAGCTCGTTAGAAACTCACTTAATCCGATTCTATGAATGCCATCCATATTTCACTCTGTGCTATGGAAAGGATTAGTGAAATGAACACTTATCTGTTTTGTATGGGCAACACATTTCTTGACCGCCTTGGTAGCATGTCTGCCTCACCTTCAAGCGGTCGCGAATTTGAATCTTGGTTAGTGTCAGTTACCTGGATAAGGCTTTTTTTTTCTAGATTTTCCCTTAGTCGTAAAGACGAATGTCAGACAACTCTAAGCTCCATGGACCCTTGGTCCAGTTGAGCATCATTTCACTCATTTCATTCGTCGTGCGATATGAGTTAATGTTGTAGGAAATAATAAATAAATATATGTATATAAGTAAACAAACAGACAAATAAATAAATAAACCATCAAAAATAAATAAATAAGTAAATAAATAAAACATTTCTTTACTATCACTAAAAGCATATAAATCAGCGCAGAAATAAATGCAAAGCACATACACAAGAATGAATAAGAACCACACTCCAAGGTTGACCTACATTTATTATCAAACTATTCTGCAGAATATATTTCAAAAACTATTGTAATTTGAGAAGAGACGAGGTTGTAACAAAACAAATCCTCGCCGTGACGAGATAAGAAAGAGCTTGAAGTTGTAGAAGATGAGCCTGGCCAACTGTCCTCGAAATTAGATTAAAGTCTCGTTACAATGAAGGACTATTGCCAGGAAAATACAACGTTTCCAGCACCCATGGGAATCCTGATTCACAAATGCCTCCAACATTTTACAACAGAAATCTGTACAAAATTATTAATTACCGACAGTGCAAACAATCGCAGTATTCATTGTACAATTCTCTAAGCTTTTGGGTTAGAGTAGCATAAATGCAAGCAAGGTGATTGAAACTCTAATATTAATAACGATAACTGAAAAATCAAATAAATTTTCATCCCCTCGTAATTTATACACCTTCTTTAAGGTATACCGCTTACTTGAGATTTCCATGCCTGAAGGAGTACTTTGAAATCTCTTTTGAGTACCAGTAAGCACACTGGAACACTTTTCGTTGGGCAAAACCATCTGATTATTTACCTTTATTCCCAAAAGGCACTTTTGTTTTGAATATTTATTATATGTTAGCTCAAAGCTTTTTCATAATTGGATTTTGGAAACGAGAGCTGAATTTATGGCTAATGTTTTGTGGATTAATTCATTATACTCATTTTGATAAACCCTAAAGCATTTTTCTCGATTTCTACAAGTTAGCTTTTTTAATTAAAACAAGGTTGTTTTATTAACATTAAATATTTCTCCTAGGTCATCCCTTAATGCAAACTTATGCTAATATCTTGGAATAAAGATTAATAATTGCTAATAGATTACACGCAATTTCCAAAGTTGACGAAGAGTGACACCAAATATTTTTGTAAAATAAAATAAATATTTGTTTTTGAAGCTTTATATATATTTATAAATATTTTGTTTAATATAATCATATATTTGCTTAAATGAAACCAGTCCTTAAAGAAATAATGACACTCTTTCTTAAGTTTTCTCACTACAGAAACAAAGGGTTTTGGTGAAAACAAATTTTATAAATGATGATAAATAACAAATTACTAGATCAAATAGAACGAATTACGTAATAATAACATTGAAAAGAAGTCAAACACCAACAATTTAACTTGATTTTAGAAACCTGGGATTTTAATATTCTCTGTCAACCTTTTATTTGAATTTTGAAATGTAAGTTTGAAAAATGTTTATTAAAATTGAAACAGGTACTTTTGGTCCCATAGATTAATTATTACATTAAGTATTTTCAGTAATATATATCAGGAAATCAGGATCATATATGGTATATCAGCTATTTATGTGTACCGTTAAGACAGGTCAATACACTTCTAGTTTTTTCCCCGTGACGCCGTGTTTCAGTATATAAAGGGGTAGATAGACCATTCAGCCCCATTCCATTCCATTGCAGTCTACTCTGTTCATTTCGTCTGGTGTATCCACCGGATGATTTAATTCTCTCACCATGCGCCACGTCAATTTAAGTTCAACTACAGCAGTTTTATTATAGGCTGTCACCGCCGGTGAAAGTGCAAATATCTGAAAGTACCCGGGTTCCACATAAGTGTAAATAAACTATTTAATCAAAGTTCAGAAATTATCGGATGTTTTGCTTTTGTCTCGACCCTAGATCCTAAGGAACCAGAGTCCATGCAGGAGACGCAGTTTACAGCAGCCGGGGGCAAGGACAAAGCAGACAGCAGACCAGTGACGGCGGAGACCGAGGAGGAGTCCCGAATTCGAGTGCAGGTGCCTGCGCACCGTGAGGCGGTGAGAAAGTGCTGCCGCAAAATATAAAACACACTTTTAGATATAATCATCATCAATATAATTTTAATAAAGTCTACTTACTCTGCTTTAACCTCAGAGTTACCATAATAATTGAAACACCTACAAATTCCAAACGAATCAATTAGCAAGGCAGTATTACTAATTATCAATCATTAACTGTTACTCGAAACACGAAAAACTTATGAACTACTAAACTGGTATCTTACTGGCTAATAGAGTAGGTATTCCCTTCCTATTAAGCTCTGCAAAGAGAAGGCATGAAAACCTGAACAAGACCAGGTTGCAGCAAGTAAGCAAATTCAACTGAACTGCAAATTCCCAGTCATGTGTTTCTACCTTACTGTGAATAGATATTGCTGGAGAACAGCTTAAGTGTTAGGGGCCGGTTTAAAATGCTGCATTGTACGTATATGTGTACATATAACTGTACGTATAACTGTACGTAGGTGCAAATAATTTCCATTAATTGTACCTAATAGTGGTCCGAACTATAAAGCCCGGGCCTTAAAGTTCTGCACAGTAAGTCGCTATTAAGGTAGTTGTCTCATGTGTTTATGAGAACTCCTAGTGGTTTACCAGAAAAATACGAGTCAGTTGTAGAATTGAATGTCATGTTGGCACGTTGGCCATAGGAGCTCAATGGTTTAGGGCGGCTGGAAGGAGACCAAAAGATCCGTGGTTCAGATCCCTGCTATGCCATTGAATTTTTCGGTCTGTCTCTACCCTTTCATAGTGCGTCCTACACAGGGCTAGTGTGACAGAAAAATTAATTTCCTTTCACATAGTTTTTATGCTGGCGGTATTCGGATGCAATAGAATATATGGAGTTTGTCTCTGCAGAATGATGTGGTAGCTACAGAGACATTGCCCTATATAGATTTAGAGTTACTATTCACAACATGTTTGTGTAAAGACGGTTGAATGATACCTTTTGTAAACAGTAATAACTGTAACTTTTCTCTAATGTTTAGGTAAATAAATTGCAGGGAGCATTGTAGAAGAGAATCCAGAGTTTCATAAAGCACGCCTAATTATGGGATAATGAAGGAAATTGGATATTATGACGAGACATCATACGGCAAAAGAACTCTAAACAAATATTTAAGAGTAATACAAGTAGATACATCCACACTATACTCCACTAATTATAAATGTCTGTGGGTGAACCAGTCTTAATTATGGGTAGCTCAGCTGGTGAAAGCTGCACAGTTACAAGGTGAAATAAATAAGAACAAAGGTGCCAAAAGCGGACTAATAGACATTGGCTGACAGCAAATATAATATACATTCAAAATACAATACTTGCTAGGGTAAGAAAACAACCAAAGTTTTGGGTGCTAGCATTTCACATAACTGTCATTTTAACTAATTTCTGTTGCTTTTCTTTATAACAATAATATAATGCAAATATACCTTAACAGCAGAATTCCCTGGTGTTTAAATGCACTGTTTATCTGTTATTTTCGATACTTAGCACTGAAAGACACATATAATAATATAATATATACGAGTGGTGTTCAATAAAGAATTATCATTAATTTTTTACGGTCATTATTTTTCGCACTAATATTTAATCTTATCATATTTTGTTAGCCTACTGTCAAACAAACACGCCGTGGTAGTTTAATTGTTGGTACTCCTGATTCCCGCCTGTGAGAACCAGGTAAGTTCAGACATGTTCAGTATCACCTACTGCTGCAATGGAGATAACATGCGGAAGTTGATTTTATAAGAACATCAAGTGCTTCTTTCAAACGTAATCACTGCTGAGGAAACGTGCATACATAATTTTGTTCCTGAGAGCAAACCGCAAAGCTCAGTGTGGAAATCTCCATCACCAACCCCCGAAAAAGCAAAATTTTTTGCTTCTGTTGGAAAAGTTATGGTCATCTCAATCTTTGATATTCATGGAATGGTTTATCAGCATGTTGTACCTGCACACACATCAGTAGCTGGACAATACTACAGGGATGTTCTGAAAACATTGCAAGTCCATATCAGGCACAAAGCATGCTGAATGCTGCACCACGATAATGTGAGGCTACATATTGCCAATGTTGCTGAATATCTTGCAAAAAGCATTGTGAAGTGCATCCGTCACCCTCCCTATAGTCCGGATTCAGCCCCATGTGACATTTTTTATATTCCCAAATTTGAAGAAACGCCCTCGTGGGAGGCATTATCCATCATCAATAGCAGTGGTTTAGGCTGTGGAGGCGATTTTGGAGGATCTCTCAAAAATGGTTTTCAGCATGTCTTTGAAGATTGGCAGAGATGCTGGGAGAAGTGAATCGCGTTCAGGGGCGACTATTTTGAGAAGGACCATCAAAATTATGAAGATGAGTAAAGGTACGTTGTCAAAAAGAAATTGTGATCAATCTTTATTCAACAGCCCTCGAACATTACTTGGTGTCTCATGATCTAATTGTTCAGGCAATTTAAATTAAATGATTTTTTAATGAATTGTGATGAAGGGGATGTATACCTAGGAAAAAACGAAAATACAGCTTAAATGAGTGAGAGGATCACACAGAAAATGACTGCCTATGCGGTAACTCTGCGAAAATCAGGTAAATAATTAAATAACAAAATGTTTAAGCCGCACTTGAAGGAGACTATCATATTGAGATTTAATGGCTTACCAAAGGAACTGGCAAAACCTGTGTAAATTATATGACTATAGTGCCCAAAGCCAGATCAAATTCATTCATTTGAAAGGCAATTTGTTTTTCTTTTTTCTTTTTTGCCATAATTTGCTTAATATATGTATAGATTAAATCTTTTAGAAATGACTTTTACAGTTTGACTCCAATAAAGTATCCTAATTAATGGACCAATCGATGGTATACTATCAGACTCATATGCAGTAAAAGTATGTTGAACTTTCCCTCAATATGTTCATCTTAAGAAGATGATAAACCGGGTATTACTTTTTGAATATTCTACACGCGCGCACACACAATGCACACACACACACACACACACACACACACACACACACACACACACACACACACACACACACACCACATATACACAAAAACCACTTTTTCTAAAAGGGATGAAATATTTCTTATCTTGGTACGCAATAAAAATGATTATAACCGGAATGATAAACGTCGTAATATCATGAAACAATGAAAATAACCTAAAACTACAACAATTAAGATGTTTAAAACCTTTAAACGTTTACTTGAAATACACCAGAAATGGCTCCAACTTAGTATTGAATCATCCAAATTTATCTAACTACTGAGAAACGGCGTTTGGAAGTGAAAATTACAAACTTATAAATTTTCCTGCATTATGGACTGAACTACTTCTTATTTCTTAAATGTAGTGTCTACTTATTTACTAATTTTGTGAGGACTTCCTTCTAGGTCATATGAAGATAAGTGATTATTTACAGGAGTCTTTTACATATTTTGTAGCATAGTTTATTTTAAATGTACAGTTGTCATCGTCTAGAATATGCTTGTTTATTCATTTAGGCTGTTCACCTTTTTTCTAGATAACTTTCCGGGTGGTGGAATTCACTACCAACTGCCGTGTTAGAGATATCCTGGGGAAACTCCTAACAGTTTGCTGGTGTACAGGATTTGAATCTTTGACATCCTTATACAACCACATCTGACAGCATCTAAGTCAACTAGTTGCTGCTTAATCACAGTAATTATTATGGTACTGGGAGATGTGTTACTGTCTTACTTGAAATGCATTTATATGTTGAAGATATTAACAAAACAATGTGACACTTTAGCAGGAATCCTTCCTTTGTGTTCATGTTCAAGGGTGGGCATAAACGTAAAATGTATACCTAATACTCAATAAACCAATTTCAATTTCAGTTTCATTAGCATGCTTACACGCAGCACAAAACAGTTTGAAACAATTAATAGGTCTTTTCTTTAGACACACGTTCATTTTCATTTCAAGACACGTTTTGAATTATTACCATCATCATCGTCATCGTCATCATCATCATCATTATTAATTTCCCTGACAGAGTTGAAATAGACTATTAGTATGTCATAGCAAGAAGCATTTTCTATATATTTGTTTTGGAGTATTATCAAATCGTAAATGAATATGCTTGTTAAGGAAGTTCACATGCATATATCATTTGCAGTGCTCTGTTAACAGTGAAATTTTAGAAGTAATGAATGTTGAGCTAAGGAAAAAATGTACCCAGGTATAAACTTGCAATAAATAGCTTCCTTAATGTTCTATGAAATACCATAATGAATGAATTCCAAGCTAGCAGAAAATCAACTGGAAAAGTTTCGTAATGAGCTTGGAGAGTCTTGTAGTTCATGTAATATAAATTGCTTATGTATTCTTGTAATGAGCACTTTAATTAAAAGCTATACTCGCTTTTAAAGCTATAAAATCAGGAAGTGGAAGTAAGTAAATTGAGCTTCAGTTTATTAGAAGAGAATTTTACTTGTCATTAAACACGTATTTCAAAGAACCTGCAAGAACACGCACGGAACTCCTTTATAGTTTCACTGAATGCTTGAATGCACTATTTTAATAAATGATAGATATTCCAGAAACTTCATAGCCGATGAACTAACATCTATTTCAGTTTAGTACTTACACGGAAAGGTAAGCATCTGGTCTTTTATCTTCCGAAATTAATAAAGGTAACGCTATTTTAGAATGCAAGAAGGTACCACATATCCACCAAATGATCACAGATTACCTTCTACTTACCAGGATGTCATATCCCAAAGAAAAGATAAAGTAAAACTTAGGCGACCCAATAAATGGTTTAGTATTTCTCAAAAATTACGTAATATCTCCCCGCTTTGAATAGAATGGTAATAAACCTAGCACGCTTTGACCAAATAAAGTCATGTAGACGGTCGGGGCTAGGTTTGATCCCGCGTACTCAAGAACAGTAGGACCAATGTCTAACCAACTAAGCCACATAGACCGTATTTTGCATTGAGTACACAAATCACGCATAGTGACATTTTACCAACTAAATATCAATAAAGTTTAACCATCAAGCACATTTTAACACAAAGCCCAGTAAATATAACAGCTCAATGTAATGTTTTCTATACTGTTTTGTACCAAAATAATACTTTAAAACATATGAAAATTACAACAACAAAAAACCCAAAGACTTGCAATTTATCAAAGATTAAATTTCAATTAGCCAAGGTGTAAAGAAATAAATTTGACAGCATCTTCGCTCAAAGCATAGTAATACAAAGAGCACAACTTGGACATCAATATGAGAGACGAATGACTTCAGATTATGTGTTTGCGAGTAGTTTTGCTTATAATACGAAAGTGCGACTTGCTCCACTGCACTCTACATAAATATCATGGTTATGCCAATATTTATGCATTCAAGGATCTGTTGAATATAACAGTCCTTCTGAGAATAACAAAGTACATAGACTGCACACCAAGCAAATATTTACACTTTGTGTACCTTCTGGCAATATAAGTACAAGTGAAAACCACAAGAAGTTTATTTACTTTTGACACTTTCAGAAAGTACATTTTAGTGCAATGTACTGTTCAAACGGTTGTTTTATGTTTCAATTTTAAAAATTAATTTATAATTGACATAGAAAATATACGAGATTAAAAGTGACAATTGAAAAATGAATGTGACATAATGATAGTGGAAAAGAACATAAATCGTAATAATTATTTAAACATCAACAAAACCAATATTAATTCTAATGAAAGATTATTTAAAATAAAATAATATTTAATTTTTTTAAAAGAAAATATTGTAAATAATTTAACAAATTCTAAATCACCATAGCAACGTGAACGAGCATGATGGGAACTAGCTAATGAAGCTTTTTTCCGCATATGACCATCGACGACTACAGACGTTTTTCTTGTCTATCCTGAATCTTGCAGAAATTCTTTTGTATTATGTATATAGCATGCGTGGTTTACGTATGTGCATAAGAGAAAACTAAATAACTAATGCATCAAACATTCTTTTTAAGATGACTAATCTACTAATATTGAAAAAGTATTAGAGAAAACTACTTCAACATTTCTAATATAAAACTTATTTGTATCGACGAACAGAAGATATTATTTTATAAAGTGTTAGTGGCAATTACAGAGTGTTTTGTTGTAATTAAAACTTCAGTTTTCCCAGGTATTAAACACAGATTAATTGTTTTATCATCCCAAAGAAATCATATAATTTATTTTTCTCCACCGACAGCACGTCCAGAGATAAGATCTTATGCAATAGCGAGAGCAGCCGAAGAACATCTAGAACCCAGCTTCAGGATCATCAGAGAGGTGAGCATCAAATCATCATATGACCATACAATCACCAGCCACCCAAACCGTTGCACTGGGTAGCATACGAGGGTGGATCAAAACTAAAGTCTCCTATTTTCCCCCCTTAAACAAGTAAGTTATGTGAAAACTTTAAATTTGGCGCAATTCCTCAAACCTTCTTCTCCAATCCCCTGCAGTAGTAACTTCCTAAGTCAACTGGTGGCAGCACTGCATCCTCTTGCAAAATGGCTGACATCGACATTAGTATTAGACACCGTTTTGTGATCGAATATCTGACTGTGGAAGGTGAAACGCCAATTCGCATTCAAGAAAGGCTAAAAAATGTGTATGGTATGCAACGGTGGCATTCAGCACTGTTAGACGATGGGTTCCTCGCTTTAACGAAGCTGAAGGGCAAACACCATTAGCAGATGAAAAGTGAAGCGGCAGGCCGGTGACTGAAGTGACTCCATGCAACATTCAGCGAGTCGATGACATCATTCGTGGTGATCGCCGGGTAACAACAGGTGAATTGTGTCGCATTACCTCCCTCAGTAAAGGCAGTGTGATGACGATTATTCAACAACTGGGTTACTCAAACGTTTTTTTTTTTTTTCACTTTGGGTACCAAGAATGTTAACCACCCAAAACAAAGAAACAAGGAAAACAATAGCCTCGGAACACTTGCAGCGCTTCAATTTGGAGGGAGAGGAGTTTCTGGAAAAAAATTGTTACTGGAGACGAAACGTGGGTTCAGTTTTTTGAACCTTACTCAAAGAGGCACTCAATGGAATGGCATCACACTTCACCGAAGAAAAAAAAATTCAAAACTCAGCGGTCGGCAGGGAAAGTTATGGGACAGTGTTTTGGGATGCAGAAGGTCTGCTTATGATTGATTTTTTGGAGCAGGGATGCAAAATAAATTCTGTCCAATACGTCAGAACTCTCAAACGGCTACCTAGTTCGCCCAACAAAAACTATGCGGATGTTCTTCTCTTTCATAACAATGCAAGATCAGACACAAGCCGTTACACCACTGCAGTAATTGAGAAATTGGGATGGCAAGTCTTACCTCACCCCCCATACCGCCCTGACCTGGCACCATCAGACTTCCATCTGTTCGGACCACTAAAGGAAGCTCATCGTGCGATTCATATTGAAGATGAGGAGGCTGTGAAAACGTCCGTGCGTCAATGGCTTAGGAAGCAAGACCGTGTGCTTTACCACACTGGAATACATGCCCTAGTTAAAAGGTGGACCAAAACTGTGGAAGAGGACGGAGATTGTATTGAATAGTGACAAATTAATCATCAATTTTGTAGTTTTCGAGCTATGTAAATTGGATTCAATTTTCTTGGCAATTAAAAGAGAAAAATATAGGAGGCATTACTTTTTGACCCACCTTCGTACAGATAGGAAGAAACGTAGCTTAAGTCAATGAACACACTGTCTTTCATAACGAACTTCTAGTATTTCTGATATAAATGCTACAAGTATGAGTTTTAAATTTAAAAAAAAATGTTTTTAAATGAAAGTGTGCATATGTAGCTTTAATTTTAAAGGGTGTGTACTTATTACTCATAAATTAGTTATATAAACACCTAAACTATTTGAATGAACGAAATATTCAATGAATCTGAATACGCCATGAACATTGCCGGCATTACTTTTGAAACATTCCATCCATGTACTGTAAGGTATAATGTCGAGTGTTGCATCGCATTCATAACGGTTTGTTTTGACTTGCCGCTAGCTCCTTATGCGTTCAGGCTCTAACATTCTGGGATGTATCACTTAGCCAAGTTTCGCTCTCTTGATCAATGTAGCATTTTTATTCTAGTAACGAATTATTTAATATTATAATGTTTAAATAAATGTATATCATGCATTTTAATTTATGCACCCATGTGTACAAATCTGATGTGTTGCACTCATCTCCCTTTTCCTAATCATTCTTTTATAAGTTACCCCTAGAATCAATTTCCTTTCTATTTACTTCATGTTTATCCATATATTTCTATAAATTTTATTACATATTTCCTTATAGGAAAAATGGCAATATGGAAATTCAGATTAAGAAGTAATTAACTTTTAAAGTTTGATTGCTATGTGATAACTTTTTAACTGACCAGAAGTGGAAAACCCGAATAAGGATTTTCCAATTGAGAACATTTTAAGTATTGAAAAATTCATACAAAATACAAAAGAAACAAAAAATGATATAAAAGTTTTAGGAATTTTGTATTACTGGATTATAATTATAAAACGGTAATAATAAATAATTTTTATATTTTTCTTCTCAAACTTAAAGGATTTTATTAAACAGTTGTATGTACCTACTTTAGCGAGATTTCATTGTTATACACTAATATTTTACCTTCCTTTTACGGTTACGTATTGTGCAAAAGTCATTAGCAGCAAAGAGAACTTTGAGGCCATTTCCAACAAAATTTAAGATATACATTGTGTTTAATATGAAAATATTTTAAACACATGTAATTCCAATCAAAATAGCATCGATGTCGGTGGCTTAGTAATTTAGATCATTGGCCACAGAGCACGAGGTCACGGAATTACACCGTCCCAAAGCGACTTCATAGGAGTAGATTTACAAGTATGTGAAGAAACTTTTGTGGGTCGAAATTCTGGCACACCAGCGACACTGGCAGTTCAAGCATCTTCCGTAAATGAAATATTTAAATATTAGCCAAAATCGTTAGCAGCATTTTGAGATCAACACATTCTAAAATTAACCACGTAAAATGCAGTATAAAGTAAGCAATTTTCCTGTCTTGTCAAAGCAAAATGCTGAACTTAAATAGAAGTTTTATTTTGTTTACGCACTTTCAGTTTGAGATATGTTGTCCACGGACACACTCACAAACACATATAGACACAGTTTTCTTTAAAATTTGAGTATTTTTAGACATAGAGTCTCAAAATATTTATAGAAATTAGTTTGGATTAAAATACTTCTTGTTACCCTAAACACGTGTTGTGGAAAGTAAAAGCGAATGTACGTATCGTAAAATTGTTGTTCCGTATCATTCAGAAAGGCCTTCGCATTATTACAATTTTTGTAAATGAAAGTTCCATACCTTTGGTCTTTCTATTCTGCTTAATAGAGATTTGGTAACAACATAGAGGAAGTTCATAAAATTGACATCACTGAGCAAAACAGTTCTTGTCACCTGAAGTCTTTCTCTTGAGAATTACTGCACGCTAAGAATGGAAGGAAAAAAAAAGACGTTCAATTCAGAAATAGCACGGGTATATGCTTTCATAATTTAAATGAGCTGTAGCAATTCTCTGGAAGTTCTGAAACTTGTTTCTAAGTCCCCTGTGCTCTACTTTTCTCAGTGGAACGTGTCATAATGTCACTTAATTTTCTACTTTATGCTTATCCCCAGCAGCCTGAATGTAGAGCACTTGAGTCGACCTGCAAGAAAATAATAAAGCCTCTAGTTAAAACTAGCACTTGTCGCTTTTGGGCTTCTGTCAAAGGCATGCTGAACATTTAAGCATTTATATCGGTGCAGTAGCTGTGTACCTTCCTGTTTAGTGCTCATGAATAACAGCACTTCACCGTATACTAGAAGAGAAAGCAAGGGAAATACAGCACAGAAGCAAAATGCTCTCAAATTTAATGTCCACATTTCACCGCTCTCAACATTTGGTTGTCTGTTCTTAAAACTAAAGGCACTAATTTTAAGCGATCAATTAAGTTCAATATAACATTTTCTAAAGATAAAGTGGAATGTAGCTCTGTAAATCAGTGTATAATATTAGTAATGTTCAGTCGTATCTGGAATACAGCAGACAACACATTCAACTTTATTTTAATTTACTGTTTACATTCGTCAGACGAAACCTTGACCGAGTGTTTGACTCCTCGCTTCCCACCAAGGCGACCTGAAACCGCAAAGCGGCATCTGAACGGATTCTCTCTCTTTTCTCTGCCATTCATATCAGCCACTGTTCCATCGTCGCTTTGCTCTTATCCATATTACCACCATTTCATATCATTAACATCTTCACACGCACACCAGGCGTACCTCATCCTCAGTTCTTCTGCTCCTCGAAAGCCGTTTTATCAGGTGCTCATTTTTAAGTCCTGGAAGGTGTAAATCTTCTATATTAGGACGGTAATAGAGAGAGAAAAGTAGTAGTTTAACACTGATCAGCGCTGAAGATTTTTTCGAATTAAAAGCAAGTATTAGTCACTCTATTGCAAAAGAGATGAATACTTGAACTCTGAAAGGCATGGCCGCGCCGTGGCTCAGTGGTTAGACCGCTTGGCTCTGACCAAGGCGGCCAGGGTTCGATCCCAGGCGACCTTAAAGTGAGATTTGTGGTGGACAACATGGAGCTGGCGCGGAGTTTCTCCGGGACCTCCGGGTTCCCCCGCCATCTCATTCCACCGGTGCTCCATCTTCATAACATGTATCATCAGTGTCACCACCAGCGGTGTCGTATTTAGTAAAAGTGGGCGTTAAACACTACACATTTCATTTCTGAAAGGCATAGATAGCTCCAGGTAGATAGCTCTGCCTTTAGGATTCTGGAACTGATCGTTGCTCGGCGAGTTTGCACTCATCCATATGATTTTGGACGGATACCCACAGTGACATAATCGCCCATCTATACTTAAGCTTAGTGACAGATAGCCTTAAATGCAATAATCTTGCTTCATCATATGCTTTTATTACTATTTACTTAATGCTTATGTGGAACTTTGGGCCACTGTGTGGAACTTTCACTGTTGTTCATCTGGCAATTGGGAGAAACAAAAGAAGTCAGATTAGCCGATACACGGGTTTTGAAGCCGTGACCATCCAAATGAGGCACAGGCGTTATGGGCTGAGACATTCTTCTTGATTTATTTTGCATGTAGAAGCGAAAAATGTCGAAACATAAGCTGAAATTTCAGTATAAAGAAGGTCGGTTATGTTTATATGTGTTTGATATAAGATACTCTCGTCCAGATGAATTCTGAACATATCTGCTGAAGACTGCTTCATGAAATCGGGTTGGAGATGTGGCATTACTAATAGCTTTTGTATGAATATTCACCTGCAGTTGTTTTTATTCCCAGGCTGCTCGGCAGAGCTTTTGAGATTTCACCTTTAGTGTATGCGTGGGTGGTTTGAAGAAAGACACAGAAACTTATGTTTTCAATAAAGTATAATGCTTAAAACTCACTTGCAATTATTTGAGATATACCAAACACACATATACTGGTAATTTACTCATTTCTGTTAAAGAAAATATGTATTTATGTACGTAGATATACATTTTTCTTTTTTTCTTATTTAACCGGGTTTTCATGATTTCCGTTTATTTTCTTATCTGTTTTCCTAGATTCAAAAATATTCACTATACACATTAACACCCATGCCCAAGGCGGGACTCGAACCCATGACTCTCTACGCGGCGGAACGCTAGAGACATAACTTTAGCGACCATGGCTATGAGGGCCGGCAACTCACTGAAAATAAATACTTCCACAAATTTCTTATTTATCAATAGGTTTTCGGCACGCTGCACAATAAGCTGGTCTGCCCTTCATGCATACCAGACGCGGAGTGATATGGCGTAACGCTAACAAGCACGTCTAACAGTAGTTTTAAAAATGTCCGTTGGTCTACCACTGGTTTAAAAACATTCTCTATTATTTCACTATCTTATTAATCTTTCTTTATTACTTTTACTGCCGTTGATTATTTATATAATTTTTGTTATTTATTTCTCTTATTTATAATTTATTGTAAGTGTATAAATGACTGTTTTAATATATTTATAAGCTTTATCTGGCTTTCAGCGTAAATTTTGAGAAGAAAATCAGTAAATAAGTCATTTTAATGTACTCTGAGACACAAATTCACTGCTATTAATTAGCAGAACATTTGGAAGAGGAGCAGGAGCAGGATGAGCTGTTTATCTTCCTGGGTAAAATCATCAGGTTCTCCTAAAATATAAGCTTCCTTTAAAGATAAAATAGGAGTAAGACTGATGAAGCCAAGTTAAAGTCCCTGACTGCTAACATCAAATGAATTTCCGTCTCAGAGTCATCGACTAATGAAGTCTTCTTAGTCACTTCAGATTTTGATTTACTTATTGATATTAAGCCGTCCCCCGATTAATGCACCACCTGAAATACGAAAAATAATTGACAGATCAAAATAAGTTACAGAATATTTGCGCAAGGAGAAAAACCCGTTTGAGTGTTACATATCACATTTTTTATTTATCTTTCCATAGATAAATACCAGCTTTTCATTTTCCTATTTAATGCACTACTTTACATCCTAACAGGTAAAGGAGCAAGTGAAAATCCAGGCGTAATATAATAAGATTGAAAGAATACATTAGACATATTGGGTATCGAAGAGCTGTATTTGAACGTCTCTCGTCCGTTTCAAATGAAATGTCCTGCACCTACCCCCGGGGCGGAGTATCAAGTGAAATGTCGGCAGTGCTCCCGCTCTCTTTCACTTCACAGTGACTAAGTTCTCCCCTTTTTTAATTCGCAATTATGACACGGGAATCGCGGGGGAAGCGGTGGGGATTGCACAACAAAGACCTGCCGTGTATTCAGCTTTGCTCGAGGAGATATTAGGGTGAGCTTGCCTTTTGCCACAGCTACATCTTTTGATGACTGAGCCCGAAGGGCACCTGCTCTAACTCAACTTGTCTACTCCCCAACATCTTTCTGAGGGAAAGTCTGTCCTCAAATTATGAATTCAAGGATCACGTTCTCTGAATACTGACACAAATATGTTTCTAGCTAATGCAAATAAATGTGAAAAGGAAAAACGCGAAGAATCTAAAATGAGAAAAAGGCTAAAATGAATTGTTGTTTTATAAATATCTAAGCTTACTTTATAGTTTAAGACTCTTCATCTCCATTTCATAGCTAGCTATATAAAAATTCAGATTCGAAACATCACCAGATTTACCATTTTGAAATACCCTTACAAAGAAAAACTTTTGTTTCTTCTTTACTGCCTAAAGTGTTTAGAAGGCATTGTATTCAACCAAAATTGGATGTCGAAATTGAGAGAAGGTTATTTCCAGCAAGATGGAGCAACGTGCCATGCATCTAATGACACCATGGAATTTGTAACCAGTTACTTTGATAATCGAATAATCTCAAAAGGTTTGTGGGACCCCAGATCCCCTGACCTAACATCACCGGAATTTTTCTTGTGGGGATATCCAAAAATAGAGTGTACAAGATCAGGTCAAAAACAATTGATGTTATCAAAGAATCCATTCGAACCGAAATGAGAGAATGTGTTTCAGAGAATGTGTTGAAATGAGTGCAAATATGTATAGATGCTGGTGGAGGACACTTCCAACACTTTATCTGAGATGTAAATAGTATAATGTAAATCTTACAATTGTGCATTATATTCTCCCAAATTTGAACGTGTGTCCCATTATTGGTTCCAAATCTATGGGCTATTGAAACGGTTCATGGATCGCACTATATGTGATAACATTCGGAATTCATTTATTTTGTTAATTACAACATTAAAGCATATGAGGTGTAAGGTTAACAGTACCAGATACCAATTAACAATTAGAATGAATCGGTAGAGTGAAATTTCAATATCAAATACAAAGAATGTGCAGGTAATATTTCATAATGGAGTGGAGCACCAGGGGCCATTAGACCACCATAGGGGCTACCACACTCAAGGAGAGGTTGTAGTGAATGTACCATAGGTGTACAGGGCATAAGAGGTGAAGACATGTCTAATGCAGGAGCTGCTTAGAGACGGTGATAGAACAATCCTTGGACTAAGCAGCCTTCTTTCGAATATACAAGTACCCTTTCCTTGGAGCAAACATGCTCGACTTTCGAATATGAGAAGGAAACGGAATTAAAAGGAAATTATGGAAAAATAAATCGTGGTAAATGAGAAATTAACCCATGAGTATTCGCCTAACGCCTAAAAAAAGCTCAAGTTTAGAGTGTTGGTCGACGGGAATTGAACCCGGAAAATCCCAAAGACGAACCTCACTTTACCGTAGAGTCATCTGTTTCAGTAGCAACATGCTACAATGGTAAAAGTGAAAAATATTACAATAGGATATGGAGGATCAGGTATACGGTTGTTAATGAGCAACCTGGCGAATATAGTATCGCAACACAGGGGAAGGAAGGGAGTTATTACGACTTAATGACTAATTAAAAAGTACA
>CM060951.1:98847563-98857563 GCA_030765055.1 Mantis religiosa | reverse complement strand
GCACCAGCGACATCCCAGTAATGCCATCCTAAGTAATTCTTACACTAGCATGTGGCAGTAGCACAACGGTTAAACTTTAACAAAACTTCTCTGTTGTGAACTTGTTTATAATAAGTTTTGTGCATGGCAAATTTGAAAGAACTTGTGCAAATGAATATTAGACCAAGCTACAATTTAATTATTTGTAATTTTGTTCCTTTTCCTGATGAATCGATATTTAAATAATGATACCGTATTTTGCCATTATGTACTAATGGTGTATTGATTAGCAGAACACATTCCACGTGTAGTGTGAATGTCTGACACCATTACACAACTTAAGTGACCTTTATATGTTTTAAATGGGATGTTGTTTGTCCTTGAGCGCTACTAGGTGAGCAACCAATCGCAGTCCTGCGGTGTTGTATTGCATTCCCGCTAAGTGGTGTGTGAGAAGCGCCAACCTTATCAATCCGTATGAAATACTATTCGCGGTAAGAGAAAATTCAGATTTTGCCAAAATTGATCCATGAGGAATGTATTATGTATCTAACATAATCATGAGAACCTCATATTTTTAGCTCAAATAGTTTTTCTAATACAAATAAATAAATCACTATTACCTGTATTATAACAATAAATCGCGACGTAAGCACTGTAATGAATATTATTATTAGTTGGCATGTATGCCTGTACCTATATTTTTAATTACTCAGAACTGAAACGTAAATGTTTGGCAGGACGTGATAAAAGAATTACTTTGAATAAGCCAATTCGAGCGAGAGGAATTAAATGTCCTGCTGCCCTGGCAGGACGTGTCTGGTCAAATTACATCTTTGTTTATGAATGGTTCGTAATCTCTATTTACTCTAGAGAGTTCAAAGTGGTTGCTGTGTATGTCCATATACTTTTAATTACTCAGAACTGAAATTTAAACTACTGATATGACGTGATAAAAGAATTACTGTGAATAAGTTAAGGTGTTAAATTTCAGAAAGAGCAAACACTTAATCTCCTGTTAGCTTATATTTATGATGTATGCTTATATTTATGAATGGACGCTGAATAAGAAATGTTTATTTGCTCTTGAGAGTTCAGATCATTATCATTAAGTTGTTCTTTACACAACATTAGAGTAAGAGTTAAATAGTGCAATGGCTTCTTGCGGTGAAATTACTGGGGAGTGAAAAAGGCAGGCATTGCAAGACAGGCTGAAGTATTATTCTTAAGGTGTACACTTCTTCAAAAAAATTTCGGAAACAAAAACTATAAATGAATTATTGCAAAGAGTACTTCCGTTTAAAAACACGGAAAAGGTGTATCAGCTGGATCAACTTGCAAATGAAACGGGACACGAAGTAATACGCCTCCCACCTTACCACTGCCAATATAATCCAATTGAGCTCGCGTGGGCACGGAGTTTGCAAACAGAAGTAATACTTTTAAACTGACGGACGTTAAACGACTTGTTCACCACGAAATTGACAAGGTAACACAACAGGACTGGGAGAACTGCGTGAGGCACGTAGAAAACCTTCAAGAAGACCATTTTAAGAAAAAACATAGCACGTGACGAGATTTTGGAACGTGTAATCATAATGAAGACAGTGACAATGAAGAATTGTCTCTTAACGGAGGGGACATTGACACCGATATTTATGAGCCACTGGCAGTTCCATTGGAATAGAAGAACAGGTAATTCACAAACTATAATTAAAGTTATTATATTAAAAAATATACATAATTTGCGAAAATACTTTTTCCAATTTTGATTTTAGTAAACTCACCATTCTAAAAATTTGTAAAATATAATTTGCATACCCTTACGACTGCGCCAAAGAGACCTGCATGTTGTATGAGTGTGCGAGAGAGAGGGAAATATAGGAGGTGTGGGGTAACAAGCTGGCAACGCTGATTGTGACTCGGCATCTGATTAGCTGGACTCCAGAAACCCTCCCATTTGAAATACATAACAGAACATATTTCTCTGAGGAAGATCAAATAAAAGCACATTATCTATATTTCCTAGAGAGTAAGCTCCCAATACAGATAAAGTGCTACTGATGAAATATTAAATGATGTGGTTTCAACACAGTGGAACCCCACCACAAAGCTAAATTGGTCCTCCGCAACAGTTCAAGGAGGCGCTTTTTGGTCACTGCAATGAAAGACGAGGACTAATCTCATGGCTAGCCAAATCACCCCTACGCTTAGGAGCAATAAAGTGCAGAAGAGCTGTACCAGTCGATCACGACATCAAAACCAGATTTTCCATTCCACAGGACTATAGTTCAAACATTGTTTCGTAATGTTATTTTGCAGTGGCCGACACTTCCTATGACGTACTCAATATTTACGTCTGTGATGAATAAACCATCGGCAGTGAGACTTTTCACCGGGTGGGCATGGATGTGGTGAGGTTTAACATCACCAGTCAAGTTGGCTGCACTGTTTAACAGAGGCAAATAAATCAACAATTTGGAGAGAGTTGCGATTGTTTGTGAATGTAACATTAAAGTATTTATAAATCATAGCAAAAACTACAGCTTTTGAAGTATTTTCTGTGATAATTTTACATGTTTAAATAACATTACAGCATTCCTAAAATAAATTTTATTTTATTTGTTCCATTTATATCCCGCCAATGGTACACAGCTTTCAGATACTCAGCTGAGAAGTCACTACAAGGGAGCAAATTTATATGCACTCCAGCTATTGAGAGACTTTTACTACTCAGAAATTGATCTACTACAGAAAATACCTTATTAGCACAGCTCCAATGGCGGTCGTTCTCCTTTGGAACATAGTGTCACCCTGGTGGTAGACTCGCGAAGCCGATGAATAAATGATGGCCGGTGGAGATTCGGGAAACTTCGGGGCCGATCGTTACCGGAAGCGACAGACAGTTGAGTGTAGTGTTTGAAAAATAAACAGATTTTGAGGTGATCTAGCAATTTGTGATAGTGAACGGTGTATTGCTAGGAAAATAAAGTGTAGTTTTTCTGTTTGTAACCTCGACTTGTTATTTCACGAACCCACAAAGTCACAATATCGAAGGTGTTAACTCGTATTCGTTGATCACGCACCAATTCGTACTCACATTCATACTTCCAGACTGTAGGAAATATGAGTAATTATCTTGGTCGGAGAAAATTCCCCACTCCCAACGCCAGGAATCGAACCCGGGACCGCTAACACGGCAGGAAAGTGCTCTGCTGACTGAGCTACGGGGCCAGCCTCCTAAAATAGCTGTTTCCTAATAACAGCGGTGAACTAGCTGAGTGAAATTCTATGCCAAAAGTCCTCCTATGGACATCACCAGGTACGTGTTAACCAGTGTGCGGTCTTGAAGCTCTGCCTCTGATGATCGATCACAGTAAGAGTCTTCTGTAAAGAGGCAACAAATACATAATTTTATACATGTGCTCTCCTTATAACATATGCGCCGCCTGCTTCATGACCACCCCAATAAAGTTTCTATATTAGATGTTAACAAATTTTAAACTTCTAATGCCATTTTAAATGCCGATTTCACTCTGTGACTTGCGTAATTTCAGTTCTTTGCCCTTTCTAAATGTGGGTGCATTTTTGCAACAACTCAGTGAAGAGTTCTAAGAAGCTGAACCTTGATTTAATGGATTTCTTCTTGTTTGAATCCACTGGAACCACAATTCCCTAAGCTACACTGATTTCAGAGACAATATAGGCCAATGAATTCTTAAATACTTAAATACGTTAAATAGTTTCATCCTGTGCTTTTTATTAAATATAATATATATAAATTACCGCCTCTATAAAATACTTATAAAATCGCTCACACCAAATTGTTAATAATTCCGGTATCGTTTGTTTGAAAACCCGAATTTCAGTTTATTTATTCCTAACGATACATCATTCTTATCAAACAGTATTTTAAAACAAGACAAATGAGGGAAAAGAAGTCGTAGCTATAACACCTGAATACTGTGAATCAGTTCACAAGATGATAATTAAAACAAAACTAAGAAATAAGGCCCTGAAACGTTCCTGGCGACGAATATGCTCACGTTCTTCTCGGGCAACAAGCCAGGTGAAAAGACGATTAGATATCGACGTTTCGGGACTGTGCGATTTCCTCTGAAAGGAGCACGCTTAATCGTGATGCTGGATTTCAGTTCAGCTCCTCTTGGAAACCGGCCTTATCCAGGTAACCCACCCTGACCGACATTCGAACTCGAGACCTCTTGAACGTGAGGCAGACATGCTATCACCACGCTACCGAGGCGGGCGTAAGAAATGTCTTTTCATTTTAGCGTATATAATAGAATTCTAAACTTTTAAAAATGACATATTTGCACTAATATATCATGTTTTATTTTCTATTTACCTTAGATCCTTGTCCTAATCATAGAATATCCTAACTTGAAGGTTTATGAATATTAAGAAATAAGTAGCTATACTTGTACAGTGGGTATGAGATACCGTTTCTACACGTTACGCTCTTAATGAGATGAGGAAAGCAACGTAAAGCTACATATGAATATTTGCTTGACATAGGACAAACTTTGGTATGCAAACACTGCGAGGGCGTTAGATGGCTCGTTACGAGTACCTGGAACGGCGATATTATAAATTCTGCTAAATGTAAACCAAATATTACATGTTCCATTATTTGCAATGTTCGTAATAGATCTTCCTACACCTTCTGATATTTCATCTTAATGAAACTTTGGTTCCCTATTAGGTTTATGTTTAATTATTCAGACCATAACCGGATTATTCTTAGCTATACATTACTCTGTTCATATTGATTTAGTCTTTTCATAAGTAGCACGTACTTTCATAATACATATAGAGTAGCGCATATTTCAGTTTATGCATAATAAGGGATATTTGATACACATATATGTTCAGGATTTAGCAACTAAGGAAACCAGACACAGTAAAATAAAGGGCCGGCAGATTCTAATTTCAATGATACCACAATTATTGCCCTTTTTTATCACAATTCAATACCGCTATAATCTCTAAGTATTCATTATTGTGCTTTCAAATTATATGAATTTGTTTATGGATACCAAACCATTTTACAATAAAATTTTATATCTTTTTCCATATTTAAATTAAGTTTACGATTTACATTGTATGCTAAGTAATTATATAAACAGAGCAAATAACACAGAAGTTACACAGCAATTTACGACCTGTAAAGTTGCTATTGTAAGCAACAAGAATACTTAAAATTTGTGGCATGAAATAGAATATCGTTGCGTATATAGGCTGAGCGAGACTTAAAAATTACTATAATAATTGTTATTTAGCATTCATTTTCTGTGCCTTGGGCTTGGACAAAGCTGTTTGTTCATGATTAAACTTAAATTTTGCTCACTGGAAAAACATGTACTTTGGACTGGTGAATCACACAATCCTGCTGATCAACGAAAATAACACACAGGTGGCCGGTGGCGGGTCTCAATACGTTCTCAATTATGTAAATAGTGATTGCACAAGGTTATTCAATATTTGGAAGGAAGATAATAGCTAGCATGAGAATTGCTGATTTGGCTAGTAGCTGCCATTTTGGGTAGGACCCCTATTTAAGCTTGGTTGATTTGGCGCACGCGTGGATTTTATGGTGAACTTTAGGCTGGACTTTATGCTGGAGGATTTGATGTTGCAAGTTTATTCAGAGAACCTGCGGCAGGTTACTCATTAAGTCAAGTTTCTCCGGAATTCACGCTGGTCCTAAATTCAGACTTATCATGTTGCAAACTAGCGGTGGCTACTCTACACTTTCCATCCTCAGCTATTTACAAACACATCTCCAAGGTAAGCCCGGCTGGGTCTTTGATGTACTTATGTAATTATCAACACCATTCAAACCCAAAGTCTCTTCAAGACTTTGGGAGTGACTTGTCTTGAGAAACAATCATTAGGTTATAGTAAATTGGCATTTTGTAGAACCTTGTGTTGTCTCTGTTTATCTATCGTTAACCTAATTACAAATTCCCTCTACCGTTTAGTTCTACCATCTGATCCCCTATCATTTCAGCTACGCTCCCAGTTGCAAAGTAGATTTAAACTCTTAAGGTGAAACCCGTTAAGTAAACACAGTCCTACTCACAGCTTATAGTATAAATATCCCCGGATTTACATCTTATTTGCAACAATATATTTATATTAACCAGTTTCGTCCTTAATTTGTTAGGTATTATCTATTACTGTATTATACAGAGTGAACATAAAGTCTCGAACCATTATTGAGAAAACGGTCGATTTTGAATTGCTTTTATAGGAGATCCTAAAGATACTGTTAGCTGAAGAACGAATCGCTGTTGTTTCTACATGTTTGAGAGAATTTCATAAGACAAGGTTCAAGCGTATTTTGAATGAAAATTCGACAAACCCGGTTATACAAGGACTAACATCAGACTACTGATGTAGAAATTTCAAAGAGCAGGCAGTGTGCAAGTCGTGAAACGTCTTGGGTAGACCCCGGGTGACCAATAAAATTGTACAGCAGGCAAGCAATGCTGTGACCAGATTCCGAAAGCATCAACCAGGAGGTTAGGTCAAGACTTGGGTGTACTAAAGTCGGCAGTGTGGAAGATTCTGCATTTCACTAATTACCACCTCCAAATTCGGCATGCACTGGAAAGGGGAGACTACGCTTGTCGCGAAGCAATGTGTTACGAACTGTTGAGGGTAGTTGAAGAAGCCAATTTGTTGCAAAATGTGTTGTGACCATCTTCGACATACGTGGTATGGTCAACCGATACAACTGGAGAGTGTGGGTGGATGAACAACCAATTGCGATCGTGGGGTGGGAACGAAACACCTCAAATGTGTGGTTGGGGCTGACAAAATTGAAGATGTATGGGCCATTCTTCTTTGGAGAACAAACAGTGGCAGGCATTTTGTACCTTGATATGCTACAACTGTTCCTTCAACCGCAATTACAGCAGGATGGCATTATGAAAACTATGGTTTTCCAACAGGAAGAAGCCCCTCCTAATTCCGCACTGATATTCCGGGAGTATCTGGATACCACATTCCCACGTCGATGGATTGGCAGGGGTTCACGCAGCATATAGGCGCCACGTTTCCCAGATCTGACACCGCTTGACCTTTTTGCATGGGTATACGTGAAATCACAAGTCTACAAAGTTAAAATCGCCTCCATTGCCATTCTTAAGGAGCGTAACAGGCACTAAGTGCGCAACATCACACCTTCATTGCTGAACAAAGTGTTTGAGGCAGCAGTGCATCGCTGGGAAACTTGTTTAGAAGTGCAAGGTGGTCATATCGAATGAGACTAAGAAAAAACGTTCATGGATTATGTGTTGCCATGTCAAATTGTTTACAATACCTTATTTGTTTGAATCTAATGTTTCGTTTTCTCGAAAATCGATCAAAAGTTTATGTTCACTCTGTATAACAACTCGACAGCGCTTATGTTATATAATTACGGGACAAAACCATAAGCATAATATTTTCTAATTCCACTCTCTGTGGTTACTGGAGCATTGTGATAACATTTTTATTGTTTTATATACAGCTCAGGAATTTTGAAGATATTTATGCAAAAATAAACCAAAAATGATAGTGAAAATTGAACCTTGAGTTGCTTGGTTATAATTACTTTTATATTGCACCCTTCACTGCAGAGAGAATTTCACAGACTTATGAATCCTCTTAAAAGTGGATTTATATGAGTGATTATAAATATCAAAGGCCTCAAAACGTTTCAGAGGGTGTAAAGAAGAGGTTTCACCATTATTTTATTTACTTTTAGCCTAATTTATGACAGTACAGTTCACATCTGAGAACATTAAATTACAAAAAATAAAATAGAGTTAGCGCATAAATCAAGTAATTTAATTATTTATAAATATGTGAAAGTTATTATTTTGAACATCAAAACATAAGTGTGTAGTAAATGGAACTTATAGATATATTTTGTACCTGTTATGCTTACCATACAAATGATTTTCGTAAATAGACTTGACGCATTTTATTATAGTTAGGGCATTGTTGTTTTCTAGCTGTTTTGCAATCTTGTATATTTGTTTTGATTCTACAAATGATTTTGACACAGTGCACCTGGCTCCATAGGATACGTGTGAGGTGTACGAGTATGTAGTACTGAAGAACGGACTTGGTATCAAAGTAGGTCCTCTGTTTCCGATGAAGCAGATATCCTTTTGGAAATTGTATTTTTACACTGGCCGTGTGTAGGCTAAAGTATGGAAAGATAGAGTCAGATTGAAAAATCCATAGCCATAGCCGGGATTTGAACCATGGATCTTCTGGTTTCCATCCAGCCGCTCTAACCCTTGAGCTACTATGGCCAACGAGCCGATATGTCATTAAATTCTACAACTGACTCGTGTTTTACCCGGTAAACCACTTAGGAGTTTTCATAAACACATGAGACAGCTACCTTAATGGCAACTTACAACGTGTAAGTACTTTAAGGCCCGGGCCTTATAGTTAACCACTATTAGGTCAATTAGTGGCAATTAATTGTTCTTTCACACTGGCCGTGTGTAGGCTAAAGTATAGAAATATAGAGTCAGACTGAAAAATTCAATACCATATCCGGGATTTGAACCACGGATCTTCTGGTTGCCGTCCAGCCGCTCTAACCCTTGAGCTACTATGGCCAACGTGTCGACATGACATTAAATTCTCCAACTGACTTGTGTTTTTTCCGCTAAAACACGTGTTTATGAGAACTCTTAGTGGTTTACCGGAAAAAAACACGAGTCATTTGGAGAATTTAATGTTATGTCGATACGTTGGCCATAGTAGCTCAAGGGTTAGAGTGGCTTAACGGCAACCAGAAGATCCGTGGTTCAAATCCCGGCTATGGCATTGAATTTTCCAGTTTTACTCGATCTTTCCAGGTGTCTTTGTTTTGTTTTATTTCGGCGTAAACAATCTTAGGATGGAGTACTTCGGAAAGGAAGTAAAGTCGGTAGTCCCATGTGGTAGCTTTAAGGCACTTGAAAGTATCCACGCCTGGTAAAGGAGCTTCTGAACAACATTAGGTGACCTTTTTTCACCCAGTATAGAATGGACGCTGAGAAACTTGGCAGTTAAAGTGCGCTCCCAAATAAGTAACATCACTGTTCAGTAACTGCATGGATGTGGATGAAGTATACACAATTAATTGGAATCATTCCATGTTTTTCGAGGCCGTCCATGCAATAGTACGTAGATTAGACAGCTAATGCATACAAAGCTTTAGTTAATTCTCAACTACAATTTTGACATCCAAAGTAACAGAGCCCTGCTTTTACTTTTCACCTCTCCATTAGGCTATCTCTCCTTTAGTACCTTCCTCAGCTCCAGTGTGCTGTAAAACGTGTAGGGAAAGTTTGCATTATCTGCTTCTTTGTTGTTCCGCGCATACTGTGAAGTCCCGCGGACCTCACAACTATTTGCCTCTGTAACCGAAATATGCAAAATGTCACGGGAATTTCCTTCGTGGGGTTAAATGACACCAACGTCGAAGAAAAACTTTAAAGTATGGAGGTTGCAAGTAACGTGACAGACATCCAAGTTTCCGATACAGGGGACGGAGAATATATTCAAGGGGATCATGGTATCGATTCATATGTGTCATTTAACAGTAAAGAAGACATGTAAAGCAGTGGCTTCGGTACCACAAGTGACAAATACTTTTATGGTAAAAATAGATTTCTACAATGGAGCCTAGAAAAATATGTTGCAACAAACTGTACCTAAATGCGTGAGAAGTGATCCTGATTGAGTGATGTGATATGCATAGATCTTTTATTTATGACATAGACTGAATAGAGCGTTTCATGATGTAGAAGGATGAATATAAAGTAATAGTGAATTATTAATTAGCTGTAGAGAATACTATGATAAGGGAGTTTAGATAATTGTACTTGTTTTCCTTAAAACCCACAGTTTAAAGGAAAAAAGAATTCACTGATTAAAACACAAATTATTCTTAGAGCATCTGTATTGTGTACAGTAAATGAAAAGTACGCAACATAATTAAGGCCGT
>CM060951.1:98495063-98840063 GCA_030765055.1 Mantis religiosa | reverse complement strand
AGTTAAGTAAAACAATAATTATTTCGATTTCAGTTCCATTAAGAAATTTTGTTGCGAGTACATAAGTCCCTCAGGAGATATCGATTAATTCATCACTAATTTTAATTCAGGAACTCTATAATATTAACCCAAGTCAGCACCATCTAGAATCAGTTGACTGTGGAAATAGTATCAAATAAAGCAGTCGTCACTTCAGTACATTATGACAATACCTTAATACATTTTACTATGTGTTGCAATAACTATGTCATAGTTATGTCATAGCCGAGTGCAAGCAAGTGTTGTGCCATCTTCCATCTTTCTTTTCAAATCAGAAGTTGGCTGTTAAAACTTATATCCAATAATTTTTGGACAAATCCCACTTTTTCATGTTCAATATATTATACCACGTATATATTTACTAGTGTTCTAACCGCCTTATTTCTGCCTATCACCACAAGGTGATGCATAAACTTAAATGACATTTGCAAAAGGAAATTTGGAAAGGAAACATTCCGGCTAAAAATCAGGAGTACTTCCCCAGAATGTAGCAGTTAAGAGAATGCGGAAAGCAGTAGTCACTTCCAAGGTGTGGCGGTAGCCTCTCTGGCTTTTATTCATTTGGTGTTAAGTGCGAATCTAGGTCAAGGTAAGTTATCTAAACAGGGCTTTCCTCCGGGATTTTCCCTTATCCTGAAAAATGAATGTTGGGTCAGTTTAAGCGTATGGACCCTGGATTCATTTGAGTAATATTTAACCCATTTCATTAATCGTCTGATATGACCTACTTTGGATGAATTTAAAAGGGTCACAGTAGTCAATTTTGCTAGGATATAAACCACCTACTTCCTATTCATGTGTTCATGTCTTAAGGCTTCGGCCAGCAGGGTCAATAGGTACATCGCTATATGTCTTAAAATTTAATATATTGTTGTAAGTGTTGCTATCCCTTCATCAAGATATGGTGCGATAAACATACTTTACACCCACTTTAGCTCAGTTGAATGTTGGCGGAAAAGTGGCCTTGACAATTGACACTACGTGATATTTAAGTGCGTTAAGTATGTATTTTTTTAAATAAAATGTACTTATATATATAACAGAGACGTTTCAAACTAACAAATCATTTTAAATAACAATTAATCCAACAAGTACTTAAGTATTTCTTTTCAGTTGCTACAGAAGTTTAATTAAAGAAGAATAGTGTAATGGAGCAGAATTCAAATTAACTTTCGGAAGTAGAGATTTTTTAGTATCGCTTTTCTCGGATCATCTAAGTCAGATAAATGAATATAATAATAGGAAATTAAAGAAGTAACGCTTGGGAATCGCTATATATTGCCAATAAATGATAAACGTTACATCTATTGTTACTCATTTTGCACTTTGCTTTACAAAATGCAAGAAAATCTAAAGACAAGGGCTGTGTACTGTTTGATGATACCGCAACTTAATATTTCCATTGCTTACCCATAATGAACCTAATTCTCCTGTGTCTGTCTGCTTTTAGATTCGGTTTAATGTCTACTGTCGTCGAAAATTTGAACAGAAATAAAGCATAAATTGACCATTACCAACAGTAAAAAATATGGATATTATATTGAACGACGTAAGAGTTTAACACTTGTGGATAACACTAAATGGTTCAATGTTTGTTGTAATAAGGGGAATAGGGCGAGGAACCGCACATAACCAAATATCTCTTTTAGAATTTACGGCTGAGGCAAAGGAACATTGTCACTTTTATTTTCTCAATAAAGTTTCCAGTTTGAAAATCAGCTTTTCATATTTTTGCATACATTATTTGCTTTTTTTAGCAGTATACCATAATCTTACTATAGTTATATGTAAACGTTGTTGTGACTAAATTGAAGGAGTCACTCAGTTGATACTTCAACCGTAAGGTAAACAAAACCAAAACAGTCATTCCTGGAAGATAGTGAACTGTTAAATCCAAATTCTTACGGGAGACTGAGTACGTCAAAGTCCCAGATAATACACACTTCTTCATATGAAGTAAACAAGATATAAAGTTGAAAGAAATGTGGAAAGTTTTGTCAACAAATTTTATGTACTTACTTGCTGGAATACTTCTCTGAGCACAAATCTGAACAAATATTTTTCTAAGGTCTTTATATCGAAACATTATACCATTGGCTTACTCTAACAAAGGAACTGACAATTGCCCCGCGGCAAAAGGGATAGAATTGGCACCTACTGATTGGCGTACGAATTCCCAAACATCCAATCAGCAGAATAAAACCAACGCAGTACACTATTTATTTTTATTTATTTTCCGGAAAGTTAATCCACTTATCCGTTTACTTATGACGCCATTACTCATATCCTTGACTGACAACGGTGGGCACTGTTAGTCCATCACAACTAATACTGAAATCGCCCCAATATCCCATACGGTCTTTCAGCAGAGTTTGAAAACCCTCAACTCATGAAAGCATCTGTAATATTTGATTAAAAAAGATCAAATGGATATGCACGTTAAAGCTTTTGGTTCCACATCTGTCATCTATTCAAAAACGCTGATATTCTACAACTGTCAACAAATTTGCCTAAAACATTTTATGTGATGCGTTTCGCTACCCCTCTATTTCTTTCTGCAATGTCAACTAATTTATTTCACGCCTCACCCAATGCATATGCAGAACAACAATAGATTTGTAGCTTTTTCAGCAGCAACAGTTTTACACAGGAATCCTTTTCTCTTCCCCGCAGTCGGAATAAAACATGAGGGGTGAGGTGGGGGGGGGCACAAACTTGTCGTCCATGCGGAAAGGACGTCGCGGATTCCGCCGTGTGTCTGTCCGTCCTCCAGTAAATTAAACTTGGTGGTGTCCCCTTCCCTCTTTTCCCTCCAAAATCCCATTAAATTAATGTCACATCCGAGCACACCTAGCGGCCATTTTGTGTCATGGGTTTTATTCGTCCACTGAGGTAAAGTTTGTAGGAGAAGAAAGCAAAGGCTGGGATTCAATTTGCTAGCTAAATGGAATGCTATACAGTTTGTTTCTAACTTGATATTTGTATTCGGTTGAAATAGTTGCAAGGAAATACGCCACAACAAATGTTTTCGATGCACGTTCACACAACCAACATTTTCATAATGCTGTTTTGTTTCCGTTCCAGAGCAGAAGTTGCGAAATGGATTATCAAAATGTAATACAGTGTGTTTAAGCAATTTGGTACACAAGAAGTTCAATACAAAACTTTAAGGCATATGAAAAAAATGTCATTATCTACGCCATTCTCTTTCTATATATGCGTGTCTGAAAGAAGGAGGAAAAGTACCAAACGAGCTGTAACTTTCATATGATATAGTAAACACATTTTCGAACAGCAGTTACAGAACTACCTGTGAGAGTAAATAAACTCAAGGCAGAGACAAGATAATCGCGACTGCAATGGCATATGTGTTAACGCTTCGTCCAGCACCCGGCGGATGGCCATGCAATTTTTTTCGGACGTAGAGATCTTACTTCCAGATCGAATATCTACTTAGCTTACTTTTTCGGAGAAAAATATAGTGTGTCCGAGTTGGAAGGATCAGGGGGTTTTGTTTGCGGCCCTCTTTTGGGAGGTCCAGATTCAATTCCCGTGGCTCGCCTGCTTGTTCAATGTTTTTCTTTTCTCCTCCGGGGGATCCCTAGGTTGCCAGGCGAATCCTGTATGTTCAGTACATCTCCCGAATTTCCTGTACCCTCCATTTTATTTACTTTATGATTTCATATCCTCTCCTATCTGGTGGTCTCTTTCGAGGTAGAAAGTGCCGGCGGAGGTCCTGGCGTTGCATGACAGGACATCTTCGTCCTCCGACACAGTGGTCTCCGAGCCGATTTAGGCCTTTCAGGATCATGACAGATGGGATGCTGGTTTTTCTAGCGTCGGAATATTCCAGGTAAAATGGTACGGACCGTGCCCTCTGTTCTGTCGTGGCTCCGGGGCTGACCACCTTCTGTTTCCTCTCTCCTCATTCTTCCTCCCGATGTGCTCCACTTAGAGGCTTATATACGAAAGGCCAGTCTGTTTGAAGTGACAAATCCCTTCTGTGAATCTTTTATCCTATCCTATTGAGGGAGATTGAAGACGAACACGCAATCTCTAATATTTAATCACTACAGTGTTTTATCCTCCTAGAAGGTTTAAAAATTGATAGTCATTTGTTGTTATTATTACGGTGATTGTAGACCTGTAAAGTATGTGTGGCTAAAGTTAACAGGAGTTCTCCTCTTCATATTAAACGTTTCAACTCTTCCCTTACTCCATACTTAGGTGCCGAAAACCGGGAATCGGAGGCGAAACGCTACACAGACCAGACGCACCGGTAATCCAGCTCGGGCGATACCTATTTCGAGCAACTTAAATCTCGGAACATATTTCGCCGATACAGAAAAGCTAACACTGTCACTTCTAGACATATGGCACGCGAAAGAATCCTGATAAATAAGCGAAATAAACAAAAAAGATCATAAGTGATATTTTACGCCTAATATTGAATGGAATCTAAGAAACTCAGGAGTTAAGGGACATCGAATTTAATACAAGCAGGCCAGTAAATTTTCTCACTATGCTGGTCAAAATGAGCGCTCGTTGGTTGTAGATATGAGGTTGGGTTTGTGAGCGAAGGTCAGCCAACGCGTAAAGACAACAATCAACAACCAACCTAAACCTTGTTTCACATTAGCTTGCTCCGTATCTCTTAATGGTCACGTGACCTTATCGCCTCTTATTAGCTACCATTGTAGTATTAGATTGTTGTGCGGTAAAAATTATTTCGTTATTTAACATGGTGATACATCTGCATATGTTGGAAGAGAATTGTCAAATTTATATTTTAGTAACTGTTTGAAATAAATATATTACGCAGCAGAGTTGATTTATCTGAAATGCATGTTAATTCTTAAACGAAGTAAAGGGTATGTTCCTTTGTTCTCAGGCACATGGCACGATAGCATGTAATTTAGCGGTAGTGATGACATATTTGTTTACATGACTTTTATCACTAACCATGTTTTTAACTGGATTAGTCATATATCGCCATTCAAAGGTGTGTTGTGCCGAGTGCGAGAGCTAAATTATTTCATTGATCGTTTATTGGGTGTGTACTTATTATCTGTATAATAGCAGAGTCTGCCGCCATTTTTTCGCTGAAGCATCACAAGGTAAAACCTTTATAAGGCGGCGAAAAAAGAATTGTGGTGCATTTGTTTAATGCACTCACAGAGAAGAATCCGTTTCTGTCAGTGCCAGAAGTCGAACAGCTGTGCCTGTTCATTAATCAATGTCAGCTTACAGGTGTGAGTGTTAGGTCCGTAGGAACAACGCGACGTGAAATTGAGACAACAGGAAAACTTACCACTCATTCAGTCAGTTTGAACTTGCTCAGATTCATTATAAACTTCATTATTTTTGCATGCATTCATATTCTTATTTATATGAATTTATCTCTCTTCCTGGCAAATATTATGACGTTTACTGCAGGTTTAAATGTGACGGGAAGGCACCGTCTATGGCCTATGGCACGAAAGCATTAGCCAATTGGGGTGAGGGGGAAGGTAGTTGCACGCGCAGTGATACATGTCAGCGGGGCAAGGTTATATGAAACAGAGATTAAACAATCTTACCTGACAAGTACAGTCAAGCAGAGAGCATAAAGAAATCCTAACAGAGGGATTTGCAAAACCAGACATTTGATACTGGTAATCTATTTTATTTAGAAATAATAAATGAATTATTACTGCATCTGCGGTAATAAAAGGTAATACAAAACGAAATGTGAAGAATCGTTGCGTTATCAACTACAAAAACTGACCTATTACTAACCCTCGGGATATTGCTCTGCATTACGCTACACTTCTCCATGCACATAACACTAGTTTCTATTTGAATAGGCTTGTAATCGGCGATTACGAGCAGTGAATGGGCGCGGAAGTGGCTAGACTTAGTTATAGGCCAGGCATATATTTTTTACCGTTAGGAAGAAAACAGGTCATCCTTCAAGCATCTATCTTGTGTAGATAAAAATACAACTTTCACATCCCTGAAGAAATGTCTAAATGAATTGATCTACTATGCCGACTCATAATTATTAAGATTATTATCACAGGAAATTGATAGACCATGATATACAAGGGGGCCCAGAAAGTAAGCTCTGTTTCAATTTATCTCCTCTGCACCGCTGCAATCACAGTTCCGCATATGCGCGATAGACGCTCTGTATCAAGAAGAAGAAACGTGCGCCATTGTGAGATCACTGTCAGCCTTGTACGCTTTGTTGTGCTTGTTTACAATGTCGCTGTTGATTGAAAATCCCGCCGCTTGTGAAATCAGATCTGTGATTCTTTTTCTGAATGCTGGGAAAAGTGAAACCAATTGAAATTTATCGGCTGTCAAAAGGTATTGTGTTTCTTCTCGACAACGCACGACCACACACTGCAAATGCGACGAAAAACATCCTACAGGGATTTGGCCGGGACGTGTTTGACCACCCCCGGTACGGCCCTGACCTCGCTTCTAGCGACTTTCATCTGTTTTTGCATCTCAAATATCTCCTTGGTGGTCAACACTTACACAATGACGAAGAGCTGAAAGAAAATGTTTCCAATTGGTTGAAGACACTGGCGGCAAACTTCTATGAAGAAGATAGACAAATGCCTTCAAAATTTCGGCAGTTATGTGGAATGGTAGTTTCAGAGTTGTAGAATTTTATGCTATAAACATTTTTTCTGTATCTGTACACAATTTAATTTTATTACCAAACAGAACTTACTTTCTGGGCGTACCTCGTATAAATGCAAGGTTTTGCTGGTTTCAACTTGGTCATTTTCCGCAGAATTCATTTATTCTTGGTTAAACCAGAAAGGAATAACATACTGAAGTACAACATTCGAAAAGGATGTAATTATTCATGATGAGTATATTGGTCAAATTATATCAGATACATACAAACTATAGAAAACAATGCTTTACTCACGCATGCCGGCATAATAAAGCGCGCGATGCGGCCTCTTCTAACTTCCATATCACCGCTTGAGCATAAACAATATATATTTCTATTCCTTCGAAGTAGCAGCTCTCACAACTGCTCACACACATATCTATGAATAACTAATACTTTGTGTCGCATCAGGAACAATTCAGTATCCAATTGTTATCTCTCAATAATTTTTCTGTCATTTACGTTTTGTCATGGTACCGCCGCACTTATACATAGTTATCGCCAAACGTGAAAAATTCTTTGGAAAAAATGGAGGAGCCTGTACCAGCAGGTTATAAGTATTGTCTTGGACCTCAATCCTCTCTCCCTCATTAGGCACCGTAAACAAGTAATGAGTTAATGCGCCCTGTCAGTGAGGATTCTTATTTATTACAAATAGCCAAACTAGCATACTTTTGTTTTACAGATTTTTTCAGTTAGAAGTAAAAATAAACGTTTTATACGAGTGTATGTTTATTGTTGGTGAGTGGTGGTGAAATCTCGTGCATAGAGACTTTAGTGAACTGCAGTGATATATATATATATATATATATATATATATATATATATATATATATATTGTAGGGTTTTGTTAGGTTAATTATGTGGATTATCTTGAGTTTATTAGAGTAGTCGTTAGTACAAATGTCCTTCCTTCCGTCTGTTACGTAATAGGCTGTTCCAACTACTGTTTGCTTCCTTGTTTCCACTCATGTAAATAACAATAATAAATAAATTAATGGAACAGCCCTTGTGGAATTTGTAAATAAGGTATTGCATTATTTGTACATGATGTATTGAGTTATTGGCACGTCGCCCATCTTGTTATTTGTGTATGAAGAGTTGTATGTTGGGGTGTGTGAGCGGTTGTTGGAATAGCTCGTTGTAGCTATGGTGTGTGTGTGACTAAGCGTGGTGGTGTGTGGACAACCGAGGAGATGGACGACGCTGGACACTGTAAAAGATTATTTTAAGGTATAATAAATATAAATAGTGATTGTGAAAGTGTCTTTAATATTGTTCTGAATTGTATATTAAGCCTCTGAGTGAAACCCCCGAGTAATGTGTTCTCGTTCGCCAGCTCAAAAATGGTAACAGTTTTTGATGTGAATGCAATACATTTTTCAGCATTCAGTAAAAATTAAGATCCCGTATAGTGCCTGGCAGCGAGGAATATTACATTTGGTGGAGGCGCCGTGTTTGTTCATTTTAGCATCAGTTTAAGTGTAAATGTACTTTATTGATATATATTTCATTAATTGCGTTCAATTTCAGTTCTGCGTAGGACGGAGGTAGCCATCTTATGATAAGTAACTTGGGTAGTGACGTCACCCCGGCATTATTTGTTCACGTATTAACATGTTCTTTTGTTTTGTGCAGGAAATGCAGTGCTTTTTGAGCTTAATCCTTGTGGTTCTGTTTGCGGTTATGCTCAGTTAGAAATTTTACGTTGATGATCTATCTTTTTGCATGGTTTTTCATTTCCATTTGCATTGTAATAATCAGGATTTTCTTTGCAGCATTTTGTGCAGTGCTAGCGTTATTCAGTCACGTATTGTGTTCTCACCGTGTTGCTATTTCTGCAGGAATTTCAAATCTTGTGTTCTATTACGAATAGTAGTCACTATCAGTGATTTTTGTAGTAATTTTGCATGTGTACATCGTTATCTTTTCTTTCACCATGGAAAATTTTGTGGAGAATAACACCAATGTACATACATCCTCTGTCGGCACAGATGTCGAGCCTGATGAACGTAGTTCGGTGCCTGATCAGTCACCCCCTGGAATTATTGTACAGAATACTGACCTTCTGGTTGCGGTACAATCTACCATCACTAACACGATGGCTTCAATAAAACCTGTTTCTCAAACCTTTATACAACCATCTTGTTTTTCAGCTGCTCCTAATGAATGTGTTAACGATTTTATGACTAATTTTGAAATGGTATCTCGTGCTAATGCATGGAACAGTACTCAAAAGTTGCAGTTTTTCCCATGCTATCTTAAAGGTACTGCTGTAGCATGGTACAAGACGTTTTGCCATAGGTGTCCCGCTCACGACTGGTTTATTTTGAAAGGTGCTTTTCTTACAGCTTTTCAGGTAGCTCACCAGGATGTTGTGTATGAGATCCAACTTCGCCAACGTGTTCAGCGTGATTCTGAGCCTGTGCTTAACTACATTTATGATGTGCTAGTATTGTGTGATAAATTAAATTCTTTTATGTCTCAGCCAGAGCAAATTAAGAATTTGTATAAAGGGTTGAAACCACAGTATGTCCAGTTTCTCTTACCTTTGAATTTGCTTACCGTAGAGGAGGTTTTGCAAGCTATTAAGCGCATTGATAAAGCTGAGTTCTACATCCAGAACCGACAACACCTGGTGTCTAATCAACTGCATAGTAATGTGCCGCTGTCCATACCTGGATACCCAGTTGTTTCTGCACCTCAATCTATATCTGGCCGTTCGGTTGCAGCGTCAGAGTGTTTGTCACTCCCGTCGCCATCACCAGCACCTTCTCAGGATATGATGTCAGAGCTTGCAGCCAAAATGGACCGTTTAGCCAATCAACTTCAATCTTTGCAGGTTCCTGCTAATTCTGATCCAGTAACGAGGTCATCTCCCCGCCAAGCTGGTAACTGCTCCAATGGTGGACGTACTGCTAACTTTGTATGCTATAATTGTAACCAACCTGGTCACATAGCACGTTTTTGCAGGCAATCTTCAGATGCTTATAGTTCAAAAAACGCTCAGCGCGGTGCCTCAAACAGGCCACGGTAGCAGAGGTTCATCACGACAGCAAGCCTGATCAGTCGTCAAGTTCAACTTTACCTTTTGGCCATGTTTTACAAGTTTCAGGGTCCATTAATAATACCCCTGTGAAGGTTCTTCTCGATACTGGCAGTGCTGTCAGTATTGTCAATGCTGTACACGTATCTGATATTTCTAAATTGCAGCCTGTGGATATTTTACTTAGAACTGCTGGAAACAAGCTTTTGAATGCTGCATACCACCTACCTTTGGATTTTTCAATTAATAACTGTCTCTTTCAGGAAGATGTTCTTGTTGTAAAAGGGCTAGCACATGACTTGATTTTAGGTAATGATTTTTTGTCTGCACACAAAGCTATTATTGATTATGTTAAAAATGATGTTGTGATTCATGTAGATGACAAGTTGTGTCATATTTCTATGGTAGAGAACACAGAACTCCCCATGTCAGATATTGCTGTAGTGCCGTTTACTGAGGGTGATGTTACTAAACCAGCAAACAAAGTGTTTGTTAAAGAAGATGTCCAGATTCCTCCATTTTCGGTTTGTCATGTAGCAGTAGAACTTTCTTCACCCATTGATTGTGATGTAATGTTTGAGCCTGTGCCAAGTATTTTGCAAAAGAAACAGATATCCATTCCTCAAATGGTTTGCTCACCCCGACAAGATTATATTGTGCCTGTTCAAAATGCATCACCAGAGCCTAAGACTTTGTTTTCTCGCACGACCTTAGCTAATGTCCAAGATGTTGCTTTTGTTCAGAGTCATTCAATCTCGCCTCAGGATATCACGCCCTTGGAAGCACCAAACTTTCAGTTTAATTTAAATAATAAATTGTCTTCTAGCCAGAAAGATAAACTTCATGCTCTTTTATTGAAATATTCTCATGTTTTTGCAACCACCTTGCAGGATTTAGGTATGAGCAATGTTGCTAAATTTGATATACAGGTTTCTGACCCAACTCCTATTAAGCAGCGCCCGTATAGAGTTCCTATCAAGCAACGTGAAATCATCGATCAGCAGGTTCAAGAGATGAAAGATGCTGGGATCATCAGGGATTCTCAGTCTCCGTGGAGTTCTCCTGTGGTGCTAGTTAAGAAAAAGGATGGCTTGACCAGATTTTGTGTGGACTACAGGAAGCTTAACTCGGTGACCATTCCATCATCTTTTCCACTTCCCATCATCGACGACTTGCTTAGCTCATTGCATGGAGTGTCCTGGTTCTGCTCGTTGGATCTTCTTTCTGCTTATTTTCAGGTCCCCCTTGAGGAGCACGCCAAGCCATTCACGGCGTTTGTTTGCCACAGTGGTCAATTTGAATTTGAAAGACTTTCCTTTGGACTAGCCAATGCTCCCCGTTTCTTTTCTTACATTGCTGAAAAGTTGTTAGGTGATTTAAAATTTAAGAAAGCTCTGGCTTACCTTGATGATATCCGTGTTTATGCTCATTCTTTTGAGGAACTACTGGATAATTTAGAGGCTGTTTTTCAGCGTTTGGTGCTTTTCAACTTTAAATTGAAACCGCAGAAATGTTTCTTTGCCATGAACCGTGTCAAACTTTTGGGTTTTGAAGTCTCTAATGAGGGCATATCTCCAGACTCAGACAAGATAACTGTGATTCAAAATTTACCTAAGCCTAAGAATGTCAGGGATGTCAGGAAGGTCCTTGGTTTGTTCAATTTTTATCGAAAGTTTGTGAAAGGTTATGCTGACATTGCCCATCCTTTAACACAATTGACTAAAAAGAACTGTGATTTTGTTTGGGGATCTGACCAACAGCATGCTTTCCAGGCCTTGAAGGATGCGCTGACTTCTGCACCGGTGTTAGCACACTATACTCCTGGAGCGTACACAGAGCTCCACACTGATGCTAGTGGTGTAGGCATAGGGTGTGTTTTGTTGCAATCTGTAAACGACCAGTTAAGACCTGTTGCTTATGCCTCTAGATTGTTGTCCAAGTGTGAGCGTAATTATGGTGTTCCAGAGTTGGAGCTCCTAGCTATTGTTTTTGGTTTCACACATTTTAGAACATTTGTATATGGTTATAAATTCATGTGATTTCTGACCACCATTCATTGTGTTATCTAAATAATCTGAAAGATCTTACAGGGCGTCTGGCTCGCTGGAGCCTTAAACTACAGGAGTTTGATTATACTATCTGTTACAAATCTGGTAAAAAGCATAACGATGCAGACACTTTATCTAGGTTTCCTGTGCTGCAACCCCAGGATCATCAAGTGGAGCAATTGGATGATGTATTAACTTGTTTACTTTCTCCTATAGAAGTTACGGAGAAACAGAAAGCTGATCCACTGCTGCGTCCTCTAATGGATACCTTAGTGGACGACACTAATGCTACTCCGAAGCTTCTGCGCCAAACTGCCACCTATACTCTTAAATCTGGTGCTTTATATAGGAAAAATGCTGGTTCCACGGGTCCTCTGCATTTACTGGTGATTCCAGAGTCGTTGAAGCATGAGATTCTTACCTCTTGTCATGATGATCCACTTTCGGGTCACCTTGGGTTTTCCAAAACTTATAATAAGATTCATTCCAGATACTATTGGATTGGCATGAAGAAAGATATCGAACATTTTGTGAGGACCTGCCCGAGCTGCCAATCGCGTAAAGGCCCTAAGAACTTGAAGCCCGCAGGATTACTTCAACCTCTTCCTGTTTTAGCTGTAGGTCAACGTTGGGGTATTGACCTTTTGGGTCCTCTTCCTAGGTCATCCACTGGCAACCGCCACATTATTGTGTGCACCGAGTATGCCACTAGATGGGTCGAGGCTGCTCCGCTTCCAGCGGCTACTGTTCCTCATGTCACCAGGCTTTTTTTACAGAATGTCGTCTGTCGTCATGGTGCTCCTGAGACATTGCTATCCGATTGGGGTACTGTGTTCCTCAGCCAGGTCACGCAGGAGTTACTAAAATCTCTGTCTATTTCTCCTAACTTTACTAGCTCTTATCATCCACAGACGAACGGGCTCACGGAACGTTTCAATGCCACACTAGTTAATATGTTGAGCCATTTTATTGATGACAGTCAGCGTAATTGGGATACGGTGTTGCCTTATGTTATATTTTCTTACAATTCTTCTGTACAGCAGACGACCAAGTTTTCTCCGTTTTTCCTGATGTATGGACGAGAGCCTGTTCTCCCTAATGAAGTTCAGTTACAGGCTACTACTAACGACTTGTTCGTCCGGAAGACTTTAGAGGACATCCAGAAGACCCGTGAGCTTGCCATCCACAACATCAACAAGCAACATATCAAACAGAAGTCTCAGTATGATGCCAAACATCGAGATGTGTCCTTTAATGTTGGTCAATTAGTTAAAGTTTTTACCCCCGTTAGGAAACGAGGCAAATGCACCAAGCTCCTACACCGCTATGTTGACCCGTTTGAAATTGTGAAGAAGCTCACACCTGTGACTTATGTTGTACGTCGACCGAATGCTCCTAGGGCTAAGTTACAGTCCATCCATGTTTCCTGCATCTTCCCGTATCACGATCCTACTGGCCCTTATCGTGCTTAATTTTTTTTCTTTTTTTTTCTCTCTCTCTCTCAGAGTCAGTTCATCGTCTGATAAACTCAGTTAATGATGCTTTGCTATGCTTTACATATAATTCTATTGATGCATATTTTGTTTAACCTCTTGTGTGACTACCATTTCGTCATTTGCTTAAGTCCACTTAATTTTTCATATTTCTGATCATTTATGACGTTCTCCCAGGAATTCCGTGCCAACCATTCCGTTTATATCAGAACTATTAACGTTTTATCGTGACTATTTCAGTGTTTTACTCATGTACCATCTTTATCGAAGTAGCAGTATAGTGTGTGGCCCAGCTGCGAAGCCAGCCGCCACATCCTAGTGGTTATTCGAGTTCAATGTGAGCACCGTCGTGACTGCAGCACATTGTAGAAGAGGAGTCGTCCCTGAGGAAGCCGCTGCGCACCTGGGAGCGACCCCAGTACTGGAGTGACGCCTAGTGAAATCGCTGTGATGCGCTCACTAGTGCGAGGAGGTTTGAGTTATAAGATGCTTTAGGGTGGGTATTAAGTTTTGTCACTGGCCAGTCACTGAAGTATTATTTCATTTGCTGTTAAGATGCTTAGTCCTTTGTTTCAGATTTTTCTTTTAAATATCAGGGTTGAGCTCTCTTCACCGCCACGGCAGTTCCTGGATGAAGAACTTTCTTAGTTTTTTTTTTATCCCAGTTGTAGTATTTTAGGAGTCTTGTTGTGTGAATGAGTGTGTGGAGATGGCCATCTCAAAAGTGTATTTAGTATCCGGATACACTTCATGTTATATTTTTTTTGTGTTGTTTTTATGTTATTGTCACTTTTGATTTACCCCCTTACATTTCCCTCCAAAAGTATATTTAACTATGGGTAGCCTTATGTTATACTTGTCCATTGTTAATTGTATAATTGTTTAGTTTTGTGCGGGAGTGCCCCAGGAAGAGTGTCGTCGTCTGCAGCTAGCAAAGAGCCCCAGCCACCCTCACCTACCAGCAGAAGCAGTAGTTGCAGCAGGAGAGGTAGCAGCAGCAACGCGGCAGCACCAGTACCAGAGGCAGTAACGCTGGCTATGCCTCAAAGTTTCAGGAGTGACCACAGGGGTCACTTCATCAGTATGGCAGACCACAATTCCAGCAAGTTGGTTACCTTTGCAGTTCGTCGTGGGGTGATGTGGCCAGTCCCCCACAGGTGTGTGGCAGCAGGAGAGCAGCACAGCTTGCTGGCTCCCCTATATTTGGAACTGTCTGTGACATCAGCTTGATACATATGCTGAGGTGACCTAAGTCATAAGCAGCCAAGTCTAGAAGCTGGACGTCCATTTTGCTCAATGAAGCTAGGCTCACTACTAGGAGGGATCGAGCTGCTGAAAAGTCAAGCAAAACTTGAAATGATGGAATTTTATTTATATGAATTTCTTCGTCCCCTATGTTTGGAACTGTCTGTGACATCAGGTATGTGCCATTTGTGGTAACCACCAGTTTGCCCAATTTTCATCTTCAGGGTCGGTCTGCTACTCCAAATGGTTGTAATCGTCGTGCTGCGCCTCTGTGACTTCCATCAGTGTTCCAGTGGTGTAGGGTTGGTTCGGTGGACTCTGGGACTAGTGGTGTAGACAACATCATGCATCGTGACTCATTGGGAGGGGCCTCTCAGGAATTCATTTATTGGTACTTTTCATGTTTGTGTTTTCTAATGATAGGTTAGGGGCTACCCTTAGTGCTTTTCTTTTGTGTGTTTTGCTGTTTGATATTAGTCCGACGAGCAGGGGCTCATCTTTTTCTAGAGGGGAGGGAAATGTAGGGTTTTGTTAGGTTAATTATGTGGAATATCTTGAGTTTATTAGAGTAGTCGTTAGTACAAATGTCCTTCCTTCCGTCTGTTACGTAATAGGCTGTTCCAACTACTGTTTGCTTCCTTGTTTCCACTCATGTAAATAACAATAATAAATAAATTAATGGAACAGCCCTTGTGGAATTTGTAAATAAGGTATTGCATTATTTGTACATGATGTATTGAGTTATTGGCACGTCGCCCATCTTGTTATTTGTGTATGAAGAGTTGTATGTTGGGGTGTGTGAGCGGTTGTTGGAATAGCTCGTTGTAGCTATGGTGTGTGTGTGACTAAGCGTGGTGGTGTGTGGACAACCGAGGAGATGGACGACGCTGGACACTGTAAAAGATTATTTTAAGGTATAATAAATATAAATAGTGATTGTGAAAGTGTCTTTAATATTGTTCTGAATTGTATATTAAGCCTCTGAGTGAAACCCCCGAGTAATGTGTTCTCGTTCGCCAGCTCAAAAATGGTAACAGTTTTTGATGTGAATGCAATACATTTTTCAGCATTCAGTAAAAATTAAGATCCCGTATAGTGCCTGGCAGCGAGGAATATTACAATATATATATATATATATATATATATATATATATATATATATATATATATATATATATATATATATATAACTGATATTGAACTAGGCTGGTGTGCAGCAGTGACAGCAGATCAACTTTCTGCACACACTGAGTTTACCGAACTACCGCTGCAGTTGGACCAAGAGCCATGGTGTGAGGTGGATTGGAAACATCATAAAAGAGCGACTCGCTCCTTAGTTTGATATTTGAAAACTCCATAAGCCAATATGTTTTATATGAGATTTTGATGCAGCCTCTGTCACCTAGGAACACTGATACGACATATAACTTGATACCAGAAAGACATTAGCATAAACAAAGGAATAAATATAAATAAATGACGTATACCAGAATAGACATATACCATAATGCTAGCATATACTCCGGAGACCGCCACAGTGACAAGGCCACTCTACGAAGGTCAGTAAACTCACTTTGCTATCCCTTAAACAAACAACCCTACTCTATTATCTGTTTTGCCCTCAAGGCGAATTTGGCGCCTCACAGTCGGAAATCAGCCCATTGTTAAAATCCCATGCGTGCTTCTGACAACAGGCTGTAAAGATTTTGACCGACGCGCATAACGCAAGCTTCTCCTTAAATTTTTGCATGCGTACCGTTAGAGAAAGCGTCTCTGATATTAGCTCCGAAACTGGAAATTCTGAACACTGATCTCAAGTGGGGATAGTTAGCAGCCAATAGAAAATTGATATTTGTTCATGTGATTTTGCAAACTCCGAGAAATTCCTGGGGTGGGAGTAATTCAAACTGATGGCGGAAAGTAGGGTTTGCTAGTAAGAACACTTCGGTCCTGAGTTCTACGAGAGACGGACGCGTATTCGGCGCCGCCTAACAAGTAAACCTTCGCGCCATGCACAGAGACAAAGTGCAATATCTAGCAATCGCTCCAGTGAGAGCTAGCGCAAAGAGTATCATGTAGAGGGAAGACGATAAATATATCCTATTCGACTACGCAGTGCTACTGCCTCCGTGCTTCACATCACAATATTGACAGCGACGCTAATCACAGCAACCACACCGACGACGACTTTACGGTGGCGAGCAAGGAGCCTAAGGACAACAATAAACTTCTGTCTAACAGATTCATTAACCCACAACCAGTCAGGTCGCACCCACTTCTGAAGTACAGATGAGAGTTCTCATGCGGGAGCTACAAGTCACCTCGAACCGGTTACAATCTCCCTTTCCTTAACCTCCTCACGCCACCGATCCTTAATTGTGAGGCGCTGAGCCCAAGGGAGAGCTCGACGTGGCTCGCTACGGGCCGAGCCGCTTCAATTTTCATATCTCTATGTGCAAGTAACTAACTGATGGGTTTCAAACTTTATTTGCTTACGTTTTAACTATTATATAAATGTTGTACAATTTCTTCCACAATGTAATTTGAATATTGATGTAGACTATAGAACATTAAATGATATAAGATGTGATAGAGAAATTATGGATAACTTGAATAAAGCAATAGTTATAATAGAATCAAATATGAATCTTTTGTGAATTTATGATAAATGTTAAATGACTGTAGGTTTGGTAATAGATTATGGGTACAGTTTGATTTGGGATAAGATGATATTAAGTATGGTAATTAGCGAGGGACAGTTTTCAGGCAAACTCAAATAAGTGCTCCGGTCGGTTACTATAACGAGAGGGTATGGTCGCTATCCAAAGTTGCCAGATTAGGAATGACAGGCTAGCTTGGAATTCGTGGAATATGTCACTCTTTCTTATAAATGTATATAGAGACTTTAGGATGGAAAGCATAAAATTTAAAAAATGTAGAAATGAAATGGCAACATCGTATTACAAGCTAGTAGCAGGGGTCTCAGCGTCATTAGCAAGAGGTGATGAGCAGAATATTGAAGCTGGGTAGGACATTCTGGGCAGAATGTTGAACACGTCTGCTCTAATCGCCGGTGGAGAAAGATATGCATCATTTTTGCCTCAGGTACAAAACCATGTGGTGTATGATACAAATACATTAATTCCGTATATTTATATATTAGTTTGGATTGTTAGGCAACTGTTCTGAGTGAATGCTGTATAGTAAAACACTTCAAACTCATTTTGTTTTCATTCTTACTTTGATTACATACCCACGCCTTCCCTGAGATAGGCTTCAAATTGGCGCAGCATCGTTGAGACAGAAATCAAGACGATTACATATGCTTTGATAGCTTCTCAGCATTTGATCCAGCAAGGTTTAAATGTTGCACGTAACTTATTTCTTTAAGCAACAATATTGCATAATGAAAAGTCGATTCAAGACCAACCTGGTATTTAAGTTCAACAGTTTCCAAGGATGTGACGAGGATATTTTCTACAAATTTCAGACTAACAGCATTTATGAAACACTCTTTTTTTTAAAAAAATTACAAACGATGTTGATTAAATCGCTACATGTTAAGTTATTTTAATAAATGTGAAATGGATATCTCAATATTCTAGGAGTGGCTTCAGAAATGATCATCTCTCTGGATTACGTCTGCATGGTTGGTAAACGATAATAGACGTAGAAAGAGTTAGTCCACATAAAATGTTTATATTGTTAAAATACACAACTTATGTAGAATGTGGTGTTCTCATTAATCTCTGATCTACAGTAAAAACTTGCAGAACATTTTCGGTAATATCGCACTTGAGGAAATATCGCAAGGAATTTTCATCTGACTGCAGACCTTGTTTCCAAACAATTCAGGCATGACTATATGTGTTTCGAAATAGAGATCACTGCTGTAGTTCTTATGGTAAGGCCAGTTGAAGGACAAATGTGCCAAACAAATTATTGCAATAATTGTATATCAAGAACTTGAAGAAAATATGCACAATAAAACCGGAAGTACCATAATGGCCGAAAAATTGTATATATCGACATTTGTTTACCCAGAACTTATTCATTCTGCTGTAGAGGAGTAATTTAGCATTTTCTATAGGAAAAGACTTTACATACACCAATAGATTTAAAAAGAGAGTACAAAACTACCCGGCCCAAGTTGTGTATATATCAAGATTGTTTGTTATATAGTCGCAAAATAAACAGACATAAGCTGAATCCTAAGTAATTGGCCACAAAGTTTCTGCATTCAAACTATTTATCATTGCAAAGTGGAGAAGAGAGCGGTCAACGGTCGCTGACAGCAAATAAGCTAACTCGAGTGCATCCAAGGACTGTGCAAACGATGGGGGAGGGATGTAAATGAACTCTGCTTAGTACTTGATGTGAATTAACGACGGCTTCATAATGGATTTTACTCATACTCCCTCTTAGCAACCAAAATGTACAACCATGAATTAATTCGCGTATTTTAAACTATACATGCCATCACACAAATGTCATATTGCGCTTACTAATCTACAATTGAAAATTTTCAGTTTCTGAACTTTCAATGCAATCAAAGTTTTTCAATTTTATCAAAACATGAATAGATAGAGTCAGATTGAATTATTCAATGGAATGGCCGAGATTTGAACCACTGGTCTCCGGGTCTTCGTGCGGTTTCCTCTAACAATTGAGTTACCATGGCCAACATATCAGTATGACTTTAAATTTTCCATCTCTCTCGTATTTTCCTGGTAAACCACTAGGAGTTCTCGTATACAATGAGATACGCACCGCCTGCAGCGTCTTACTATGCTGTAAGTACTTAAGTCTTAGGCTCCATAGATACCACTATTAGGTTAACTGATCGCAATTAATTGTTCGTCTAGATTAGTCGTATCTAGCGAATATTTAAAAAAGTAGAAGCACATTGAAAAATTCAATGCCCAAGCCGGGGTTTCAACCACGGATCTCACGGTCTCCTTAAGGCTACTCTTAACCACTGAGCTGCCATTGCCAACATTCCAGCACGACATGTCACAACTTTTCGTTGTATATTTATTTTTTACGCTTTTTAAGTCTTACAGGAGAGCGAAAAACAAAGGAAGTGCTGTTTGAAACGGTAAACTATCTGCTTAGCCATGCACTCGAAACTCTATTATCTTATGCAACTACAGAGCAGTGAGAGTGTACAATACTACTTAATGTTTGGTAAAAAATTGAGAAATATGGATATTTGTCTACATTAAATGTATTTTAGTTGCATACCAATGAAATAAGGTATTAATTAGAAATGTCTGAGACGTCCCAGAATGAAAACTTTGATAACTGTTCTATATTTTACGTACAAGCCTTGATATACAAATTTTCTGAAGAAATATTGATATTATGAATTTACAATGCCTTTTCTATTCCATTTTGGAGTCTATTTATATTCTCCTATCCCTTTATCAACGAAATGAATTTGTATTACACATTTTCGCACCATTTTTCAGATATAGCAGGTATATAATAGCCCAAAGCAAGTGTTAAATAAGTGGTGTGCTGTTTCAAATTCTTTACATGAGCAAAATAAAAACGAATGGGGCTTACCACAAGAAAATACTTTAAATATGTCAAAAATCTGTCTAGTGCCAAATGCTACATGCTTTACCAGTTATACGCCCGCCTCGGTAGCGTGGATGGTATCCTGTCTGCCTCACGTTCAAGAGGTCCCGAGTTCGAATGTCGGTCAGGGTCAGTTACCTGAATCAGGTTTCTTCCGAGATTTTCCAATTATCCTTAAACACGAATGTCGGGTAATTCTAAGCTCCATGGACCCTGGGTTCATTTGAGCATCATTTCATCTATTTCACTCATCGTCCGATATGACTTAACATTGGAGGACGTAAATTACAACAACAACAACAACAATATTGACCAGTTACAGCAAACTCATTTAGAATGGAGATAACTTCACAGTTTATTCTTGAAAAATTTAAGTTGCAAACATTTTATTTGTTATGCAGGTATCTTAAACGTATAGAAATTTAATCAAAATCATTTAGGCGATTCTGAGAAAATCAAATATTTTGAAAAGTTTTTCGTCTAAAAGGTAGTTTGGGAAGGGAAACATTTCTGATTATCTTCGTGACGGAACCTTGAAAGACGCTGAAACCAAATACCAAATTTGGTACTAAATGGACTTTCCGTTATTGAATCTATAAAAAATGTTCACCTTAGAGGCATTTGAAAACCACGGTAAGATTCGGTACCATTACGTGACTTTAACTATTGCAGTATTTATTGAAGTGCCACTCCATGGGTGGCTAGGAAAAACAGTGCCTCAGCTCTCTATAGCATGTATGTTTCGGGGCTTTAGAGACCCCCTGGGAGATAGGGATCTATCCGTTGAGCCAAAAGCTGCAGTGAGAGAAGCTTCCGAGGCCCATCTGGCGGACCGTTGCACATAATGCACCAGTTTTTGTGTAATGCATGATACCTCTGCGGCCTTGTGACCTCGTCTGATGGGAGCTTGCGGTTTAAATGTTTCCAGAAAGGATATGGGATGGAATACAGCCTTTGGGAGACACATGGTAATTACGAGGTACGTAAAAGAGGCAGAAAAATGTCGCGTAGTATTTGCCGAACAAAATCCCGGAATGCTGCTGGAGTAGCATTTCTAATTGAACTGTCACATCCTATTTGTTGGTTTTCCTGAGCAGACAGCCGCAGCTGTACATCCGGGTGTGTGCGTGTTCTCTGTTTATGACGGCAGATGCATAAAAAAGCGATTTTCCTTTTTCTGAAATGTTCTGAAACGTCACATTGCGAGACTCTTTTAAATGCTACTAATATGGGTACCGTCAGGTTTTCTTTGACTTCTGTGTATAACAAAAGCACTAGAACATGTTATAAAAGCGTGGAAAGAGGAAACAAAAACCACACTAAATAATACAGAAGTTAAACAACAAAACAATCATTGGAGTGTGCAGAGAGGAAAAATCAACAGACCAAATAACATACAAGTATGAGAGAGACCCATTCTCTCTCTTCTACAATACCTTCTCACTTTTTTCCGTTTTACCATTTGTATTTTAATACATTCCAATTAACCTACTTTCTATACATCTCTTTGCAATACTCTAACAAAATTATTCTTCGTGATAATTTTTTTTTTCTCGTACAGTTGTTTCATTGCCTACTTCCTTTGTCTGTTTTGTTCAATATTCGCTTTTCAAATGTTTCTTATTTCTCTTCTTCGTTGTGAAGTTGACGTTTCTACACTTTATAATGCCATACTTCACATACAGCTTCTCTCTAATCTAATTCCTAGTTGTTTCCTTACAGATCCAAAGAAAATATGCATTTCTTTTCATATTGAAAGTTCCCTTTGGCAATGTCAACCTTCGATCTCGCGACAACGGCTTTGATTGCCCAGGCTATGTCACATTTACCTGAACTTCTGAAATTGCTTCAATTGTATCTTCTCGAATTTAAAATCTATCCTAGTTACTCTTAATTTTATTCTTAAAATGTACATACATCTCGTACTGCTAGCAAATTTCCATTTATCTCCATGTATAATATTTCTACCATATTCTTATGCCTATAAAATCGCATGGTCTTCAATGCTTTACAACCATCAACACAGCCACACCATCATCTTCTGATTCCGTGAACAACTTTGTCCAAAGTCCCCTTGTGGATGTTCATCATGGTGGGTTACAAAGGTTATTTCCGTTAAATGAAAGTGTAGATTTTTCCTATCGGAGCAAAAGACTTAACGTTTTAAAAAGTGGTTTATAATTTCATATTCCTCACGAACTTCACTAAGCTGATTCACTTCTCTGAAAATGAAACGGATTGGACTGAAAGCGATTTTTTTTCTTCTTTTTGTGTAATTTACGTCTCCAAAGCTCAAGTCAAATCGAACGATAAATGATGCTCAAATTAGCTTAGAGCCTATAGAGCTTAGACTTAACCGACATTCGTCTTTCAGGATAAGGGAAAACCCCGGAAAAACATTATCCAGGTAACTCACCCTGACCGAGATTCGAGCTCAGGACTTGTTGAACGTGCGGCAGACGTGCTACCATATACGCTACCGAGGCGGGCGAAAGTGATACATTAGAAGCATTTGCCAGACTGACATTTTGAAGTTTTGACTTTGCGATTGTGATGTGAAGTAATTCATCAGATATAGTTTACCAAATTTTAATCCAAATGCTAAAAACTAAACACGTTTATTTTATATTTTTGATGAGGTGCAGGATGAATTTATTTCTTAAATAACTTTTTGAGAAACAACGTATGAACAAAATCTATCCTGTTCCCTTTTAATTTATAGTTCTCTTCACGACACATTACCTAATTTTAAGTAAATTTAGCAAATTCTTGCTTATAAACTTCTGAATATTCTGGACTGCAGGTGAACAATTATTTGAACTCGAAACAGGTACACTTCTAGAAAACGTCTGTATAAAATCGCCTTTATTCGCACTTTATATCATTTTTCAGGAACAATTTCAACGAAGCGGAATGAAACTGGAAAGTTCTTATAAAACCATTAAATGTGTTTCTGGAGCACCATTTTATATACTGCAATTACTAGTACTTTATTATTGGAAAGAAGAAGATTGTTATTAATGGAATTGTTTCTTATACTAGCAACGAAACTCGTGTAACTGAAGTTGACAATTACGTGCGCCACAGGGAATTGCACAGGATCCATTTTCTTTCTCTCTTGCCCTCCTCTTCTCTCCGTTCCTCCCACACAGACATATTATCAGTTTACAGAAATTAATTGGGTGCAATTTAATGGATCACATTGGGATTATACCGCTGTGCATTTTGCAACTGATTTATAAAACCTTCTGATTCTCTTTTTCATTTAAAACAACTTTTTGATTGAGTCTATAAAGAGTGTTTTCAAGGTTGCGGATTCAAACGGAGTCCAGAATGAGCATTTCAAGTGTGTTTGACAGCGACAACCTTATGTCAGTCGATTTACTGGCATTAAATGGATTCTTGATGGACAAAATTCCTCCACACTGGCGACGCCGACAGGAACCTGGCAATTGACAGCATTTTTAACAAACAAATTTGTTTTCCAATAACAGTTTAGCATCTAAACTTTCACTACCCAAAATAGAGTTAGTTTAAGCATAGTTTTAAAATTCTAAACAGAATCTTCCTTAACCCTTATAAATATGGAGTCAAACAAATATTTTACTACATTCAACAGAAACCTCCATGTATGTTGAGGAATAATTTTAAGCTTAACGACAAATTAATGTTGATCCACTGTAAAAATTTGTATTGTGAGCTTTCTATGTTTATTTAAATGAAAATTATTGTTTTCTTCTGCGTGGAAAAGCAATTCTTCATGCACAGTATTATTTTAATGTATTTTTTAAGGTTTACGTGGGCATAATAAATCATTATTGTCGCGGCGAAAAGCACAGAAATTTCGGTGCCGAGAGATAGGCGCGGCTTGAGTACACAAAGAGCCTGCAGATATAGATATCAGACGGCGGATAGTGTTTCACGGTAATAAAGAGCTTGCATAAACAGCTAAAGATAGCGCGGCTAGTATACACAAAGAGCCGGCAAATAAAGATAGCTGAGGTAAAGGATTTGCCGGCACAGATAGGATTTCACGTTTGGAAGGTTCTTGGGATATCTTGATTGACAGAGAAAATTTGTTTTCTTATGTGTACGAGAAACCTCTCGAAATTATGAATGAGATATATAGTAGGGCAATTGTAAAACGAGAGTGAGTCGCGAGAGGTAAGCAGGGAACAGGTGAGAGTGTTGTTGTAACGGGAGCTGATGTTGTAAACTGAACGCTGTTTGTTATTGTCATCGACCTTGGAAGATTGTATTGTATATGTGATGTAATGTTGTTACGTGAGAATTTATCACAGTGTATTTCTACGGAAATAAAGAACCTTTAGAATTTCAGCAAATTGGACTTTTAATTCTACGAACCCACGAAGTCACAATATATATAATTTATATAATTTATATATATATATATGTATATATAATTTGTATGAATATTTTAATGTTTCTGAATTTCTAAACGCATTAGCAATTACCTATATAAATTGCATTATGTAATATGTGGCCGTTAGGAGATTTGAAATTCCTTCCTATTTTCCACATTTTTCACCAAAGTTGGCAAGGATTGCAACATTCTGTTGTACACAGTGAATTTAGCCTATAACCCTTAATTATAAAAATAATGTTACTATAAAGAGTAGCCCGCCTCGGTAGCGTAGATGGTAGCATGTCTGCCTCACGTTCAAGAGGTCCCGAGTTCGAATCTCCGTCGAATCTCCGTGAGTTACCTAGATAAGGTTTTTCCGGGGTTTTCCTTATCCTTCAAAACGAATGTCGGGTAACTCTAAGCTCAATGGACCCTGGACTCATTTGAGCATCATTTCACCCAATTCATTCACCGTCCGATATAACTTAACGTTGGGGTGGACGTAAATGAAAAAAAAAACTATAAAGAGTAATACAAATTTTAGCTGATTGGTTGTTTAAATATAAATAGACAGCGAGTATGTAGTACACACATTAAATACCCTTTTAAATTGTATATAAAATATTGTGATACATAAATGAAAGTTCACTAGCTACGAGGAACAAATAGAGAAAAAACCTTTATACATTTGGCATTCATTAATGAAAGAAAATATCGCTGTTTAGATAAATACTTGAAAATGAAACGCATTTGGCTAGATTTTACTATACATATTCGTGAAAATTAATTATATTGTAATTAATTATGTACTTCAAACTTCAAACGCCAGTCTAAAACAATATTTTGAGTGTATGCCCTAAGCACCTGATCTGTGAAGCAACTGGTGTCTAGGAGCAGGGTATTCAAATTACTGTTTCTAGAAGTGAATACTAGGACATGTTATATAGCAATACAAGGTTATGATTTCAAATACACAACATGAATTTCAGCAAATTTATATATAGAACTCATACCCTCGCATAAACCTAATATTTCAGTTTGTACCATGTTACACGAATAGTAATTAGGTCTCTTGATAAGGCTGTAAAGGCGTTGGTCTTAAACGTCCATATGTACCACTAGAAGGAAGGAAAAGTTTTCGTTGTTTTAGTGTGGCAGTTTACAGCAAATCGATTGGTAAGTGTTACGTTAATGGGCGATGTCTTCTTTATGACATGAAGCGACTTTTAGCCTATAAACGGGGACTGGGTTTCTATTCCACTAGTGGCCCGCTAGAGATGTAAGTATGCTAATAGGGCCCATTTGTAACAAGAAAACGCAGCTGATGCCTACGGACGTTCGATAGATGGGTCTCTTGCGGGTAACTGCTGCTATCTATTCGCCACAGCTGGTTCGGATTTGGGTTTTGTGGCCATCAATCTACAGACATTCTCCTTACGTCTTCTTTATCTAACCCATCCAACAAGCTTGCCAACAAAGATTTATTACACCATTCCGTGAGTGACCGGTATCATTTTTTTGTGTTAACTGGAACCATTCTTGTCGTATGCATACTCAGAAAAAAGTTAGCTGACGAAAGGCAGTAGACACATCTGTCTACATAAACGCTGAAGTGATGCTTTAATTTGCATTGAAGTTTTATCGTAGCGTTTTTATACTAAGCATCTTTTCAAATCACGCTAGTTGTAGCGAGAAAAGGGACAGTCTGAGAATTATTAAAGACAAACCATTCGATATACCCGAGTTATAAATCACATAAATATTTGGATATTATAATCTATTTTACGCTTCTCTACTTACAGTAAGTAGTGGAAGTATTGTACGCTACTCAAAGATCTCACGACAAGACTTTTCCAGAATTTTGAGAATCCAGGGATTTATTAACTTACTGTCCCATATTTGATTACTTTATAGCATCTTATTTGCAACAATGCTATCGCACGCAATATTCCCAATGCATATCAGCAATGTTTTATAAATTTATGACATAAAAGTTTAATATTTCAATATAGTCATCTTCGATCACTGAATGAAGACTTAAGTGACAGTCAAATCTTAAGAACTCCATTCTGTATGCATAGCCATGATAAAATAAAACCAACAGCGATTTTCCACTTAGAAAGGTATCAGTATTTGATAACTCAAACTAATGTAATGTATATTTGGGAAATGGTGAATGCACAAAAAGTTATTTGGCATAAACTGTATATTTTAATGGGGTGTAAATTTTTCTGCCACAATATTTTGTCTATCTCATAGGTTTAACAATCATACAAAAGGCATTCCATAAGAAAGGTTCGCTACACTTATACACAGATAACTGAAAAAAATGTGTATAATCATTCTTTACCATATAGTAGGTCGTTTGGGTTAGGATATTTTCTTGAACATTTTCATGTAGCATCCTGAAATGCTGAGTCTTAATAGCAGTTCTCGTATTTTCCGTACCCGAGTTTTTGAGTTACACTTTACAGACATGCGCACACATGCAAGCCGTCTTCCGAAAGCTATTATCATTATTTAGTATAGAAGATCAAAATGTTTATTTCTGATGAAATTATGGTACCAAAAATTTGAGTCCAATACAATACTTCCACTGACTATTAAATAAGCAACTGAACTGACAGGAGGATTAGGAAAGTTATCTTCAATTGTGCCTATGACACTGCTCTTATTTGTGGGCTATGAAACTCCCTGAGAAGGATACCTGGACGCTAGTCTTGGAGGCTTGGAATGTAAGGTCTGCACCATTAGGAGCTGAAATAAAGAAAAATGTTATCCATTGATTTAGTTTAGAAGTTAAAATCGACATTAGCAAATGTAACGTAACAATTGTCACTACGTTCAAAAAGATTGTTACAATTCTTGAATTGCACGAACTTGTTTTCTGAGAATGTTAATAAACACGTGTTAACGCCGAGAAGCGTTTAAATATTACATATATAGAAAGCTGTTGATGAACTGCATTATTTCCTGAACGTACTGCGATGTGGCTTTGCTTCTATTTTCGTTTACACAGAGCTGAAAAAGTGACAGGTGAAGAAAGTCAAAAGATAAGCCACGGGATAAATTTCTCATCAATCGAGAAAGAATTGTTAGTTGAATTAGGAACTAAATATGAGGCTATTGTGGAAAATAAGAGGACGCATCCGGTAAATGTGAAAGAGAAAGATGTCACATGAGAGAAAATTGGAAATGACTATAATTGGAATACAAATATCACAACCAGAAGTGCAGAACAATTCCTCAATGTTACATAAATTTAAAACGAGGTGCGAAGGATAGAAGTGACGAGGGTCTTGAACGTTTCAATATGGGAATTGGACAGTGCATTATCTGCAGAATTCAGTGGATTATAAAATATCAAAGTTATTAATGCTTGATGCAAATGCGAGTTCGGCATATTTCTATCCGATGCATGTTCTAAACTCTCTTGCACTTCGTAACAGTTTGTTTCGACAGTCTATACCTTCGTAGAACATCTTCTTCAAATCGCTCCTCAAAATCATTTTTCCTCGTAGGCCATTCTCTATTATGAATGCCATTTAGACGGTCTAAATGTAGCAAGTCAACATCAAAAGCTGCGATCACACCCGCCAACTTGATAATTCTACAATTGATTACGACTTAACAGAAGTATGTTTGATGTACGCATCTATTTCTGGTAGCTTTATTAAAACATTTTGTTTGTGTTTTTACAAGAGCTTTAACGCTAGTGTTAAGCTTAACACTTGTTGGTGTAATGCAATTTTTATTATAACTATTGCTAAATAGGCTCACATCCCTATTAAGTCTTAACATACGTTGGTGAAATTGAAGATAAGTATCTGGTAGTATGGGTTTGCATCTTCCGAATTGTATAATAAGAACAGTAGACCAATTTAAGTATTTAGTTCAGTTATCCATAAATCTGGTAACAGTGAATAGAAGATCGATAGCACATAAGCCAGGCTTTTTCCAGGGATTAAACAACTAAATGGATACTTATGGAGTCGAGGTATTTGACAAAAAAGCAAAACAGATGATTCTTAAAACTACTGTTGAGAGTATTCTGCTTTATAGTGCAGAAGCCTGAACTCTAAATCAAAGACATAAAATTGGACAAATGGTGTTGATGTCTTCGTTTATGAAGAAATTTACACATTTCACTATAGAAAAAATCAGAAGTGATAACATTTTGGTGAGGTTAAACGTTGAAAAGTCAGTGATAGATTAGAAAATAAATCTATAAAATGGTACGGAAATTTACAGCGCCTGTGCCATGAAAGATGGCCTAAGAAAGTTATAAATTTGTCACCTCCAGGGTGGAAAATAAAGGAGCGCTCTGGATTATCTGCAGTGGAAGTATAAAACAACAGAGTACATCTAGACGATTTCAAGGGGAATCATGGAAAATTATCGCAGTTAGAGACAGGGACTAAGGAGCAACTGCTAGGAAATGGAAAAGCCTTTGAAGTAGGTAACTTCAGTTACCTAAAAAGCCAAATATGTAATGCTGCGATAGAATTACCCAAATTTGGGCAATTCTATTTCTTGAGAAGTCAAAATTGCTTGTTCTCCAAACCAGTGTTGCTGGTTTTATAATGTGAATTTGCGCTACTATTCAATCTCTGTGCATTATACCACTATACATAATACAGAGTAAAATCGCTTACAACGCTGATGAGGTCGGTTTTCATTTCTTTGCCAAACTCATAGTATATGTAAATCAGACTCGGATTTTTTGTAGGTCCTTTAGTAGCTAAGTAAATATGGTATTAGCAATAACAATAAAAGGAGTCCTGCTACATATTAAAAGAATCAGAAATAAAACAGGTGATACAAGAAGATGATTAAGAAATTAAAGCTGACGATTAAGCATCAAACTGAACGAGTGTATACTACCACAGACTAGTAATCAAATCAATCAAAGGAATCCAAAATTTCACAGCGATTAAGCAACATTAAAAGTGAACAGCCCAGGAAGATGCTTATGCAACCAAGGTCTGCCTCACACTCGCAGAATACTCTCATCAGTGACCCTGCATTTAACAACGGGACCTTACAAATATGTTGAACTGATATTACAGTCATCTCTCCCAGCAATAAATGAACATACTTAATCATCAATTTAAATAAAAAATGATAATGTTATGAAGGTAGAAAATGTTTGCTGAATTTTTGCTTTCGTATATGAATGACTGTATATTACGAAACCTTATGTATAATATAACTTTGTAACTTGATTAACGCTCAGTTATGGGGAAGGTTCGGCACACGATGTAATAGCTCAAATTTCGAGATATTTCCCTTTATAGTTACACAAGCATAACATGCACGAAAGCTTTCTTATTTTAAAAAGTTAGATCGAATTAATATTTAAACATCAACAGAACTTTTTATTTATATTATGGGTGCACTGAAACCAATTCCTAAAGAAAATTGTATAGCATATCCGGGACATAATCTACTAATAATACATTTTAATAACTTACCAAATTAACCTAGAAATATAATCATTACGCACAGGACAAAGGAGCTATCTTCATGCATGAAGTTATTATGTTGATAGCATACTGCGTTTGTATTTTGAGTGAGTGTGTGGGGTTTTAGGGCCCGTCGACATCAAGGTCATTTGGGCCCTAAGTCAACACTAAAACCTAAAAGCTATAAAAATATTTGCTAAAAGGTAAAATATAATAAAAACACTCAACTGTTAAAAGGACATAAAAAAAACATCTAAAGCCTAATAATTTAAAATCTCTAAAATAAATATAAAATGCAAGTTAGACTTGTTTATTAAAACCAATTTTAAAAACAAACCGCAGTGCCTTATCCACGGCCACTGGGTCGTCACCTAAAATACCATGCAACTTGGTCCCCAAGCCCAAAGATTGGCGAACGCGGGCGTACTGCGGGCAATCCAGCAATACATGCCGCACAGTGAGGCGTACTGCACATGGAGCACACACAGGGGCCGGTTCCCCTCTTAACAAATGGCCATGAGTAGCTCGTGTGTGCCCAATTCTCAGCCGGGTGAGTATAACCTCGGCTCGCCGGTTATCCCTGCAGGAAGTTAGCCAGGGTTGTACGCTATCCTTTATTGCCCGGAGTTGTGTGCCTTTCAAAGCCGTCCAGGAGTGCTGCCAACCAGATAGTAGTTGGCGACGGAAAAAACGTTGCACGTCCTGGAATGGCACCGTAGTTGTTAAACTCCGGGGCAAACGGCAAGCAGACTTAGCAGCCGCGTCCGCCTCCTCGTTCCCGGAAATCCCAACATGGCCTGGGGAACAAGTAAAAACAAAATTGTATCCGCGACTGAGCATTTGCGAGATCTGGGTCTGTATTTTTAAAACCAGTGTGTGAGTGGCAGTGTGCTGTTGTAAAGCCTGAAGCGCACTTAGACAGTCAGTGCAGACGATAAAAGGGCCAGGAGCTAACTTGCAAATAAAAAGTAGCAAATAGTAGATTGCATACAGCTCTGCTGAGAAGACCGAAGTTGAGTCCAGAAGTCGAAATTTGTGAGCCTCACCGTTAACGAAGAACGCGCAACCCGTAGCGCTACCTGAGAACCGTCTGGAAAGACCGGAACATAGTTAGGGTAACAGCCCAGTAGTTCGGCAAAAAGTTGTTGGAACACCGAATGTGGAGTAGCGAGTCTAGAGTTGCTTGACAGAGCGAGATCGAACCGCGCACGATTGAGCTGCCATGAAGGATAGGGGCAGATGGACGACCTCTCCACGCGAGGCATTCGGAGGCCATGCGAATGTAGTAGATCCCGAAATCGTATTCCCACGGGGCGAGTCCGAGACCCAGGGCGCATATAACGGTGGACTAAATCTGGACACAGAACTGGTTTAAAACATGGATGATTGGGATAACTTGCCAACTTCGAAACGTACGAGTAGAGTAACAGCGAGCGACGAATATGGAGTGGAGGTTCGCCTGAGTCTGCATACAGGCAGTCGACTCGACTGGTGCGGAAAGCTCCTGTGGCAAGGCGGATGCCAGTATGATGCACGGTGTCTAAAAGGCGAAGTTTAGAGGCGGTCGCTGCGCCATAAATAAAACTGCCATAGTCCAGCTTGGACCGAACCAGAGAGCGGTACAGCTTCAACATTACCGTGCGATCACCCCCCCCCCAAGATGCTCCAGATAACACCTTCAGCACCCGAAGGGAACGATCGCAAGAGGCTCGAAGGTGACGAATGTGGTGCTCCCAATTGAGTTGTCGGTCCAAGTAGAGGCCCAAGAACTTCAGGTGCGAGACAAATGGCAGGGGTGTGCCGTTCAAATGAAGATCAGGAGGCGGGTGAATACCTCGTAGGTGGTGAAAATGGATACACTGCGTCTTCGCAGCTGAAAAACGGAAGCCGGTATGAAGCGCCAAAGTTGCTAGCTGGGTAATGTTCAGCTGCAGTTGGCGCTCAATGTGATCTATGTTGGCAGACCTATAATAAACTGCGAAGTCGTCAACATAGAGGGATGATGGAATTCCACTTCGAACGGCATTAGTGATGCCGTTAATCGCTACGGAAAAAAGGGTGACGCTCAAAATTGACCCTTGAGGTACGCCGTTCTCCTGTATCCGCTCCCGTGATATCGTGTTTCCTATGCGAACCCGAAAACGGCGAAGTTTTAAAAAGTTGCATAGGAATTCGGGTAGATGACCACGCACACCGTAACCATGTAGGTTACGGAGTATGCCGTACCGCTAGGTGGTGTCATAAGCCTTCTCCAGGTCGAGGAACACGCCCACGGCGTGCTGTTTCAGTAGAAACGCATCGGAAATATACCCCTCAAGGCGTGTTAGATTATCGACACTTGAGCGATGGCGACGAAAACCGCATTGCAAGTTGGACAGATGGTTATGTTTTTCTAGCCACCAATTTAACCGAGCGTTTATCATTCGCTCGAAGGTCTTACAGATGACACTCGTCAGGCAAATGGGGCGGTAGCTAGATGGTAGCGTGCGGTCCTTTCCGGGTCGAGGGATGGGGATGACTATACCCTCTCGCCAGGAGGAAGGGAAAACCCGCTCATGCCAAATGCGGTCATAGATGTTTAAAAGGAAACATAGCACCTCAGATGGAAGATGTAGCAGCATCTGTCGGTGTACGTCATCGGGACCTGGAGAAGGATCCTTTGCTAACGCCAGAGAATGGGCGAGCTCGGCTGCGGTAAAAGGTTGGTTGTACGGCTCGGTGCAGTCACTATTAAAATTAAGTGGTAACCACTCCGCCTTTTCCTTAATAGGCAGGAAGAGAGCGTCATAGCGGGCAGTTTGGCCCGTGGCAGCAAATGTGGTAGCTAGGGCTTCAGCTATGTCCTGCTCGGTGTTGCACATGGAACCGTTGAGTGCAAGGCCGGAAATTACCGTCCGGCGATACTTGCCATACATCCGCCGAACAGCTGACCATACTTGTTGGGTAGAGCTGCGCCGGGAAAGCGAAGACACATAGGCTTCCCCAGATTTACGCTTTGCGTTGCGCAGTATAAAGCGTGCCCTAGCGCGAGAACGTTTGAAGGCGACGAACTTCCCTTCCATCGGGTGCCGCTGGTAAAAGGCGCAAAGCACGTTTACGTGCTTTGACAGCCAAACTGCATTCCTCGGACCACCACGGTACAGGGATATGACGTGGTATAGGTGAACCTCGAGGAATGCTGGATTCTGCTGCGAGCAGGATCGAGCAAGTAAAATATTCGACCATTTCATCGATGGTGTCGAAACCATCGTCGATGAGGTGTATGAGGGATTGGAATTTTCCCCAGTTAGCTTTGGAAATAATCCAGCGAGGATGTCGAGAAGGTACACATTGGCGGCCAGAAAAATGAATGTCAATGGGGTAATGATCACTGCCAAAGAGGTCGGAAAGTTCTGACCACTCAAGTAGTGGTACTAATGACGGACTGCAGAAAGAAAGGTCTAGTACGTAATGTGTACCGTAAGCGGATGATAGGAATGACGGGTCACCAGTATTTAGCAGAAGCAGGTCAGATTTATCGAAGACGTCTACGAGGAGGCATCCACGGGCGTCATCAGTGTCTGATCCCCAGAGCGTGTGCTTGGCATTCAAATCTCCCACAAGGAGTAGTGGTGAGGGGAGCTGAGCCAATAGAGCTTGAATATCACGCTCTGGAACTATACTGAGCGGCGGTAGGTACATGTTGCAGATGGTAAAACTGATGCTCTCGAGCTGTATTCGAACGGCCACAGCTTGCAGTGGTGTGGTGAGAAGAACGTTGGCGGCTGAGATGTTAGGTGCCACTAAGGTAGCAACGCCACCGCTTGCACGCATACCCGCAAGAGAGTCGCTTCTAAATGCAGAGAAAGAGTGAAGGTGTAACGAGTGATTGGGAAGTAAGTGGGTTTCCTGGAGACAAATAATTGATGGTGACCGTTGAGATACTAAATGTTGTAGGTCTTGAGCACGAGCTCGAAAACCATTGACATTCCACTGGATTATTTCCATAAAGGGTTTTTACCGGACCGTTTTAACCTTTTTCTTGACCTTGGCTGACTTGGGCCCTACGATTCGAAAATCGTTAGCCTCCTGTGACTCCGCTGATGATCGGGAGTCAGAACTCCTACGGCTCGTAGAACCAGACCAGGATCTAATAGAAGGCGAGCGACTTCGCGATCTATGTTGTGGCCGGGTTCGGTTTTTCACATTTACTACTGGATTGTTGTTATTCGGTGATGGCTTGGTGGCTGGAGTCTGTACGGCTGAAACGGACGTAGTGCTGGTGGATATACAAGCAGTCTGAGAGGCGGGTTTAACGGCTGGAAATTCAGTCTGTGTGGAGGCGTGGGCGACAGGGACATGTTGAACAGCAACAGTGGCATTTGGAGTACGGCAAGCTGCTAATGCATATCCAGTAGTAGTGGTAGCAGGCTTTAGTTGTTCGAAGCGCCGTCGTGCCTCTGGAAAAGTCAGGCGTTCCTTTACACGTAGCTCCTGAATACTCCTTTCGTCCATGAATCTGGGGCACTGTCGCAAGCTGGAAGGATGACTACCGCCACAGTTCACGCAACAAGGTGTTCGAGTGCAGTTTGGTTCTTCGTGTTTCGCCAGGCCACATTGCTCACAAAGAGCAGGTTTGGTACACGTGACCTTAGTATGTCCGAACCGCTGACATTGGAAACAGCGCATGGGGTTCGGGACATACTGGCGGACGCTAGCACGTTCATAGCCGCAATAGATAAATTCAGGTAACTTAGTACCAGCAAAAGTTAGAAAGACTGTTCGTAAGGGGTATTCCTTGCCATCTTGTTTTCGGGTAAGCCGGTACGCCAGACAAACAAGTTGATCAGAGAGGCAACTTACTATCTCTTCATTCGCAAGACCATCTAAGCTAGAGGTGGTGACTACTCCTCTACACGTATTCAGCGTTTTGTGTGGGGCTACCCGGATAGGGTAGGAGCCCAACAAATTCGCTTTCTGTAGCTTTTTAGACTGGTCTGCGTTGGTACTCTCTAATAATAACGTACCGTCCCGGAGGCGCGTCGCATTCTTAACAGGGCCGCTTATCTTGTCTAGTTCACGCTTTATATAGAAGGGACTCAAATCTTTGAACGTTTTTCCATCGCATGCCAAGGTCATTACCAAAAAAGGGTCAGTAAAGGAGGTTTTGCGCGGAGACATGATGATATAGACCCCCATCCGGAACCGTCGGCGTCAGCCTGCCATCCGGGGGTTAAACAAAGAAAGACACCGAATCTTCACGGTCTGTGCCGTCATGGGGACCCCACCCATGACCGATCTCATTTGTACCTCAGAAAAGCTACCCTTCAAAATCCACTGCTTGTCCGTATGGGTAAACCGTTCACCACGCACAACCCGGCTTTATGCCCCTATCAAAGGTATAACCGCCTGTGGCTCCCCACTTTAGGCCGCGCTGCGCATAAAGGGCAGACGCGGATTCAGGGGACTTGTGGTTGATTGCAACTGGGTTCCGTCAGCGGTAACACGTCCTGTCCGTGATACTAACCCAACGGCAGCACGGCCGTCGGGAGATTAACACAGACCGGGCCCTCAAGGAGCTACGTGGGTGTACTTTATGGTGTGGACGGGCTCCGCACCTAAGGCTACACATAGGGGCAGTGCGAAGGGTCCGCTCAACCTTCACTTTTGAGACCTCCGGAGAGCACACATGTCGGAAGCCGCGCTGAAAACCGTGGGACAGAACCACGGAGATAGGAGAGATCCTTGCTGGTGAGACAGGAGTTATAAACCTAAGACCTTACGTGCTAATAATAATAATAATAATAATAATAATAATAATAATAATAATAATAATAATAATAATAATAATAATAATAATAATAATAATAATAATAATAATAATAATAATAATAATAATAATAATAATAATAATAATAATAATAATAATAATAATAATAATAATAATAATAATAATAATAATAATAGTAGTAATAGTAGTAATAGTAGTAATAGTAGTAATAGTAGTAATAGTAGTAATAGTAGTAATAGTAGTAATAGTAGTAATAGTAGTAATAGTAGTAATAGTAGTAATAGTAGTAATAGTAGTAATAGTAGTAATAGTAGTAATAGTAGTAATAGTAGTAATAGTAATAATAGTAATAATAGTAATAATAGTAATAATAGTAATAATAATAATAATAATAATAATAATAATAATAATAATAATAATAATAATAATAATAATAATAATAATAATAATAATAATAATAATAATAATAATAATAATAATAATAATAATAATAATAATAATAATAATAATAATAATAATAATAATAATAATAATAATAATAATAATAATAATAATAATAATAATAATAATAATAATAATAATAATAATAATAATAATAATAATAATAATAATAATAATAATAATAATAATAATAATAATAATAATAATAATAATAATAATAATAATAATAATAATAATAATAATAATAATAATAATAATAATAATAATAATAATAATAATAATAATAATAATAATAATAATAATAATAATAATAATAATAATAATAATAATAATAATAATAATAATAATAATAATAATAATAATAATAATAATAATAATAATAATAATAATAATAATAATAATAATAATAATAATAATAATAATAATAATAATAATAATAATAATAATAATAATAATAATAATAATAATAATAATAATAATAATAATAATAATAATAATAATAATAATAATAATAATAATAATAATAATAATAATAATAATAATAATAATAATAATAATAATAATAATAATAATAATAATAATAATAATAATAATAATAATAATAATAATAATAATAATAATAATAATAATAATAATAATAATAATAATAATAATAATAATAATAATAATAATAATAATAATAATAATAATAATAATAATAATAATAATAATAATAATAATAATAATAATAATAATAATAATAATAATAATAATAATAATAATAATAATAATAATAATAATAATAATAATAATAATAATAATAATAATAATAATAATACTAATAATAATACTAATAATAATACTAATAATAATACTAATAATAATACTAATAATAATACTAATAATACTAATAATAATACTAATAATAATACTAATAATAATACTAATAATAATACTAATAATAATAATAATAATAATAATAATAATAATAATAATACTAATAATAATACTAATAATAATACTAATAATAATACTAATAATAATACTAATAATAATACTAATAATAATACTAATAATAATACTAATAATAATACTAATAATAATACTAATAATAATACTAATAATAATACTAATAATAATACTAATAATAATAATACTAATAATAATAATACTAATAATAATAATACTAATAATAATAATACTAATAATAATAATACTAATAATAATAATACTAATAATAATAATAATAATAATAATAATAATAATAATACTAATAATAATAATAATAATAATAATAATACTAATAATAATACTAATAATAATACTAATAATAATACTAATAATAATACTAATAATACTAATAATACTAATAATACTAATAATACTAATAATACTAATAATAATAATAATAATAATAATAATAATAATAATAATAATAATAATAATAATAATAATAATAATAATAATAATAATAATAATAATAATAATAATAATAATAATAATAATAATAATAATAATAATAATAATAATAATAATAATAATAATAATAATAATAATAATAATAATAATAATAATAATAATAATAATAATAATAATAATAATAATAATAATAATAATAATAATAATAATAATAATAATAATAATAATAATAATAATAATAATAATAATAATAATAATAATAATAATAATAATAATAATAATAATAATAATAATAATAATAATAATAATAATAATAATAATAATAATAATAATAATAATAATAATAATAATAATAATAAACTAGAAGAGGAAGAATGTGATGCTTACTGACAAGCAGTAGCTTAACGTGGCAAAGTTGATGGAGATGAAGGGGATGAATTGAGGGTGAGTGGCTAGGGACCCCGGGATCGCCAATCCCGTACCTACCGCAGTAGGTCCCTGGGGAAAAATACCAGAGCCTCTTCTGCCAGTTTTCGGGGTTACTGATGGGCCTTCTCGGCAGCCGTAGCGGTCGTGGGGTACACCAAGTCCCCACCGTACATCACCCCATCAGTCAGTCCCCTACTTCCTGTTGCTCACCCCTCGGGACGAGGACCGCAGAGGTTGGATTTTGAGGGGCCCGTTTGTATTTTGTTTTACAATATTACCTAAAATGATGTGAATGGTATAGTATAACGTTGAGTACTTCGTTATTGCCTTGCTAAACCAAAGTTGCGGGTGCTGTGTAACAAATATCCCTCCCAAAGATCGCCGAGAGACACACAATAACACTTGGGAAGTGTATGCGAGTCAGAAGAACATGTCAGTGCATTTCAGGCAGCATTCCCACACAGTCTAATCCAAATATGTTCAACTTTGTAGCAGCGAACTAAGGAGGTTCACTGCTCCTGATGTTTAGATATAACATCGAACTATGATATCCAATTGGTACTTAATTTAAGCCAATTGATTTGCTACAAAATTGTTAAAAGGCACAGATCTAAGTGAATTTCTGATGCGGCCCTAAAAGTGAAGCATTGTTCGTCCATTCTTCTATGTAGAGCGGATTAACGGTGGTAATGTGTATCAATCAGTGGTTGAGAAGTATACATCCCTTGATGTCTAATGGATCGACAGAGCTCCCCCAAATTATGCAGAATACGTGCACCATCGTGTGGATATGTTTTTCTTTGCTTGGGATTGGACAGAGACGTCCTGTAGTACGGTCTACAAAATCTCCTGTGCTAGTTTTTATAGGGCAATATGTCACAAATCTGGAAGATTTATGTAGGAGCATAACAGCCGTTTCTGCAAACGTAATTCGAGAGACGGTAGAAAATTCTTAGAAATTTAGTATTGTATATAAGGAAATGCCAATATCTGAATAAACTAACATCTTAAATGTTTTTGCTTTAATTTGTATGAAAGCCAAAGTATAGACAGTCATGTCTTTTTAACCAATCGAAATAACGTGTATGGGCTCCATATATTGAGATAGAGAGGAGAGTCTAGAAGACAAGAAAAGATCCGGAACAGTTAACAGAATAAGAAAATAGGGAGAAAAATTGAGAATTACGCAGGAGTTTAAGGACAGGTGCGGACAGGTGAAACAGAACTTAGGGAAACAAAGGGAGGGAGAGATAAAGAAGTCTGTGTAATTAACAGCAGCGCAAGTGAGAAGTCTAATATAAATAGCACCTTATACCGATCAGTTTCGTCCACTCTAAAACACTTCTCTTGCTTAGAAGCTTTGAAATTATTTTCACGTTTACAAAGATAAATTCATACTGTGACACTCTACTTTATCATCTCTCGACCATGTAGGTTGTATTTTGAGTAACTTACATAGCAATATAAAAGGGCTGAACACGGGTAGGTAATATGGAAACAAAGCGAAGTGAAGCACTTGGACATCACTTAACTTGAAGCACTAATGGTGAGAGAAGCTCTACATGTCGACGCAATGGAGAAAGAGCGATCTTGACACAGCTCGAGAGCTGATCGAATCTGTCATCAGCAACCATCCCTCCCTACCAACTCCTCTTTCTGGTTGACAGTCTCAGAGATAACAGGCGATTTAATTTAATAAAACACAAGGTCGATTCCCTTATCGCACCCCTAAAATGTCATGTCGTATTTTGAAAACACAAACAAAATGTTTTAATAAAACTACCAGAAATAGATGCGTACATCAAACATTGATGTTGGCTGCTTTTGTTGCCACGTTTACATTTCGTTCGCCGAGATGCATATTCAGATACCAAAATTAACTGGCATGTTTCCTTTAACAATATTTATTAGAAGATGGACCTTTCTCTAAAGTGTTTCACTCACATTTTGCAGATATTGTGTGGAATCCAATGTCCGCTAGAATAGACACAAGAGTATAAGGTATTAAAAAGTTACCTAAATAATAAAATGCTACATACATGCCTATTTTCATTATCATTACGATCATTATTATCATCATCATTACGATCATTATTATTATTATTATTATTATTATTATTATTATTATTATTATTATTATTATTATTATTATTATTATTATTATTACTATTATTATTATTATTATTATTATTATTATTATTATTATTATTATTATTATTATTATTATTATTATTATTATTATTATTATTATGGAGACGTAGAGTCAGACTGAAAAATTTAATGTCATAGCCGGGATTTGAACCACGGATCTTCTGATCTCCGTCCAGCCACTCTAACCATTAAGCTACTATGGCCAACGTGCCGATATGATAGTAACTTCTCCAACTGACTCGCATTTTTCCCGGTAAACCACTTAGGAGTTCTCATAAACACATGAGACAACTACCTCAATGGCGACTTACGACATGTAAGTACTTTAAGGCCCGGGCTTTATAGTTAACCACTATTAGGTCAATTAATGGAAATTAACTATTCTTTCACACTGGCCTTGTGTAGGCTAAATTGTGGAAAAGTAGAGCCAGACTGAAAAATTCAATGGTTTGAGCTCAATGGACGGAGACCAGAAGATCCGTGGTTCAAATCCCGGCTATGGCATTGAATTTTTCAGTCTGACTCTACCTCTCCACAATATAGCCTACACACTGCCAGTGCGAAAGAACAATTAATTTCCATTATTATTACTATAATTACTATTACTATTATATTACTATTACTATTATTACTATTACTGTTATTACCACTGTTATTCTTATTCTTACTCTTATTCTTATTCTTATTCATACTATTATTCTTGTTCTTATTTTCACTGTTACTATTATTACTATTGTCACTCTCACTCTCACCCTCACCCTTACCGTCATCATCATCATCATCATCATCATCATCATCATCATCATCATCATCATCATCATCATCATCATCATCATCATCATCATCATCATCATCATCATCATCATCATCACTATCACTATTATTACTATAACTATGATTATTACTACTATTATTATTACTATTATTTTTACTGTATTATATTATTACTATTATTATGATTTACATTTTTGTTCATATATCTTAGAGCTTAGAAAGGAAAGTTGCCATAACATATAAAGTATTCTGACGATAGTTTTAAAGATCATGCAAAACATAAGCTTGCTATTTATCTTATGATCAGTCTCCTACATCACTTTCACTTTGCATAATATCTTGTAAATATGCGAACTTCAAACATAATTGTTCCGTTTCATTTGTTTATAGAACTTAAGAAATTAACGTGCATAATGTGCGCAAGATTTACTATTATATAATTATTTATAGTATTATATACTATTATTATTCATTATTATTGAAATTATATTATAATCTGAGGCAACGTGAAATAGAATTATACACTTCAGCTTACGGTTCTAATTGGTCGAAAGGTAAAGCATATTGCCTATTACAAACGAACATACCGCCAAGCATTGCACCTATTTCTAATTCGCACATGGCTATTATAATGCTAAATACTTATTAGCTGCTGGCTATTATAATGCTAAATACTTATTAGCTGCAACAAATGTCTGTTTTACGCACACCAATTGTACAAATGCTTATTGTAATCATCACCTTAATACTTCACTATATTGATATAAAGATGCATTTGTAAACTTAAAAGGTTATATTAGTTTACATTGATTTTCAGAATATAAACTATTTCTATGTTTCAGTTTAGTTATCGACAGAATTTGCATCATATTTTATTCCAAGTTCTCTAAACAGCCATTAAACAAAATATAGTATCACAGTTTTCTATATGTCATGTCGTTTACAACGAGGTTGTTACATTTCAGTAAATAACTCTGCTTCATTCAATTCGCGTCTTACGTCTATATCGGTGAGAGAATAAGATGATAAATAAAAAGCATTTCTATTTTCAGATGTTCTCATTTCTTTGCCGTCTTTTGTTCTGGATATCAGCCATCTCTGTACAAGAAATTGAATCTCTCCAATTCAACACTTTCTCACACACAAAGCAGCCCTGCAGGTAATATCTTATTTCTTTCTACCTACTTTATTTCTTACGTGCTTCTTTGTACTCCTTGCCTTTTCATTCCCTTCTTTTCAAGTCACCGATGAATTTCATCTCTTACACAAAAATGGAGGAAATAATTTTAGATCAGGTGAAATTGAAATTGATTAATGTACGAAGATATATTCCTTAAAATATCGTGATCAGTTGCCTCAATCAACTATGAACTTGAATGGCATTTTAAAGCATGAGCTTTAAGTTTCATTTTTACTTCTCTATCGCAGTAAAGAGAATCTCAAGTATTGAATAAATACACTACGATGATTAATTAGAAAACGCGCGCTCTCAAAAGTTTGTGAAGTGTGATTTCAATGTTTCAGTTTGATACTACCAATTCATTTCTTAATCTTTATACCGTCGAAGACACAAAAGGGAAGATTCCGTGGAGGCCGTCATCCCTGTGGAGTTTTAAAAGCGTTTCTTAGGTAATATTATTGGAAAATGTACCTTAAACTTAAGATTTGGAGCACCTTCTTTCATATAACATTAATATATTGCATGTACCTAGTAAAAAAGGGGAATTAAACACAATTTAAAGCATCAGTGTGTGCATCTGCAGGACATTCTTTACTGTTGTAAACGCCACTCTTAAAATGGTTGTTCTTCTAACTACCACTGGTCTAAAATCAAAACAAAAACATGAACGGATGTCAAATGACAACTTGCTACTTAAGGAAACTACGGGGATTTGAAAAATCAAACCAATAACAATGATTATCACGAAAACAATTATTTCCAAAACATATATTCAATAAATTGAGTGCTTTACTGAAATCCAAAATATGGTCTGTTATGCAAATGCCATCCTGAGAATCATAGCTTACTCCCAGAAAATGCAAAATTAGAATTTCAATTGTCATGAAAGTTCTCCAAAATATTTAGTATTTTAATCAAAATGGTCAGCCACTTTGGAGAATGAAAAATTTTAAGTCTTTCCAGGAAAGAGTAGTTTGTTTCAGGATAATACTTTCTTGAAAATCTCGTTGTTTTAACCTTAAGGTACTGAACATAAATGATAAATTATATATATGATATGTATACATACATATACATATATACAAAGTAGAGACAGCAGAAATCTGTCATATTATACTCACACTGCTTATTACTTTATCCATAACCTGTTATTCACAATATACATTTGCATAAAGACTATATATTTCATGTTTCTTTGCAGATACGATGGGAACACGAGAATACAGTAGACTTAAGCAAGTCAAATCTTTATGGAATTGGTCGCTCTGTGATGACTTTGAAATTCCGTTTCACTTATACAACCAAGAGATATGAAGACGAGCAATAGCTACCAATTTGAGAAAGAATAAGCATAATCGTTTAAAAATTCAAACCTACAAAAAGTACTATCTGTAAATTAAAGTTTATTTCTCATAAACTGAGCAAAAAGTTCATAATGAGCGTACCACCTATTTTAATCGAAAAATATTCATTAAGTCAAAAGTTTAGAGTACGTTTTCCATAAAAAGTTTAATTTGGGTATTTTCCTCCCAATATCTGTCGTGTTTTTCAACTCCAAATTTGATATTTATCAGACTTTTCGCTTTTCAATTATGCAGTTGAAAATCACCAGAAGACACACACACACACACACACACACACACACACACACACACACACACACACACACACACACACACACACACACACACACACACCTATTATTATCATCATCATGATCATTTAGAGAACCTTAAAACCTAGAGCTCGATGTCAAATTTTTAGATACAATACAAACAGTACTACTACCTTCTATGTACCTAATAGAGAAAGAAAAAGGGCAGCTGTGACTCAAATTTGGCTATGTTCCTCTTATTTGATAGGAGAAAATGAACAGCATTAGGATTTGGATAAGTACGGAGGGGATTCGGCACTGCGAAAATCTTGATCTAATATATCTATGCTCCCAAAGGGGCATTTCCGGGGGTAAGAATGAAGCGAGGGGAGGCAGAGGACAGTCTTCAGGAGCCATGACAGTGCAGAGGTAGGATCCCTACATTTTACTTAAATGGAAATCTCACCCGGTACTCCAGGACAACAGACAATTCCTCCTACTATGGTTCCGAAGCGGTCCCAGCAGGAGGCATGGAGACCGGCAACCGACATACCGGATGATGATATTTGTGTTTAAGGGCGCTCAATGGTAAGGTCATCAGTGCCCTAACCTACCGGAGAAGGCACTGGTTCACTCAGAGCATATCATCCTGCCATGCACCGCCGAGACACAGGTCGAGATACTTCTGCCATGAGAGGGACCACTATATGACAGATTATGTGATATAACGGAGACAACATGTAGGGACAGGAAATTCGCCTGGCGACCCCAAAAAAATCCGAAAATTCCATGGATCATGTAGGTCGGCCACCGGACTCAAACCCAGTCGTCCCGAAATAGGGCCACAGACCTGATCCATCGAACTTGTTGGAAAATAAATAAGTTAAATTGCCTAGGATCTTTTAATATTCCGAGAATCTTTGTAATTTCGCCTAGATTCGTATTGATCTAAGCAAGTGCATACATATAAAAAAGTACCTATACAGTAAAATACTATATACATTCCTATTTTCATTCAAATGGTATATAATATACTATATATATGTATATATATGCTATAATCAATATTTTCGTATATTGTTTGTCACAGAGGATAATAAAATTCTTGAAAATGAAATTATGAGGAAATGGTAGATAAGCTACGGAAATTATTTACTTTGTTTTCAACTCTTCCCTAACCGTGCCACATCGCCAATTGGTACAAGGAAATAAATAAAACATCTATAAGATGATACGAGGATGGGTCAAAAAGTAATGCCTCCTAATTTTTTCTCTTTTAATTGCCCAGAAAATTGAATCTAATTTACATAGCTTGATAACTACATTGACGATTAATTTGTCAGTATTCAATATAATCTCCGTCCTTTTCCGCAGTTTTGGCCCACCTTTCACCTAGGGCATGTATTCCAGTTTGGTAAACCACACAGTCTTGCTTCCTAAGCCATTGTCGCACGGACGTTTTTACAACCTCCTCATCTTCAAAATGAATCCCACGATGAGCTTCCTTTAGTGGAAGACTGATAGTGCCAGGTCAGGGCTGTATGGGGGGGGGGGGGTGAGGTAAGACTCGCCATCCCAATTTCTCAATTTCTGCAGTGGTGTCACGGCTGTTGTGTGGTCTTGCATTGTCATGCAAAAGAAGAACATCCGCCATAGTTTTTGTTGGACGAACTCGGCGAAGACGTGCTTTCAGCTTTTTGAGAGTTGTGTCGTATTGGACAGAATTTATTGTGCATCCCTGCTACAAAAAATCAATGATAAACACACCCTCTGCATCCCAAAACACTGTGGCCATAACTTTCCCTACCGACCGCTCAGCTTTGAACCTTTTTTCTTCGATGACGTTGTGTGCTGCCATTCCATTAACTGCCTCTTTTATTCAGGTTAAAAAAATGAACCCACGTTTCGTCTCCAGTAACATTTTTTTCCAGAAACTCCTCTCCCTCGAAATTGAAGCGCTGCAAGTGTTCGGGTGCTATTGTTTTCCTTGTTTCTTTGTTTTGGGCGGTTAACATTCTTGGTACCCAACGTGAACAAACCTTTGAGTAACCCAGTTGTCATCACACTGCCTTTACTGAGGGAGGTAATGCGACCCAATTCACCTCTTGTTACCCGGTGATCACCACGAATGATGTCATCGACTCGCGGAATGTTGCATGGAGTCACTGCAGTCACCGGCCTGCCTCTTCGCTTTTCATCTGACAATGGTGTTTGCCCCTCAGCTTCGTTACAGCGACGAACCCATCGTCTAACAGTTCTGACATCCACCGTTGCATCACCATACACATTTTTAAACTTTTTGTGAATGCAAATTGGCGTTTCGCCTTCCGCAGTCAAAAATTCAATCACAGAACGCTGTCTAATACGAATGTCGATGTCAGCCATTTTGCAAGCGGATGCAGTGCTGCCACCTGTTGACTTAGGAAGTTACTACTGCAGGGGATTGAAGAAGAAGGTTTGAGGAATTGTGCCAAATTCAATGTTTTCACAAAACATACTTATTTAAGGAAAAAAATAGGAGGCATTACTTTTTGACTCACCCTCGTACATTGTAATATTTTACTTTAGTTGATATACTAACATTACTCCTGTAGATAACTTTGCATTGAATGTTTATTCCATATATGGACTTTTTAGGATTATTTGTTCCAGTTTAGCAAGCTGTTCTTTAAATTTACGCTAGTGATTAGGAATATTGAAATCTCAGAATAACTTTTTAAATCATTTAATGTATAAAGGTGTTTTCAACGGTATATCATATAAATAGAAGAAAAAGTTATTACAAATGGCATAAAATTACACCATTCCAGTGTCTACAGCTTTTGATTCCCAGAGAGACGTGAAGTTCAATGAAGATCTTTAGGTATTTACGTGCATCTCAGTACAATTAAATGTGAAGGAGTTTCGAAATATTTACGGTTGCAGGGAATTAAATAAAATTCTAAAGAAAATGGAGATGAAAGTCGCTTCGGAATGTCTCCCTGCACGGTCAGCTGTCCAAATCGAAACAATATAACATGTCATTGGTTTCCTATTACCTCCCCCGATAAGTTACTACATCGAATAATAATAAAGATAATCATTGTTTTATAAGCATCTGTTTACTCGAAAGAAGTTATATTATTATAAATCTTTTTCATAGTGGACATTTTTGTTGTTATTTAAAATTGTTGTCCTTTTTCTAACGTTTTATTACTTACACAGTTTTCTTCATGAGTCTTAACTCATTATTTATGCAGCGCTAAGTATAAAAGTAGCCATGGTTCTGCTAGTTACTTTGGTTTCACAATCGTTGCTTCTTGTGCAACAAAATTTTGCTTTGCATCATAAGTATTTGTGTATTTCGTTTTTTTTTTTTTTTTTTTTTTTTTTTTTTTTTGTAATTTGTGGGACGCTGCCGATTTTTAGTCACAAAATTTGATACGGCCTGCAAGAGCACGATATATTTATAATATTTGAGGCTGTCCTTGCCCTTTCGAAACCTGGTTGAGTCGTCCCAGCACTCAACGCCTCATAACGTATGGAAGGTGACGGTTGAGGGTTACGGATGTAGGAGGTTTACTGGACAGGTCGGGGTTTTCTCGGGGTTCACTGCATGGTCTCTCTTCTTTGTTCCAGGGTGTGGGATACGTCCTGACTGGGTGTGGTGTGATTAGCGAAGAAAACAGCTCGACTGTTCCACGATCGATTTATTCACATTTGTAATCAGGTACCTCACTCGCCACCTGGAAAGTTGCTGTTTGCAGACTCATGTGATGTGTTTGGCGGTAACGATAGAGTTCTTTACGCGTGTTGTGTTTTCGGTGTATTCCTACCGCACTTGTATATATATAATATGACTTCACTAAGTCTTGACCGAAAGAGAGAGTGTTTCGGTTATCAAACTCACGGATCTATGTGTTGTATATTCGAGGTACTCTTGCCGCACTGCTATGTAGGACGCGACCTCACTATGCCCGGACAGAGAGAGAGTGTCCTAGCTATCAAAATCACGGATCCGCCATCTCCTGGCTTCCCCCCTCTCTAGGTACTTTTGGAGCTTGAAATAATATCCCGTGACCAAATATTAATTTTCTATTGACTGGCAACTATCCCCCACTTACAATCAATGTTCCAATATTCCAGTTTTGAACCTAATGTAAAAATAGCTTTCTCTTCTCTCAGGATGAGATACATTATGCCAGCTCACGTTTGCAAGTGCCCAGGCTTAAATCCTGCAGCCTTTTGTAGTTATCACGTTCGTGAATTCTAAGAAGGAAACCTGATTGGAAGCGACAGGTGCCTCTCACTGCCTTGGGCTTAGTCAATGGGTAATGCTTCCGGTCAGGTTAGGGTGTGGGAACCAGAGTGTCAAAGAATGTTCGGAGACTTTAGATATTTTTACTTATAGCTTGAACGTTCCTGTGTGTTATTACTAGGTTCATTTGTTTATTATTATTGTTAATTCTTTATTGTTATTATTAATTATTATTAGTCCTGCCCTACACGGACCTGCAACACTTAATGTGTGTATTGTCGCAAACCCATTGTTGGGACTGGCGCGGCCAGCGCACACAAAGAGACAGATAGTGAGGCTGAGATAGAAAGCTTGCCGAGGCACATAAAGATAGATGACTGGAAGATTTGCTTTCTTGTGCTGTCTTGATTGTTACAGAACATTCCACAAATTTCTAGGACGATGAGTGAAGCTATAAAAGAAGCCTTGGATCGCCAGTTGAGTCAATCCGAACGTACTTCGGTAAACTCTAAATTAACTCCCAACAAAAGACCTACACCACCTTCATCCTATAAATTTCAATTCTAAATCCTACCTGCGGTAAAACCCTTAACGGGTGGGCACGCAGCAAAAACCTTCTGGCTGTATACAGCCAGCTAGCACGAGCGAGCGAGCGAGTTGAGTCAGTCATAATTGTCCGCGTGCAGTTGTGATTTGAAAGTGAACTCTTTTGTTTATTTACGTGTGCATAAGTAACGAGATATTGTGTTGGTTTATGTTACGTCAGTGTCTTTCTCCGGAAATAGAGAGCAGTTTGAATGTCTGCAAAGCTGACTTTTAATTTAAGAACACACATTGTTGGAAGGACAAGTATTCAAATTTCGAAAGAAGTTGACAGCAACAAATATAAGAAAATCATGAACAATAAAATTTTGTGCATGAAAATTCGAGCATGGTGAACGTTGAAGAAAATAAATTTATATTATTCAATAAATTATATTTCCTGCACAGCGTAGTGTTACGCTGTATTAAACAAATGAACACAAACACAAGCACCCGTGAACGCTCTCCTTTTTTCCTTATGTAAATACTTTCACTTACTTCCTATTCGTTTCTGTGGTCGTCCTCCCTGGCTTATGGGTATGGAGTACGGCCAGGATCTTAACCTTCAGAAGATCACATGTGCCTGTGTCGCTGACGTAGTACCCAAGGGAGGATGAAATGAGAGGAGACAGAGGGCGGCGGAATCGGTAGTTAAGTCAGAGCACAACGATGGGTTCCTATCTTTTTACCAAATTGAAGTTCCTGTGACAGCGGATACATCCGGCTCCACTCATCCCGCTCCCAGAACTCTTCTAGCGAACCCCTGAAAATACAAATAGGCCAAAAATTAGCCTCCAAAATTGAACCCAGGGTGGCATAGGAGTAATATACTAGCCTGTGATGCTTGCGGGTTCAAATCCGATGCTGGAAGATGACTTTTAGCACGCGTAAAAATGGCTGTCTTCGGAAGGGAAGTAAAGCTGGTTCCTGAGTCCTAAATGAATCTCAAACCTAATAATAAAACCTCTGAACAAAACTATTTAGTCTTTCACGTCCATAATGGGATGGCATTACATAATGGGATGTTGAGAACTGTATCCTTAAAACAACTCAACTCGTTTTCTCTTATGACGATTTGGAAAGTCTATTCCCATCTTTGAACAGATAACAAGCAGGGCCGTTAGGGTCCGCCTCGGTAGTGTGGTGGTAGAGTGTGTGCCTCACGTTCAAGAAGTCCCGAGTTTGAATCTCGGTCAGGGTGAGTTACATGGATAAGGGTTTTTCCGGGGTTTTCCCTTATCCTAGAGGACGAATGTCTGGTAGCTCTAAGCTCTATGGACCCTGGGCTCATTTGAGCATCATTTCACCAGTTCCATTCACCGTCCGATATGACTTAATGTTGGAGGACGATTTCAACTACAGAGGCCGACATAAGTATTCGAAAGTAAACCTACTTATTACTTATATTATATTAAAGCTACGCAGAGGAAGCGTATGCAAATGCAACTGGAACAAAATAAACTTCAGTCCTCCATTAATCATATAAACTCATAAATAGCAACTGAAACTATTTTGTACTACAAGTAGAAATAAAACGGTTACTTTATATCTGGACATAAGTGTTCGAACAGACAACAGCTAGTATTTAGTTATCATCTCCTTTATTTGAATTACTGCTGACAATCGTTTGGACATTGACCGTATGTGTTGTTTAGTGACTGCAGAGTCCCTACTTCTCCACTCAGTTTGAAGAAGTTCTTTCAGATAAACCTTGTTTTTGATATGATGCTTACTCACACGCTCCTCGAGTTCCTTCCAGAAGTTCTCTATAGGATTTAAATCTGGAGATCGGTACAGTGTCTTCAAAGTGTGAGGAGTGTTGTACACGATCCAAAGCCTTACAGTTTCAGCAATATGCTTCAGATAATTGTCCTGCTGGAAGTAATAATCATGCCCTAATCCCAGCTTCTCTGCACACTTTTTAAAATTTGTTTTCAAGAATCCTCTTGTTTTCAAATTGGTTCTGATCCCACTATGAACACCAGTTCCCCAAAGCCATATGAAGCTATAAAGCCCCATACCATCACACTACTACCACTATATTTCACTGTCGCTACTATGTTCTTAGGTTCCCATTCTGTATTAGGCAGTCTCGACACTTTAAGACGACCACCACTCTTGTATACGCAGAATTTGCTCCCGTCGGACCAGAGAACCTTATCCCAGAATTGTGTTGGTTTCACCACATACTGTTTAGCAAATTCTATACGCTTTTTCTTATTCACCTTATTAACATATGGTTTCTTCCTAGGAACACGGGCATTGTACCCTGTACTAATTTAAAGCCGGTCAACTGTTCTGGTGTGAACCACAGTGTCAGAATATTGCTCAAGGCGTCCTCTAATCTCAGATGCAGTGATTCTAGGATGCTGCTTCACCATTTTTATTATTTGCCTGCTGTTTCTGGTGGTGAGTTTAGAAGGAGCGCCATTTCTAGGTTTATTTACAACAGTATTTGTCTGTTTGAAGCGTTGAATTATGCAGAACACTGTAGTTTTGGTTCTGTTAATGGTTTTGAAAATTTCAGAGAGAGGTTTGTTTTGTTTGTACATATTTATCACGATATTCCTCTCCGCCACCGCTTTCTCCTTTTCTTTACATCCTATATTACTTGTGAGTTGACAATCGGCTGAATAACTTTGAGCGCATAACGTAAACACAACAGATATGTGGTAGGGACGTGTAAGGTGCTTCCAACCAGCTTTCTCTCTGTTCGATTGGGTACGTTCGAATACTTATGTCCTCCAATAAGAGGGACAGCAGAATACAGTACAGATTGTGTAATAAATACATGTAAAGTGATATTTAAAATATTGTTTCCGAGACACAAAATGTTAATGTTTACATGTTTAACAATTGAACGCTGCCAAATAAATATTACAGTATTTATAGTACGTGTAGTGTTACATGTTATATTATTCCAATACTTCTGTCGGTCTCTGTACGTTTAAACACAAAACCTTTATTGCAATGTCAAAGAATGCTGAAAAACAAGTTTTGCAGGTATGTTTGTACAGGATTTATAAATAGCATTTGCTTACAAGTAAACTCAACTATAATTTTCATCAAATAATAAGAAACACGAGGAAAAAGTTAATATTGCCACCGTGTTAAGTTTTCTCACTCACGTCATTAATCTGGGTTAACTTACTTCTCTGCTGAGCAGGATGGTGCAGGTGATTTCGTCTCAGTCCCGCATTCCGGAGGCCTGGGTTCGATTCCCCTGACCTATAGGTTTCTCCTGAAGCTTTCCCGTCGCCAGGCGAATTCTGGGTAGGTTGATTTTATCTTTCCAATTTCCTATCCCTCCATTTCATCTCCAATATAATTTCACATTATCTCTCCTCCGGTCTCCGAGACCGGTCTGGTGGGGCCATTTCCCAACCGCAGTCGGAAGAGCTACTGATTTCGTTGGCCTGCCGGAGAGTTTCCAACTGGTAAAGAGTCTAGACATGGCCACCCTCTGTCCTCTCTCAACACATCCTTCCTCCCGGAGATGCCCCACGTGGGTACGTAGTTATAATAGGTCAAGACTGATCGCAGTGCCGAGTGCCCTCCATACCACAATCCAATCTAACTCCGCTGTTGCTTCACTAATTTAATTTAGTTCAATTTTCAAATCGCGTTACTTGCCTCGAGCATAAAGGCGAAATGATTCATGCGCTTAGCAGCCTCTTGTTTCTGCTTCAGCCATTCAAGCGTCAAACGGAACACTTCTCTAATCGCTCGCAGTGACTTCACAAACACATTTTACTAACCGGCACCTCGTGTCACATTAAGAACTATCTACTGGCTCAGTGTATGGCTTATGAGTACATTCCCTTATTAAAAGGCTGCAGAAGCTTCCATAACTATACCATTACGTTGCCCGTACCTACTCTCCGTATCTCTTCAACCTGTTAGTTGGACGGGCGTCATTTATTTGATGATAATCTCGGCACATACCTGCGTCACGATAGTATATGGTCTTATGTTTTCGTTCTTTCTTATTAGAATAGTAATCGCCAGTGGGGCGACATCCTTTTAGCGTACTGTATATTGTTGCTGTATTCCAACTGAAAAGTTCCTCCGGTACTTCTATTGCATCCAGTGGGGTCACCAGTGGGATTGTTGGGTCATCAGTACATCATGTCGCTTTGTGTGAGGGAGGAGAATAACTCAAAGCAAAAATAATTAGAAATAATATGCATAATTCTATTCCATATCAAATTGTTATGATTCTTATGTCCGTGTGTCACGAGATCATTAAGTCTGTGACAATGCTCTCTAAGGACCACTAAACTATACATATAATGTAAAAGAACAGACCATATATCTACGCTGAAGCTCAAGATAAAGCGTTCCAGGCTATCAATTCAACTTCTCAAAGCGAAATCAGAAAAGCAGTGGGTATATTTTAGAAGAAGATACCAGAAATAGTTAAAAAAGAAAACAGGCAGTTTGAAACGGTACTCTCTTCCTCGAGTTGATTAATTAACTGTTAAGGAATATATGGAAGATTAATTGAATGTTAAAGGAATATATACATGTATTGAAACAAATATCTTGTGTGTATTGTCAAGTTTGTTACGGACTCTGATACGGTAGGTTTTTTTCTCCCCTAGGAAGGACGGATGCAACCATAAATTTTAAGAGTCGTACCCGGTGTTTATTTTCAAGCATAGTTTTGACAGGAAGGGGACATCTTAGTTGGTCTAAAGTGAGGTTTTCGTAAAAGGGACTCCATATGCGTTCTACCAACCAACTGATTAAAAATAATGAACTGAGGGGGAAAGCGAAGTGTCATATGACCTAACTGCGAACAAATATATATCCAAAGTCAGTTGGCGACTGAGGGCCAAGCTAAACCGTCGTGCGATAGCACGCAGACAGAAATCGCGTTCTTTAAGGTTATTTGGCTACTGTGGGCCAAACTGAACGGACGAGTAAACTAAAGAAATCGCGTTCAATTAAAGGTCGTTAGTAGCTGGGTGCCAATCCGATGAGTCGTGTTATAGACACGGGAGTACAACCACGCCAGTGCGAAGCCTACCATTCAGATTTTCTCTAATTACCATGTATTTCGAGAGTAATTTAAATACAACCGATCGTCTTAAGAGAATTAAGCTATGTTTCTTTTCAAGTGCCCTAACTGATCAACCCAAAACGCGCTGAATCAAGAGATCCTTGCTACCGATCCTATATTCGTAATTGTTAGGATAACTCCGACAGCGGCCGAGGACATCGATAATTTCAAATTATCACTGGCGAAGCTGACGACCCAAGGAGTCAAACCCCGGCAACATAATGGCGCCGAACTAAGGGGCACAAACCTTGCAACAAGTTTCAGCATCTGATTTAGTGAGATTCTTGAGCTCATGTCTTAAATGCATTTTAATTACTGGGCAATTACTCCAACTTGCCAAATTGTGGACCCCGCATTAACCGGTTTGCTTATTGGTCGAGCAGAATCCCGCCTCAGCCGCAGAGGCATGCTATATGGATGACGCTTTACTATGAGGAATACCCTGAATATTACCGTCTTGACAACTGAATTTTATTTTTAAGGAAATCTTAAATATAATCACCATATAGACCAATAATTTCAAGGGCTTTCGAAATCAAGTGACAGTAGAATTCGTAACATTCACGCACCTAAAACATATTTGAATAGAAAGTTGTGTAGTTAAGGAATGTAGCGGAATAATGTTCCTTTTTATAAAATATCTTACCAATAAAACTTCCTCCCTAGGTAATTTTCCATAGATGTTCTACACGCCTTTACAACATTTATGATATTTCTATTTCGTGGTAATATTCGCCAGAAAAGAAAATAGCTTTTATATTATCGTGTACAGGAGTTAGTGTATTTCGAAGACTACCACTTAAAGCGTTGATCTCTGTAAATAACTAAATGAAATGCTTATTACAAAACTATATGGCGGACCCCGTAGCTCGGTCGGTTGAGCACCTGCGCGGGTTAGATTCCCGGCGGTGGGCGTGGGGACTTTTCTCCGACCAAGGTAATTCCTCATCCTTCCCAGAGTCTGGAAGTGTGAATGAGAGTGCGAATGTGTGCGTGATCTAATGATTAAAACCCAGCAAATACAAGTTAACACCTTCGATATGTTTCAAAGGAGAACAGGCGCCGATATGACAATTGGAGTTAAAGGTGGGGTATAAATGGAACAAATAAAAAATATATGACTTTGGTGAAATGTTCAATTTCCTTTCAATAAATTTTCAGGCGTCTGCTAATCATTTCTAATGGCATAGAATTAAATGAGAAAGAAGATCCACATCTTAATATTATAAAACTGACTTATATTAAATCTTCATATTGTGACTTTGTGGAGTAGTAGGATTGAAAGCCTTGTTTGATGAAAAACTTAAATTCTCTTTATTTCAGTAGAAATACGTTTTTTACACCCATTACAGGCCCTAAAATGATGTGACATACAAACATTGGTCTCTCATTGTTTTACCACACGTAAACAAACGAACGAAATCATTTGCGGTACACTTCAAAGGTCTACTACACACCTGCACACACACAATTAACAGTTCTCGACTAGCCACCAACCAATGTGGTGGCTGTAAATAGCCAGAAGGGTTTTGCTGTGTGCCCACCCTTACCGCAGGTAGGGTTTTTTCAGGATTATTGTCGGATGGGTTGTGAGTTCTTAGGTAGAATTTGTTTCCAGCTAACATAAATGTACTGACGTGTGCAAATTATTAGTCTCAATTGTGAACTTTTTAACATACACCATTTATTTTCTATGTGTTTAACAGAAATAATATTACGAAATTATTTTCCACTCTTAGTACTTTGTATGCATTCCTTTAGCCTTTATCACCATTTTTATTCGTTTAGGCATGCTCTCTACAAGGGTGGAGCACTTTTCCTTTATTTCTTCACCTCTGTGGCAAATGCTTATCAGACCCTCAATAAGCTGAACTTTTGTTATTTTAAATTTTTCAGTCTCTGTATAACCGTTATTATGTATAATCTTCCAGGTCCATGGACGGACATACAGCGCCAGACCATTTTTGATGTTGCGTGCTTTACTCTTTGATCGACACACTGAGGGGAAAATGCTTCTTTATCTGTCATTCTCACATATTGGCTTCTCTCCTCACATACTTCAAACATGGATTCATCTGAGAAAATTACCTGAAACAATTAAAACCTCTATTTATATTAAACAGCTTTAAAATTTCTCAAAGATAGTATAAGTAAACCAGCAATGAGAGAAACAAGGTTTAGGCTGTTTAATTCATTTCCATAAAATTTACATGTACATATTTTAATTTTATGATATATACAATTTTCATACTATTTAGCTTTCTACAAAATTCCACTGATGTTTCTGCACCTCTTTGGCCCATTCTAAACGTTTTTCTTTTGCCATTGCAGGTGTCAGTTTAGCCTTTTTACAAGGCCTGCGTGCTGGTAAATCTGCTTCACATAATCTTCTGCTAACTACTGAGGCTGATATTTCTGTACCGTACTGCTGTAGTGGATTACTGAGGTCAATGCTGGTTGCTCTTCTATTTTGTTTTGCCACCTGCACAAGTTTTCTTTGCATCCTTGGTGATAGCCTTCTTTTCCTCCCGCATTTTCCATCCTTTTGTGATGTCAACGTCTCACCGAATATTAAAGCTTGATTAATACGACTAACAGATGTTTGTGAAATACACCATTTCTTAGCTATTTCCCGTTGTGAAAAAGAGTTTCCTTCAAAACACTCTCAGTTACAGCTGCTTTCCTTGGGGATAAGTCAGCAGTTTTACCCATAACCTCACTTTTGAATACATGTGAATGCTAAGGATAAGATACACGATGTTACCTGGCTTGAGATTAATTAATAACATATACTAAGGATATATTAGCCATAAAACACAATAAAGGCAAATATTAACAATCTTCAGTAACTATTCACCAAATGAAAGCAATACCACCAAACAGTTGGTTAAACAGACTTGAAGAAAATGTCTGCTCTTAATTCAGAGCTACCACCATATTACTATAAGTAAATGAAAACTCCACCAGCTATTATTAAGTGAGAAATTTCATTGAATGTGCTTCATATTATAGTAGGGAAAAGAGTTACGATAGATTGAAATAGGTTACGGCGGTAAATAAATATTAACTTGAATGTTAAACTGAAGCACAGTTACAAAACATGAATGAGTCTAATAATTTGCACACGTCTATACCTCGCGTTTAGTCATTGACTGATTAGCCGCGGCTCTTTTATACCTGCACTCGCTCTAGAACCCACTGGATAGTTCTTAAGCTGCAGAAGTTTCACGACGCAGTGAGAGAAAAGGAGAACTATCCAGATATATCTGTCTCTTTCTCTCTCGATAAGCGTTTAGCGCTACGCGCCGCACTATCTGTCTCTTTCTTTCCTGACCGAGCGCGGGACGGCAGTAGCACAACATGCCTGGCGACAATATCAGTTATAAAAATAAAGATTTGTAAATATCGCCAAACTTTTTGTTCCATCAAAGTGTGTGCCAATGTGGCAATATCTGGAATGGTTAGCCTCGTATCTTGGAAAATAAATCAAATTATATTTAAAATACATGTTTTCTAGTTTTTGTCAATCTGGCCAGTCGTAGCATAAGTAACTGGACATTCAGCTGTTAATAGAATCACAGGAATCAATTTATTCCCTGTAGAGAATGTTGTACATACTTCGCTCTAGCAGAGAGCATGATATGATTTGCATGTGTGCCTTTCCGAAATCTTGGTATAAGCTTCCGTTTCTCTTGCGTCACGTAGCTCAAGAGATTTAACTGGTACGTGCATCTGGCTCTGGAACTAGTGACCTAGTAATATTAGCACTCATCACGCCGAACGACGTTCCCAGGGCCAATGTTTATATCTACAGCACGTCGGCTAAATACGCACGTCGAAATGGCGGCAATGTAATCTTCTAAACGGCACATGGGGAGAAGGAAAGAAATAAGCTTAATATGGTTAACGGAAAGAAGCGAGTAATAGGCCAAGTTTCCGGTTCCTTCTCCTTGAGTTAATCCCACCATTAGCCTCCCGCTGATAGGGTTCTGTTCGACAACCACCAGCTAACACCCTTCTTTCTTCAGGAGACGTGATCAGCCCTTTCTTGTACAGTCTCTGAAACGAAACTTCTAGGGATTTGCTTATCTACTTTCTGCCTGTCTTTCAAGATGCATTGCGTAAAAGGACTAAGGGTAACACTAAATCCTCTCTTTTCAGGAATGTGATCGACTTTGATTGCATGAACTCAGAATATCTCTCTCGCGATGAGCTAGGTTTGAGGTTGTTACGTCAGTAGCATCGTCCCAGCAAGGTAATAACTTTTACTTTTCCTACCATGTAACTTGTGGTAGGCAGAGAAGGTATTGCATACCATCCAAAAGTTTACCATAGACTCACTAAAAATACACGTTTTGTATGGTCTGAATACAAGAAAAGAATCCATAAAAAGTTACTGTGTGTGTGTGTGTGTGTGTGTGTGTGTGTGTGTGTGTGTGTGTGTGTGTGTGTGTGCGCGTGTATGTGTGTGTGAACTGTATAACTGTAAACGAAATCGAAAAAACGTGTTATTTTGCTTAAGGTCTTCCAAACATGCCACACCAAGATACTTGAGAAAATTCTCTACCCAAAACTACCTAAAATTAGAAACCTTTTCTTCAGAAATGACGCTAACGAATAATTAAAATACCATATGCTTAAGATCTAACATAACTAGTGAACCATTACAAAATTCACGAATGTCTTGGCATTAAAAGTAGATATGGACAATTTATATGAAATAAAGCTTAAATGGATATGTCCAGTTTTTTAATATTTCTTGTTACTTATTTTAATTTTCAAATACTACATTTTAAGTACAAAATCATTACTATTTTTATTGTATAGTCTTATAAAGGAGGTTGAATGTTAAAGCTACACTTAACGAACAGCTGTTAAAATATTTGATTATCGCGTGGGTAACTATATTCTCCTATTCCCATTCTCTCAAGGAAGTATGTAATAACAAAATTTCTACACCAAACGCGGAGTAGCCCACCGCGTTAGTAAAACAGAGCTACCCTCCAGCAGGAGGTTTTTGTCCTTCAAGGGACATGTTAGGTTATCATCATCATCATCATCCACATCATCATCATCATCCACATCATCATCATCATTATTATTATTATTATTATTATTATTATTATTATTATTATTATTATTATTATTATTATTATTATTATTATTATTATTATTATTATTATTATTATTATTATTATTATTATTATTATTATTATTATTATTATTATTATTATTATTATTATTATTATTATTATTATTATTATTATTATTATTATTATTATTATTATTATTATTATTATTATTATTATTATTATTATTATTATTATTATTATTATTATTATTATTATTATTATTATTATTATTATTATTATTATTATTATTATTATTATTATTATTATTATTATTATTATTATTATTATTATTATTATTATTATTATTATTATTATTATTATTATTATTATTATTATTATTATTATTATTATTATTATTATTATTATTATTATTATTATTATTATTATTATTATTATTATTATTATTATTATTATTATTATTATTATTATTATTATTATTATTATTATTATTATTATTATTATTATTATTATTATTATTATTATTATTATTATTATTATTATTATTATTATTATTATTATTATTATTATTATTATTATTATTATTATTATTATTATTATTATTATTATTATTATTATTATTATTATTATTATTATTATTATTATTATTATTATTATTATTATTATTATTATTATTATTATTATTATTATTATTATTATTATTATTATTATTATTATTATTATTATTATTATTATTATTATTATTATTATTATTATTATTATTATTATTATTATTATTATTATTATTATTATTATTATTATTATTATTATTATTATTATTATTATTATTATTATTATTATTATTATTATTATTATTATTATTATTATTATTATTATTATTAATTATTTACCACGTTTACAATGTTTATCCTGGTTAACATGGAGCAGATAGAGTACTAAGTATTCTAAGCATACCTAATTATTTATCCTATCGTAAACAATTTGTTGAAGGAAATTCTGCATACAATGTTGTAAAATCGTAATATAGAACATATTGTAAAGGGCTTTATAGTTAAGAAAATTTAGCTCTAATGCATTGTGTCTAAGCTAATTCAAATAGGAGTTACGTATTTTAAACGGCACTCCTTTCAGGATGAGGCTTTCACAATAAATTGCACAAGAAAATAACACGATCTGCTGTACGCAGTTCCACATGTTTCTAAATTAAAATTATGTCATTCACGCCTATATTGTCAATTACAGGGACTTGGTAATCTACCATTTATCTATTATGGACGAACTCCTTAAAGTTATTCCTCGCACAGAAATTAATGTTAACAGTTTGATATTTTGAACACCTTGTGGGAGTACTTTAGCAAACGCTGAGGAAGTGACAGTGTAAAGGCAATTTCTGCAGAGCATGAAGACCCTTGAGCACGTGGTTTACTGCTGCGCTGTCTGGCATTGTAGTAAAGTGAACAATAATTCTCAGAATATAAAATACAGAGCATGTGAGTACATATTTTTCCACTTAAAATGATCTCAATCTTATACCTTAGGAGAGGTAAAAGTGTATGGTTGAGTAGTTCATTTTAATCCTTGCTAGTCCAAAAGGGATGTTGTACTATCATTGCTATTGAAACTAATCAGCTGACTAGTACACTGTGGGAACAAAATTGTATAGTCTACATTTTGAACTCCTCAGAATAGGACAGTGCAGGATCTATGAGTTGGTTAAAAGGATGGGCACGCGGTAACTCCGCGGATTTGACCCAAATATCCATTATGTCTTACGTAACTTGAAAAAATATTGTACCTAGTTATGACATGAAGGTTTTTAAGGAAAAATGGCATCGAAATACAGACGCAATGAAACGGATGACTGGAGAGCAAAGTTTCGTTTTGTACACTGTAAATGGCACTACTGCTGAAACAGATCTCGACCCAGCAAATATGGCAACGCTCTAGCTACGCAGAAGTACCATCAGCTAGATACATGAAATTTAAACATACTAACCTCCGGTCTTAATGCCGTAGGAGACAAAATTATTTTTTGCTGCAGTTCTAGTTCAGCCCAAACTATTCTGGTCACATGGTTTTGCCACAATTGCCCCAGAGTATCGTTTGCGTTAGTGTAAAGGGATACATTGAAATCACATGGCATAATAAAAATATTAGCGAATATAGTGTTCATTCCCTTTAGGGTAGACAAATTTACGGTATATTTTCACATAGAAAATGTTCATCTCTGAGGGTAACTCCATTCCTCAACGAATTTTTTAACAGAAAATCTATGTGCACTATAAGTATGATTTGTTCTTTCTTCTCATGAAACAATGACTTCTATAAAACCTAAATAATAGAAGTTAACCAACTCTGAGATTGGAAATATATACTGTTACGCGGATTTAACAAGAAATGGGTACTGGAAGAAAGAAGTATGGAGGTTATATCTATTTGGAGAGCAAGTGAAAAATTAAATAAATTTAATTTCTCATTGTTTATTTCCAGTGAGAAAAATTAATCGTCCCTAATACCCATGTCTTATCTATTATACGACAAATTTAAAGTTTAAGCTTTATAATATGAAACCAAAAGAACAAAATTGTTTTAACTTCAGTTTATTCCTCAAAATCTTCATTTCGCCAATATTTATTATTTAGCAAACCAGGTCAAAGTTGTGAATTCGCAACAACGGCTGAAGAACTGACCCCACACACGTTCGCAAAGCTATATCAGAGTATTCCAACGTTTATATGGCAATGTAAATAGAAGTACGTGTACATGTGTGTCATCATTGGCTGTTTAGCCTTGCAGCTCTCTGCGGCTGAAAAATAGAGTTCGCATATTAAGCTTAAAGACTTTACATGTAATGTAAAATATACAGAGTGTTTCTCAACGACACCGAATGAATGTATAGAAGTTTCTAAGCTTCTATATGACATATATAGATAGTCTTTAACAGAAATAAAGCCGCATAAAAACGCTCCATAATGAGTGTGTATTAGGCACTTACAGGAACAACGCCACGTGCCTCACGCTATCGAAGTTCGCAGGTAAGTGACGCACTATGCCGCCTACTAGAGCAGTTTGTAATGAGGCGCTCCGGCCCATAGCGAACCGCCACGAGCTCTCCCTTATGCTTAACACCTCACAATTAAGGATTGGTGGCGTGCAGAGGAAAGGGAGATTGTAATCGGTTCGAGGTGACTTGTAGCTCCCGCATGAGAACTCTCATCTGTACTTCAGGAGTGCGTGCGTCCTGACTGGTTGTGGGTTGAATGTTGACACCCCGAATCTGGTGGACAGAAGTTTATTGTTATCCTTAGGCTCCTTTGCTCGCCACCGTAAAGTCGTCGTCGGTGTGGTTGCTGTGTTTAGCGTCACTGTCAATATTGTGCACAGAGGCAGTACCACTGGGTAGTTGAATTGGATATATTTATCGTCTTCGCTATATATTACTCTTTGTGGTAACTCTCACTGGAGCGATTGCTAGATATTGCACTTTGTCTCTATGCATAGCGCGGAAGTGTACTTGTTAGGCGGCGCCAAATGCGCATCCGTCTCACGTAGAACTCAGGACCGAAGTGCCCTTACTAGAAAAACCTGCTTTCCGCCATTACTTTGAATTACCCCCACTCTAGATATTTCTCGGAGTTTGCAAAATCACATGAACAAATATCAATTTTCTATTGGCTGATAACTATCCCCACATGTGATCAGTGTTCAGGACCTCCAGGTTCGGACCTAACATCAGAGACGCTTTCTCTAACGGTCCGCATGCAAACATGTATGCGAAAGCATGCGTTCTGTGCGTCGGTCGAAATCTTAGAGCCTGTTGTCAGAAGCACGCTTGGGATTTTAACAATGGGTTGGTTCCTGACTGAGAGACGCCAAATTTGTCTTGAGGGCAAAACTGAAAATAGAGTAGGGTTGTTTGTTTACAGGGATTGCAAAGGGAGTTTACTGACCTTCGCAGAGTGGCCTTGTCACTGTGTCGGTCTCCGGAATATATGCTAGCATTATGGCATATATCTATTCTGGTATTTATTTATATTTATAAATATATCATTTATTTATATTTATTCTTTTTTGTCAATGTCTTTCTGATATCAGGTTACATATCGTCTCAATGTTCCTAGGTGACAGGGGCTGCGTCAGTAAACATTACGGCATACTCAATGGTAGCTTGCTACTATTAAGAATTTTTTGGCTTATGAAAGCGCTTTAAAGTAGCTATTCTTCAGTTATTTGTTTATGGGTTGTTAACGTGTTCCTACATTCCGATATGACAGTCGATGACGACAAATAAGCTGGTGGACGTATGCAACTTAAAGCTTTTAGAGGGAAGCTAATGTTACTGAGATTGAGGATGGGAGCATAAAATGATAAGTAGTACAGAGAACAATAAAATAAAATTGTAGATAAAGTTAACCAAAGCTAAATGTCTTATTCAATGAGCCAAGTATTTTATTTCACTGTGTTGATGACACTAAATAAAGCACTTGTAGTGAAGAGGAAGCTGTTGATTTTACAGTAACTGGTTGAAAGTAGTGTACAATTAAGATCATAGAAAAATGAACAATCTTGGAACTGTCCGAATCATTATCGACTTTTTCACAACTAACTACCCTTTGCCCCATTATCTCAAAGTTAGAATAGAGTCACTAATAAAGAGCAAAGAGCAATGCTTCTGTTTTCGTGGCTGGTACGTCCCAATAACAACTTTGAGGATTGTACATCAGTGGTTCCTGAGCTGCCTAATCACAAAATAATGTAATATTTAATGTTACATAAAATTATACCTAAGAGAATGTCAAAGCTGCGACACAGAAATTCGTATTAGTTAAGTTATGAACTACCAAACGGTTATATTTGTTCAGTGTCGTCTCTAAACAACCTGTATAAACAACTTCGCATTATTGCTCGTACAAATACAACAGCCAAACAGTAATTAATTAGTATTTTATTTGGTAAAAGTAAGAGTAACTTCTATATATTCAGAGTGCACGCTGCGCTTGTGCTCCTTAAAGAACGTGGGAAGACAATTAGTTTAAACATGACGGCTTCCGTGCAGTATGTAAAACGTCAAAAAGGAAAACCTTTAAAGGGCGGCGAAAAGCGAATTATATTGAACGTGTTTTGACAGTAGTGTGAGAAATACTCAACCTTAGCAATTGAGGACGTTGTGAATTTATGAGCAGAATTAACCGATGTTTCAGCACCAAGTATCAATGCCGCTTCAACTTAGGTTGTGAAATCCGGCGGGATTTCCACTCCAGGAAAGCACCGAAAAAGAATGAAGCCAGTTTTGGAAAGTGAATGTGATGAATTTGTTAAAAGTGTTATTCGTTTACAAGAATATAGGAGTAAATAGGTAACCCATGTACAAAAAATGGAGAAAGAAAGATTACTACGCTATTTTATGAACCATAGACTAGTAGGAAAGAGCAGCATGGGTAGACTAAGAAAACAGTGCAAACAATAAAATAAATTATGCAGACTGCAAAAGTCAGTAATGCCTAAAGCATGAAGGAAGATGATGATGATGACGATGATGATGATGTTATTCGTCGCAAGGTTCATAAGAAATGAACCACCGCAATTACAAGAGTTCTTCAAACAGTCAAAATGATCCCATTTAGTCTGGCTTTGAAAAACGAAGTTTTACACCATTTTTCGCTACATAGTTTTGAATTTGGAAACAGAAATAGAAAAAATGTATTTGTTGAGCATGAAGATATATTGTTGTGGCGAAGGAAGTTGAAATCGTTTAAGAAATTCGTCCGTTGTCAGATTCCAATTAGGTAATTTATTTTCCAGTTGCATGCCAGTAGAACTTTCAAGTCATTGCCAATGAGGCTACTCGTGGTTATTTAGTACCATTATTTAGCAAAAGACCCTTGCCTTAATATTTAATTTATAAACAAGGTGAGGTTATGTGATAAAATCAAATATTTGAGTAACTCTTAAGTATTCATTCACTTTTTAGCGCACAAAAGGAAAAACATATTATACATTTGCATTTAATCTTAACGTAAAAGTGCCCACCTCGGTAGCGTAGATGGTAGCATGTCTGCCTCACGTTCAAGAGGTCCCGAGTTCGAATCTCGGCCAAGGTAAGTTACCTGGATAAGATTTTTTCCGTTTTTTTTTTTCCTTATCCTGAAATACGAATATCGGGTAACTTTAAGCTCCATGGACCCCGGACGCATTGAGCATCATTTCACCCATTTCATTCATCGTCAGATATGACTAAATGTTAGAGGACATAAATTAAAAAAAAAAAAAACCTAAAAGTGCTACCACGTAAGTCACTCAAATATCGAAAACGAAAAAAGCAAAACCTTTCAAGTTCGTTGACAGCCCATATGCTCTACACGTGTTTGATAAAATGGCGCGACTATTCCCTCCAATCACAGTCGCTTTCGGAGTAATACATTTACCCGCTTGGTTTACATCATGATACCATCCGATATATGGTATCTCCCCGTAGGGGAGGGGATCCGTCACCTTCAGCTGTCGTGGTGCGGGCGCTGCGGACCCCTAGAACTCGTGGTACCTCTGACGTTACTAGAGGAACCTCGGGCCGAACATTCGAGCCCCTCGCTGATAGGGAGTTGTTCGGATTGGGTTGGACTCGAGGGTGCAGTGGTTCCCGATACTCGTGGGAGATCGGGTACGTCTCCGGACGGGGTTGAGGAAAGACATTAACATTCTCGCATACTAGACAGCATAGCTAGTAGAAGATGTGCTAGATCACCAGGCGGCCCCACCGAGGTCATATCGGTGGCCTTCCCATTTTGGAGTTGGCGCGCGTAAGTGGCGTATCCACTTCCATCCCGTCTTGAGTCCACAGGACCAGATGGGGAGGGAGGGCTCCTTGTTAGTCTCTAGGTCTTGCCCTATGGAAAGCCCCACGGAGGCGCCGGGTGCCCTTCTGGGACAGCTTGGTAACTCCCTGGTTGAAAGACGCCAGGGTCTTTGGACCTACAGGTCCGGGACTAACTGGAGTATAACCTCTGCAGTTAACGGTATATGGTACCTGTCGTCCTCTGGTTACCACGCGGTAGTCTCATCGGTATATGAATACCAATTTTTATGCTATTTTGTTGGATTCTCTAATTTACTTTATGTTTAAATATTTACAGTTTCCTTTTATTTTCTCTGAATGAATACCTTGATAAGTGCTTAAATTATGAAACTGTTCCTATTTATATATGCACCTTGTGAGTGAACAGGTAACCGTTTAGATTAAACATTTTCCTGCAGCTTATTCCAAACTAAATAAATACTTTTGCTTTTAGCACCTTTCGTTAAACACTAAGTACTTTGCGGAAACTGCACGAGAAATTCATTTTGGTGACTAAACACGAGCATCAAAGTTAGTATATTTCCTGTAATGTACCGAGCAATTTCATACCAGCATTAGAGACAAAGAGCACCTTCAACTCAACGGCTGTCCTGACCTTACTCAACAAGTGTGCCTTTCCCTTCAAAAGCGCACTCTAGTCAAACGTCTCTGCATTCTAAAGCGTTTTATATAGATCTATGAAAGAGTAAATAGTTATAAACTTGTTTGATATATACATTGGATTCGTATCTCTTGGTTAAGGAATATTACTCCTCTGAAATAAAAGTTTCGTGCTTTTAACGATGAATTTTATTTATACTGCAATACTGATAATATCAATGCGTTGTTTAGTAATCATAAAATGCAATGTATAATTGTGATTTATCCATACACCTCTGACAAGGAAAGCGAATATTTAATGACAAAACGTGATATTAATAAAGGATAAAGATTTGCGAAAAGTACATAATGTAAATATAAGGAAATGCCATTTAAAGGAAAGTTACGGTAGTGCATATTTAGTATGGACGTCTAAAGATCATGCTTTGGATCTTCTACTCGAAAATATTTTATTTATCCTAAAATAATGTTCGTTTTAGATCCATAAATTATTTAACATATGTAAATTATTATATTAAAAGACTTAGCAACTAAAAATGACTTACAATGTACAGCTGTTGGAATAATAATCTAATATAGTAGATGGAGTGTATAAAGATATTAATATTTATTTTTCTCTCTGCTACGTTTGCTTAAAAATAATTTACGTAAATCAAATTTTTTACTTTCTTTACTACAGGAAGTACTGTATTCCACCAAAACACCAATATAGATATTACGAGGTTTGGGACAAAAAGTAGTGCCTCCTATTCTTTTGTCTCTAAATTGCCAAGAAAATTGAATTCAATTTACATAGCTTGAGAACTACATTTACGATTAATTTGTCACTATTTAATATAATCGCCGTCCTTTTCCACAGTTTTGGTTCAGCTTTTAACTAGGGCATGTATTCCAGTGTGGTAAAACACATGGTCTTGCTTCCTAAGCCATTGACGTACGGACGTTTTCACAGTCTCCTCATCTTCAAAATGAATACTTCGATGAGCTTCCTTTAGTGGCCCGAACAGATGGAAATCTGACGGTGCCAGGTCAGGGCTTTATGGGGAGTGAGGTAAAACTTGCCATCCCAATTTCTCAATTTCTGCAGTGGTGTAACGGCTGGTGTTTGGTTTTGCATTGTCATGTAAAAGAAGAACATCCGCCATAGCTTTTGTTGGGCGAACTCGTGAAGACGTGCTTTCAGCTCTTTGAGAGCTCTGACCTATTGGACAGAATTTATTTTGCATCCCTTCTCCAAAAAATCAAACATAAGCACGCCCTCCGCATCCCGAAAAACTGTCGCCATAACGGTCCCTGCCGACCACTGAATTTTGATTTTTTTTCCTTCCTTTGGTGACGTTGTGTGATGCCATTCCATTGACTGCCTCTTTGATTTAGGTTCAAAAAAATGAACCCACGTTTCGTCTCCAGTAAGAATATTTTCCATAAACTCTTCTCCCTCCAAATTGAAGCGCTGCAAGTGTTCGGAGGTTATTGATTTCCTTGTTTGTTTGTTTTGGGCGGTAAACATTCTCGGTACCCAACGTGAACAAACTTCTAAGTAACCCAGTTGTTAAATAATCGTCATCACACTGCCTTTACTGAGGGAAGTAATGCGACGCAATTCACCTGTTGTTACCCGGCGATCACCACGAATGATGGCATCGACTCTTTGAATGTTGCATGGAGTCATGGCAGTGACCGGCCTGCCGCTTCGCTTTTCATTTGCCAATGGTGTTTACCCTTCAGCTTCGATAGAGCGACGAACCCATCGTCTAACAGTGCTGACATCCACCGTTGCATCACCATACACATTTTTTAGTCTTTCGTGAATGCGAATTGGCGTTTCACCCTCCGCAGTCAAAAATTCAGTCTCAGAACGCTGTCTAATACGAATGTCGATGTAAGCCATTTTGCAAGGGGATGCAGTGCTGCCAAATGTTGACTTAGGAAGCTACTTGGAGAAGAAGGTTTGAGGAATTACGCCAAATTCAAAATTTTCACACAACTTATTTAAGGAAAAAATGAGGAGGGTTTACCTTTTGACCCACCCTCGTTCACCAGAAGTACATGCTGTAAGGCTCTCTGAAAGTTAAGTAAGGCATTTTTAGAGAAATTTGTGTATGTCCGTTCACCTGACTAAATGTCTCCAAACGGCAAGGTACAATAATAAAACAGTTAAACACTACACCAGTACATAGGCTCAGCTTCTCTTAAAGATTTAATGGGATTTTTGTAGAGCTAGTGGAGTCGTTCTTCTTGATACGATGTTTTAATTTATCTGGTGTTGTTTTAATGAAGTTCCTTTTAGCTTCTCCAATCGCTGCATCAAGATGTATTTCTCGGAAAATCCTGGGAATATATTTTCAGGAAATATTTTAGTAAATCAGTTCAAGATGTTTTCAATTTCCTTTTAAACCTTTTAATTTTTAACTATCTGTGAAGTCAAATAAAATATGTCGTAACGTAACTGAACAAAGCACTTTTTAAGTGTCCTTTCTGCTTTACAATATTAAACTAAATACTTTTCATATCGCTGAACATTGTAATTAACAATTAAGTTCATTGTTAGTTTATTTTCTGCAACTTCCAAATTAAGCTGATACTCTCCATCATATAATACGATAGAACTTAGAACGACGTCCTTTTTTCCTACAATAGAACTAATTGATTTTAAAGTCGCTGTGACAATTAAACATTTTCTTATTGGCCAGGTAGTGCTTAACGACAAATACAGTCAATAAATTTTGCATTAATTTTATATATTTTGAAACTTAATTTAAATAATAAACATTCAAATTAGTTTTTTTAATGTAAATTTATATTGAGGAATTAATCCTTAAAGAATTAATCCTTTTAAATACATTACTCCGGTATATGGGTGATTTTTGATTAATTAGAGCCAACTGAAAAATTCAATGCCATGGCCGGGATTTGAACCACGGATCTACTGGTTTCCGTCCAGTTGCTCTACCCTTGAGCTACCATGGTCAACGTGCCTTCCTGACATTAAATTCTCCAATTGACTCATCATATTTTCCCGGTAGACCACTTTAGGTTTCTCAAATTTGAGACAACCACTTGTGGCGACTTACTATTGTAAGTACTTAATTACCAGGATTTTTTATCGTAGATTATTTTTTAATGTAAATTTATATTGAGGAATTAATCCTTAAAGAATTAATCCTTTTAAATACATTACTCCGGTATATGGGTGATTTTTGATTAATTAGAGCCAACTGAAAAATTCAATGCCATGGCCGGGATTTGAACCATGGATCTACTGGTTTCCGTCCAGTTGCTCTACCCTTGAGCTACCATGGTCAACGTGCCTTCCTGACATTAAATTCTCCAATTAACGCATCATATTTTCCCGGTAGACCACTTTAGGGTTCTCAAATTTGAGACAACCACTTGTGGCGACTTACTATTGTAAGTACTTAATTACCAGGATTTTTATCGTAGATCGTGGTTCAAATCCCGGCCATGGCATTGAATTTTTCAGTTGGCTCTAATTAATTCAAATTAGTATTATTATTTCTCTCCTCTTCATAACTCACTCTATCAAACAACTTTCCTCCACTCGTTATTTTAATCTCGTTCACTTCTCAACACTTCCAACAACATAGGATGATTTCTTTTCAAATGTTTTTAAAATAAAGTTATAATAACAAATATAAAACTATTAACAATATTTTGGTCCTTGAAATTAAAACAAATGTTTCAAAGATGTGCCACAAAAATGTTAAATAATCCTTCATTACAAAATAAAAACTGGAAGAATTGTCACTTTTGAATTTATAAAAAGCCTCAACATTTGTATTAAAACATCTATTTATTATATTTGAATTATAGTACCTTAAATATCTGGAAATGTATGGAAATAACACGTAAAGTTACCTTAATTGTGAATGAACTTTTACAGCTTGTAAACTAATTTAATTTTTGTAATTTATGAAGTTTCTAGATGCCAAAATCTTGTAATAACCCTTATGTAAGAAGGATCTGCAGCATTTCATCTATATAAGGTAGAAAATTAGATATTAAAACATAATATTTATATAAAAAGAACTTTCTACATAGAGTGACATCAGAAATACCCACACACATTCGTAGTTAACAATACAGAGCCTCAGCCTAAACTGATGTTTAGAAATGAAATTGGTTTGTTGGCTACGTGTTTTCCATAAACTTTTATGAATTAATAAAGTATGGAGAAAACAAGTCACGCACAAAATTATAGACTACCTGAAGATAGTCGGGTTCTAAGATATAGAATTGCCGTATTGTAGATAAACCATAATATATTCCTCATCACTTTAATACCTGGACTTTCTTCTCCTATAGATATTAATTCAATTTTTCTCCAATTATTTATAGCTGTAAAAATAAAACCAGCTTTCAGTCCAAGTTTTACTTACCTCTTAATAAATTATAATTTTCTTGATAATTTTGTTCATTTATTAATGTATTAATCATTTTCCTTAATATAAAAGCTAATAAAGAGTATAGACAAAGACACCTTATCTCACAGCTTTACCTAAATATTTTCCCAACATAACTATTTTATATCCTTTAACTCAAACTATTTTCTCCTAACAACCATGGTTATATCATTATTTTTCCCACCAGAAGTTTTTTTAAAACATATTTATCATATTAGAATTTCACTAACTTAATACTGAAGTAAAGGTATATCAAAAATAAAAAAGATATCTGCAGTTTGCGAGTAAATTTTAAGAATGTATTAGTTAAATCTATGGCAACGTTAGGCGTATCTTAAATAGCAAAATTCGTGCAAAATTGAACACACCCAAGGTGAAAAAATGATTTATGCTTATATTATGAAGAGAAAAATTTATATATCCGTATATGTAATGTGCACTGGGAATCTAAATATCTATTTAATGCTTATTTCGCATTTAAAACTCGGGTTTTTCCTGATAGACATAAGTCATATAGTCATAATTTCAACCCATAAATTACTACAACTCCAAAGGGTATTTACAAACCATGTAAAAGAATATATCTGGGAAGGTGATGTTCACTTTACGTTGATAATGCCATGGAACGGAAATATATGTTTTTACATTTTAGCTTTGTTTACCAGGTAGGTCACATTGGCGGTGACAAGTTACTGGAAATTCTTCTTCTCAGAAAAGGGGAGAATAACAATTTGTAGCAAAATAAAAGAACTTAACTTGGAAGTGGTGATACCAAAATATTTTAACACCCCTCATGTAGGATTGTTTTGCAATATTCTCTTTATGCTTCCGTAATCAAGTTAGTAGCAGAGCATATACAAGAAGAGAAGGATTGCTAGCATTATAAATCATTAAATGCATACTTGATAATTCACAACTTAGGAAAATGTTTTTCTAAGTAACCATAGTCAATACAAAATTGTATAAGGGATCTAGATTTTATGTTTTAAAACTGTTTTTGATGGAAAGATAGAATCTGGCTGAAAAAATCTATACCATAATCGGAACTTAAACCGCGGATCTTTTGGTCTTCCTGCGATTGCTCTTTCATACTCATATTTATATTGGATCAAAGAAATGGTCAAAAGGTTTAAAACGTTTCACTACCGTAATAACTTAAAATATTACTCAATCATTGTAACCGATGAATCGCTTCACCGCTTATAGCCTAAGAATCATTTCCAGAACTTGAAGTCCATTGGGTGGAGGTTAAGACCCTTTATTGTGAATTGTAAATATATGGGGATACTCATCCAACATTAGGAATGGCTGAAGTTGTCCGAAATTTCAGTTATAACAGCTAAAGGGAGGTTTAACCATAAACAGCAGAAACAGATAATTTTTAGTTTATTATTCTGCCATTCTCATTTGAAAAGTTAACCCTACACTGCTGGTAGACCAATATGAGCTAATATTTCCTAATATCCTAAACGTCTAAAATGGCTGTATATGCTGTTATATATACATATATATATACTCCACAAAGAATTATGCTTTTTCCTCTCATTAATCATTTTCTTCATACTTTTATAATAACTTAAACATTACACTTGGTTATTTCAAATAACTTGAGAATCTTTTAGATTTGCCAGGACAGCAGTGAACAAAACCATGTCAAAATGTAGCACCTGCTCCGAATAACACATAGCATGGTGAAAATAATTTCCACTTCTCTACTACGTATTTCACCAAGAATTGTTCCTTCTATTAAAAAAATCGGTGTCGATATTTCACCGAAAATGTAAATTTTGAGATTCTCTGAAACCAAAAAGAACTTTTGGAAAAATTAGAAAAAGTGCTTCTGTGTTTATGAATAATAGAACTTAAAATAATTCAAACTTCAAATTTGATAACTTTAGAATATTCTTGAAACAGGATACGGAAATTTTCTATAAAATTGCCCAACCATACTGCCGATTTTATGGAATTTATATTTTTAAAATGTTATGATTTTCTCAAAAATGGCTCTAATACCTTTTATTGAGGTCCGACGTGTTTAACATATTGTTATGATACCTATGAATATTTTGTGAGTAGCCTTTTTAGTCCTCTTCTTTTTTAATGATAAATGTAAGAGAAAGAAAAATTTACAGCGCAAAAGGTGCCGTTTTCGTTATACCATAGTATACAATTGATGTTACTTTTTTGAAATAAACATATAAACATTACTGCTTGATATTGGTTTGAAAGTTTGAATACAGGTGTTTTCAATGTGGAAGTGCCTTTACATCCTTGTATATAATGTTTCCTTTATCCTCGTCATGCACAGAGAACGAAATTTGAACTCCATCAATTAGCGAACTGCTCTTATAACTTTTATTTGACGGTTACTCAGACATACTGTATTCTCCTATTTCCATTGTACCTGCAAGGAAATATGCATAAAAAGCTTATGCAAATGTTTAATTCGATGAACATGAATTACATAGGAGAATAAACTTTTGTATGACTGTAATTTTGTCGAGGAATGAGTAAAGAAATTCATATGAGTGTAACCGATTTTTAATTATACTGTACAGTGAAAAACAGAAACAAAAGTACTTCATATCTTGGTGCTGAAAGTGCTTTTCTTGGTATTGTACCTATAGAACACATTTCAAGGATTATTTTGCACACTTGATGTTTTTGTGCGTTAAGTGGTTCTTAGGACAGGCGAGAATGCTAACCAGGGTATTAACAACGGCACCATAATTGTACATACAGAAAGGTTAACGATAAGACTTGAGCATTTCTATTAGTCAGCATTATAAAAGAGAAAAGTTTCTGCATGCAGGTCTCACATAAGTTCTCCAAGTCACAGGTCACATGAAAAGTTGAGCTTTATTAGCGGAATGCCTTTGATATGTCAACTGGAATCCTCAGGCAAATTAGAGATCTAAAAGAGGAAAGGCCCAAGCTTTGCGCTCCATGGAGTTTCAGTTTTATTTTTCTTTTAATAATAAAAGCGGAAATGAAGGTCGACGCCCAGTTTCAAGTACCTCACAAGATTTCCTTTTTGTCAGGAACGGTGGGAAGGGAGGACGGTGAAGAAAGTAGTAAATAAATGCTGGGTAACCCTCTTTTCGAGATCAGAGCAAATTAAAATCGCACGGTTTGTTGAGTTAATTCGCCACTACCACCACCGCTCCTCGCCTCCTGAGCTGAGTTAGGTTTCTTCACCAAGTCAACAAACCTACAGGGGGAAGGTAGAAGGAAAAATGTAAATAAAAAAGAAGCAGCTCTTGTAATGAAAATTAAACAGATTGCTTTGGACTATCTCTTCCCGTGGGCCTCTTTACTTGGGATGTTGGTGTCATCTCTTCCTTCTGAGAATTTAATTATCCAGGATAAAGATTTCTCATTGTTCACAAAGAGGAGGCTATAATTAAAATATTTTTAAAAAACTAGGAATAATTTTAAAATTATGTAGCAAATAATTATTTTTATATTTCACGTAGCATCTTAATATAACAATGGTAGAATAAAACTAGAGCTGTTAAATACATAATTGAATGGGATTGTAAAACATGTCCGCAGTTAGAGTAATATTTTCTTCCTGTAAAATTTGTACTTAAATTTGATTTTATCGGAATCATTTAAAAGTTGATGCCAATGAAGTGCATCAGCTGATACAGACGCAACCTCGTAGTCCACTGTATCCGCTGCCAACTAAGCAACTACTCCTGTATTAAACGTTATGTTGGTTCATAATTTTAGTCTAGACTAAGAATGATATGTTTGAGGTGAGATGTCCACTGTTGAAGACTAAGAATTAAGTTCTTTCTAAATCTTGTGGTCGAAATCATAGCGGTTCAAAAAAAAAATATATATATATATATATATATATATATATATATATATATATGTATGTATGTATGTATGCACATTAAACGGTTTTAAAATCTATGCTTCCGTATTAATAACCCAAAATCCATGTTGACGTTTGTCATAGATGTTCAAAATATATGTAAATCTACATAACTCGAGTGCGGTCTTCAATCATTGGGAGATATACATAATCGATCACAGTAGAACCTTTACTATGCTGTTCAAGTTTCAGTACATAGGACTGCAATATAATGCAAATTTGTTAAGTACACGCTATATTACGTAATTTAAGTCCTGACTACATAGTTACCACTGCCAACGTTCCTATATAGTACTGGTTATACGAAACTGTTAATTTGTGTCTGAAACAGTTATTTTCATTAAGTTATTTAGCTTAATCTTAGGACGTTATTAATTTCATTCAATTTAATTCTAATGCTTAGAATTGAATCCACGAGCAAGGAAGCGCGTATAGCTAAGCACGCTGAATTCCAGGAGCATCTGAGCTAATGGTATTATAAGTCTGAACGTAACCTTAATTATCTAACTACACTGGTCTACTAACCGCTTTTGTCTAGCAATCTGAATTGCTAATGGCTAATAATACCTTCAGGATGAACTTAATATAGGGAAATCATTTACTGTGATTATTTACTTAACATTTCTTTATGAAATTTCCATCAATAATTCGCATTAAATGGAAATACGCTGTTGGTCAAGCCCAACTTACTTCTAGATATATGAGTAGCTGGCATGCTTAATTTATAAAAGTACTCATTCAAACTGTTTGATGTTCACCTTACTCCAAAATCACTTTTCTACCCTAAATTCAGGTCATCTTCAGTGAAATCTGCTCTAACTACTGCATGACAACGTTGGTCTGCATCTCCAAGAAAGTTAAGGCTCTGCCCATTGGAGGTCTCCTGATTTCTGATACCAACCTTTGGAACTGGAACATTGGTACATATCTTACTGGGCACAGATGATTGGTTGTCACCTGTGATATTAACAGCTTGAAGTTGCATCGACTCTGGGTGTGAAGAAGTTAAAATGTTGGATGTTTGTTGAGGCAAATGTACTTCCTCTTCTATCTCCGTTTGTGGAACGATACCCTGGTTACCAGCTGTCTGTTGAAGCAGATGTACTTTCTCTTCCATCTGCTTCATGGGTGTCCTAGATTGGTTGAAATCTGAGTTATATTTAACTTGATCTATAGTATATATTTTCATAATGGTTGATTGAACTGTGTTGGTTGATCATCTGTGCCCAGTAAAATTTGTATCAATGTTCCAGTTCCAAAGGTTGACATCAGAAATCAGGAGACCTCCAATGAGCGGAGCCTTAACTTCCTTGATGAGGCAGACGAACGTTCTCATGCAGTAGTTGGAGCAGACTTCACTGAAGGTGACCCGAATTTAGGTCAGAAAAGTGTTTTTGGGGGAAGGTAAACATCAGTTTCAGTGAGCACTCTTATAAATTATGAATGCCAGCTATTCATACTTATATATGAAATATATCTTACTTTTAATACTTTGACAATTCTTCTTACTTCTAGATGCTTGGTCAAAGAAAGTATAGTAAAAATTCCTCTAGCTTTGTAGTCTATCGAAATTGCAGTTGTTCCAAGCTATGCTAACAACCAAAAAGTACAGACTATGGCCATCTAATTTGCAAATCGACATACTGCTCTTTTTGTATTCCTGGTTTAGACAGAGGCTACCGTTCATTACTGAGATAAAAGGATGTCATCGTCTCTAACACTCTCCGTTTACGGTCTACTAGCTTTGAGATTACCCACTCCTGGGACATCTAAATGCTGACTCCTTTACCTCCAGTAGTAGAATGGAGGTGAAATTAGAAGACCCAAAGCCTTCGTCCTACACTTCCATATCACAATAAATCATGGCGATACCTCGGAAGAGCCCCTCAGGGGTGCAGGATTGGTTGCAGGCGAATTAAAATTGCCATCAAAAGGCTGGAATCGTGCAGTGGATCCTCAGCATGAGAGTAGCGAACGAGACTATTGAACTGCTCCGACGCCAGCATGTAAGGAGATTGATTGTACAACAGAATTATTATGCCTCAAACATTCCTTCATTAATTAAAAGATTCGTGCAGATGATTGAGAATGTGAAACTTTACCTGAAAACTAACATTTCCCCAAAAATAAAATATTAGCTAAGGAAACAGCGCAGAACCTGTGCCACACAGTTTTTATAATGAAATTACATTTCTAGTTTTGTTCAGATCTTGAAGGATATTCTGATTACATATGGCGAAAGCGTGATTACATTGTAGGCAGAAATGGCGGAGTTTAGAGAACATCCTCGGAATATTACAATTGTTCGGTTACGGAATGTGTATGTGCGTACAACTCCTGTCGTGTTAGTATAAAAATTATGTAGCCTGCAGTCAAAATCGAAATGTATACCAGAGCGATGTACACGGATTCATAATTCAAATCGCTGTATCTTGCGAGAGGGGGAAATGCTAGGGGAATGAAATATTGGACTTTTTTCATAAGAGAAACTTAAACCAGCTTATCAATTAATTATGCTTACAGCTTACAGTTGACTATACTCAAATTCAGCACATTCGCACCCCTCTATTCCCCCAAGTTTATCGTCTGTTGTGTTCCCTCTCTAAGACAATCGTTTGTTCTGGTGAATAAATTATCTGATTCCAGGCAAGCTTGTACAACCTGCCGCCTTCCTGAATCGGTCCATTAGGCTGCCTCGGAGACCGGAGTCCGTCCCGATGCAATGCACCGCCGAGACACCCGCCGACACTTCTACCCTGAAAAAAACCATCATGTGAGAGATGATGTGAAATGATAATGGAGATGAAATGGAGGGATAAGAAATTCTTGGAAGGTAATTAAGTTACCCAGCATTCGCCTAACGATCCGGGAAACTTCCCGAAAAAACAATGGGTCAGGTAGTTTGACCAAGGGAATCGAACGTCGGCCTCCCGAATACGGGCCACAGACGAAACCGCCTGACCAATCCCGCTCGGTACATTTAAAGGTAATCAATTCAATATAATATAATTCAATATAATATAATTAAATATATAACAAATACACACTTCATTTAATCTAGGCTAAGGAGAAACTTTAATCATCGGTTTAACATTAAACTTAGTTAAGAAATATGATTAATTTCTTTAATGTTATGGATGTGCTCTTACCTACAATTCTAGTTACAAGATGTAGTCCGAGTACAGCAATTATGTCAACAAGTTTTTAAGTTCAAAGAGAATCCCATGATAATTACTAAGATAGAGTAGCACTATCGCTCACTCAGTAATGTAACGAATATATACTAGGAATTACATTATGTTCACGCACATTGCTAATTAGATTTCCTGCGCAGATTTGCATATGCTAGATACTTATTTCACTGCAATTGTATACGTAAAAATTAAAAATGTTATTTTCATACCGTTATGGAATGTGTACTTGGAGATGCACAAAGCCAATGCTGGAATGTTTGCATATAACACAATGTAATTTTGAGAACTAATGTATAAAAGAGGTTATCCAGAACATTTGATAAGAGTAATTCAAATTTTATATTGTGCAACTTATATTAAATGAAATACAATGAAATGAAATGGCTATAAATCCCTTGAGGGAAAGAGCCTTCTGTTGCTCAGGGAGTAGTGTTGAGAAGCTGATTAATGTTGCAACTCCTAAGAGTCTTGTGTAGTTGCTGCGCTCCAGTAACAGCATACTTTCGTGTCCTTAGCACTGTTTGTTTACTTCACACACTTAACACATACAACAGTTTTGTACATATATACCTATAGATACACACTCAGTTTATAGCACCTGGATAGCTACTTCATCCAGTGTCCTCCATGTAGCCCTTATGTCATTAGACAATGGCAGGGACACTTAAATGTAGGTATTATTTATAAATAACAAGGCCTTAAACAACATCCTTTTTGCAAACGATCAAATAATATTTAGCAGCACAGAGTGCGAACTAGAAATAGCAGAACACAAATTTGAAGGAAAGTCCATTAATTACTACATGACAATTTCACAGACGAAAATAAAAGTGATTTTGTTGGAAGGGACAAACCACTTTAGACATAAAATGGTAATAAATAATAATATAATCAAACATATAAATACTTTAACTATATGGGGTTTAACTTTTCCTACTGTCAAAAGAATGATATGAATATAAAGTGAACAGATTCTATAGCATGTGTGGAACAATAGAAGAATATTGAGAAATAAAACATTAAAAGCAACTTGATTAAAATTCTATAAAACTACGGCAATTCCCACGTTAACTTATGCCTGTGACAATTTGACACAGTTAAAAGAAAGATAGAACCAGAAATGAAATTCGTACGTTCTAGAGTGATTCAAAGGATAGAATAAACTTATTGCTGCTGTGACAATTTGAGAATGCAATGACAACTAAAAGAAACTTCATATTATAGGCTAACTTTACTTGCAGCAAAGCAGTATTGTCAATAACAATAAAAAATGACGAGTTTCTTACAGTTTAAAGGCGAAAAAGGATATGGACAAACTGTGGACCCTGGAAAAGTTACTAAGGATTTAATCATACATGGGGCTAGGTGCTGCAGGAAGCCGATTATTTATTTGGGTACTGGACTTGTTTTTATTAACGTCCTTCAACGCCAGTGCTATGGAATAATAATTAAAATTGTTGAAATGATGTTCAAATGAGCAGGGGTCAATGGAGCTTAGAGGTATCTACTATTCATCTTTCAGGTTAAGCGAAAACCCAGGATGAAACCGTAAATAGATATCCCTCCCTCGACCGAATTTGAAACTCGGGAATTATGACATGTAGAGCAGACACGCTACCTCCACGCCACAGAGGCGGGCATAGTGTAATGCGGAGACTATTCTTCTAAATCGTAAAATATTGTCTATAGATGCAATAGACAAAACGGCCAATGTGCTACGCATGATTCAGTGTTATGTCATTTGTAGATGTAATTTAATACATTATAAATGAGAATATATTGAGCAAGCTGTTTTTACTATAGTAAGTCATGCCCTGATCATATTTACATTCAGAAAATTTTTTGAAAGAATGTTAGCTAAATAGATAGAAATTCATAATTTTCTTACCGTTTTCGAAAAGACATTCGATTCAGGCCCAAAAATACTACTAACAATTGCTAAGAACGATATAAGGGTCCATAATTACTTAATTAGTTGTCCAATTTATGTAGCGATTATATGATTTAAATTCTGCGTAATGGTTGGGAATAAACTACTGCGAATAAACTAAATGTCAATGAATAGCAGAATGAGACTAACATTACTCCAAACATACTCGGATGTTATTTTGAAAGAGGTCATTGGAAGACCTGATAAATTGACAATTTCGGTAAATTTGAAAGATATCTCTAATGGAACCAATTCTACTCGGAAAACAATTAAGGGTTAAATATATTCTTATAGAACAGAAATGTGACAAGACAAACAAACTGATTTGCAATAAAGACATATGAGAAACAGCTTTACATTTGGGGAAGGAAATTTTCGAGCAAAAAGGAAAACGATGGTGACAGAAACTGATTGCTGCAGAAGGAGCATGAGTACTTCAAAACTCCCCTTTATGGAATGGATCTGTATGAGTAGAAATGAATGTAAAGTAAGCTGTCGCTTACTGATTAAAAGAAAGAGCTCTAAAATTACATAGACACTAAAGAGAATTAACGAGAAACGATGGTCATAGAGTACTTTCTACTGACCAAACAAAATTCGATGGGCACGTGTTACCTGAATACATGGAATCATTAAAGCTACGCAGAGCAAAGGATTAGAAGAAGGACAGTGGCAGGTCAGAAGATATTGGAGAAATACTAGAAGAAGAAAAGATAACACTGGAACGTAAGAGCAGAATAGAAACAATAAACAGAATAGACATCCGAACATACCATCTCCTATTTTGGTATTAAGTCCACGATCCATATATTCCTGTCTATCAAAATTAAAAGTGCTTTATTAGTCAAGTGATATAATGATGATTTCCAATTAAAAACACATCAGGTGCTTCCATAACCTTTACTAGTTTATGATTTGGACTTAGAAAAGATCATGCATAAATTTGGGGCACCGAAACGAGTAAACAAACTAGTCTTGATTCTGGGACATAAATGATAAGATTGGGAATATGTGAAAGGTGATGGCTAAGCTAGGATAACTAAATAATGACCCCATGTAACTCGTGACAACTTATTAGTGCTGTTTTAAGGTCCTACTTGAGACGATTAGCTGATCTCGGCAGCCTTCGCCAGGTCTTAGTGCGGCTTTTGAGGTCCTCCCTAAATATGACGGCTCCGAGCTTCTGTTTCTGTTGCTTTCTCCAAAGTTAAATGAAGGCTTCGGATGATGACTTTTGGATGTTGGGTACGTCGGCTTTCTCAGAGACTTAGGAATATTTAGGAGCAAGGCCTCGTCTGTACAGGACTTGCTACAGGTGTCGAAGATCCAGGAACCATCGACAGGCAGGAAGCTCGAAATACACGTCAGAGAACGTAATAAAACTACTCCATTTTTGGTCACACCAAGTAAACAACAACCAAAAACAAATAGAGACTCGGTCAATATTCCTGGCTTGCAGGTACTAAAGGAACGAATGTACTTGTATTTAATTAGTGGTTCCACTTATTTCTCGCTCTTGTATGGATTTTACTTTAATCAGCTATCTATAAGAATGCAATTGGGAGATGAAAATATAGTTCATGAAATATATGAATACCAGAAGTAATGGAATGAACATGTAATGAGGAGCCGCCCTGTGGATTACCTAAGCTATGTAGCAATGTATTATAGGACGACCAAGAAGACAATGGAATGTTCAACACAACTGACGTGAAATTAGCCTCGGAACTGGTCCTTGGGCTAAACCATGGTAGGAAGAAAAAGGCAACGAATAAAAAGAAAAAGAAAAAGAAAAACCTATCTGGTGGGAATTCAGTTTATAAATTTGCCCTATTCGTGGGCATTTATTGTGCAAGCCATAGGAATTTCACTACGATCCTATTTTTACAGTACCTCCATTAAGTATTCATCCGCGGTATCTACAAACCATTTTGGGCGCAATAGTCCTTATCGTAAGTAGCGCAGATTTCACGTGCCGCTATATTTCTGAACTGAGGGATATTACTTGTTTTACCCTGGTATTTATAATGAATTGAATTATCACTGAATTTATCCGCAATGCTGCAGCTCATCTCACCCATTGGCTATATCTTGCCGCGATATATCGCTTGGGTGACGTTTTTGCCTTTCGATGGGCTGCTAAAATTGCCGCTCACAAAATGTGTTTACTTCACTTTTGAAACTTTCAGCAAAACGATGCTTTGCTACAAACTTGAACTCGGGTTGATATAAAGAAATCGCCCTCTCCCCAGCATTCGTGGAGAGTGCTTACCAGTGAACAACAAAAGCATAAAATTTTCACTTAAATTACATTTTGGCATTCTTTCCTCATTAACGCTGCTATATATATATCTAAATATTCAAAATACATATTTTACTATATATAAAAGTTAAAGAAGCAATTAAATCATATATAAAGAATTATTTTCGGGGTGAACGAAAATTTTAATCTCAACCTTCACAACAACAAATCTACAGCTATTCCAACAGGCTATTCTGTTTCACTGAATTACAGTTGTACAAACTGAAACTCATGACCACAAATGTAAGATATATACGCAAATGTGTGGTCTGCAGAATTATAAAGTTGCATCTCTGTTGTTAGGTCGGCAATTGCGTTGCAACTGCTTCATCTGTTAATGGAATAATTATGAACCCGTTAGAAGAACTGATTCAGAAGAAATGTCCACTGGTAAACATGATAATATGTTAGGTTTAAAAGAGAGGAAGGAAGGAAATATCCCATCCACACATGATGTAGAGGTCCACGCAAGGCTTTAAATACGTCTTGCAATAAGGCTTTGCACAAGTAGAGTAACCTTGTGAAACGTAATGGATCTAAGTAGTACAAAATTAAAGAAGGGTACATATGTGTAAATTATTAGGAAATAGTATCTTTATAATGCACATAAAAAGAAATAGATGATTTCAAATTCTGCGTTACAACCACTCCAAAATTGTGTTACAAAACTTCTTGGATGTCAAAGTTAAGTGACAGTGATTTTGTGAGGCAAATATTGAAATATTACAACAAGTATTTCAGCATTTGAAATGAGTGGAATCCGATGTAATATTCACGCATAAAATAAGATATGTACTAGGAAATAAAAACAAGTAGTCTTTATGTATTCAAATAAAATGCAATTATTTGACAAATTAAAAGTAATTCTTCGAAGTTGGTTACCTATTTAAAAAATGAAAACTATATTCACATTTCCTGTAATTTAAGACTTTGTGGTTTACCACAGTAATAAAAAGTAAAATAACATTAACTGGAATGTTTGCACCAGAAGGGGGTAGAAAAGAGGAAGGCGACAATTTGTTGCCAACAGTCATAGAATCTAATAGATAAAATAATAGAAAATGATAAGTTATAAATTGTGCATTGAAAATATAGCAAATTACCAATGAGGAAATAATTATTTAAATATAATAAACGATTTAAACAAATTAAATAAAACAATTGCTGAATATTCAGAAAATTGGATACAATACTTCGACAGTATGACAGAAGGTAGGATGCATATAAGTATAGAACCAATGGATGAAGAAGCTTAGGACGAACAAGGAAAATATGAACTGAACAAGGCCTCGGAGCTGGAAAAAATGATCTAAACTGTGAAGAAGATAAAAGAGGAGAATAAAACTTTACATCGGCATCGTTATGGTTGATGGCGCTGGTCAAAAGTATCTATTTTCCTTAGCTTAGGTGATAAAATAGGTCATTGTATCTATTAGGAGGGGCAGGCACCACACATTGGACCATTTGTTTATCTCTTGTTTTATCTCGCTTATTTGTGAGCGAATGTGAAACCTTAATTGGTCTCCTCAAACTACTTTGAAGGTGATTCCTCTGATAGCATGGAACAAGCCACGTCTGTAATTTAGTCAGAGGAACTGTTTTTATCTTTCCGGAAAACTTAAAATAACTTAGAAAGAAACGTTCATAGAAAACAAAAGTGATATTACGTATATGATCCAATTAAAGTCTATAATCTATTTCAATTATGCCGGATTTCACCAACAGGTGTTAAAATCGGCGTTAACAAATATAACGTAACAATTGTCACCGCGCTAACAAAGCTGTTAAATTTCTTGCATTTCACCAACCTGTTTTCTGAAAATGTTAACAAACCTGTATTAACGCCAAGAAACTTGTAAATATCACAGCTATAGAAGACTATGGATGAGCCGTATTATTTTTTGAACGTACTGCGATGTGCTTGTGTTTTCATTTTCGTCTCCACAATGAAAAATGGCGGATGATCAAAATCATAAATAAAGCCGTGAGACAAATTTTTCATCGATGGAGAAAGAATTAATTGAATTGAATACGAAGTGTAAGGATATCGTGGTAAATAAGAGGACGGATGCGGTGAACGTAAAAGAGAAAGATGTCACGGGGAAAATATTGGAAACGAATTTAATTCAAATGCATGTGTCACTACTAGAAGCACGAAACAACTTGTCAGTATCACGTAAACTTAAATCGAGGTGCGAAGGGCAATTGACTTAAACGTTTCAAGACGGGAGGTGGGCGGTGTATTATCCACATAATTCATTGGATTATAAAATCGCAAAGTTATTAATACTTGAAGCAAAGGCTAGATCGGCATTTTCCTTTGGATGCATATTCTAATTATTGCGTAAATTTAAAACGAGGTGCGAAGAAGGACAAGTGACTTGAACGTTTTAAGACGGCAGGTAGGCAGTGTATTATCCACATAATTCAGTGAATTATAAAATCACAAAGTTATTAATTCTTGAAGCAAAGGCGAGATCACCATATTCCTTTTGACGTATGTTCTAACCTCTCTTCTACTGTTGCAGTAACCTTCATGGCAACTTGTTTCGACAGTCTATACCTCCGTAAAAAATTTTCTTCGGATAGCTCCTCAAAATCATTTCTCCTCATAGACCATACTCTATTTCGAATGTCATTTGGGCGGTTTTAAATATAGCAAATCCACATCAAAAGCTGAGTTCATGCCCGCCATCTTGACTATTTACAATTTTTAAGGACTTAACATCAGAAATTTGACTTGTTAATTTAACAAGAGATTTAATACGAGTGCTACGCTAACACTTGTTAGTTAAATACAATTTTTGTTTTAACTATTGCTAAACTCGTGTTAAGTCTTAACATCTGTTGGTGAAGTTGGGCATTAAAATATTATCTTCTCTTTCTCCAGGTGTATACATCTTAGGAGAAACCCAAAGGAGCAAGTGACAAACCTTGGCAGGTAATAGTGGAGCGGAGCGGCTATTTTCCTCTTTTTTCAATAAAATTAGATGAGAGGCAAAGAGTTTTATACAGAGAAGTCCGTTATGATTTGGAGCTTTTTAGAGAGAACTATTCTTGAGGGGAGTTGTGAAACACGGTAATTAAAATTTTAGGGCAAGGTAGGTAACGTGTTTGTTTACAGGTGGTATAATATCTTCAGGAGTAACGCACTCCCCATACTTTTTAATTATAAGCCGACACATCACAGCAACGCGGTTTTGTGGTTCACTGAAGCAGAGTATAACACACTGTCGGATGAAAGTAAGGGGAGCCTCGAAATTGCGGGCGCCCTTAAGAAGCCTGAATAGCTGAAGGGTAGAGGAAAATCGGTGCTCAGTCTGGTCTGGCCAGTCTGGCATAAGAGGGTTGCAACTTAATTACTGCAGGAATTCCAATGGGTTCTTCATATGGGCCACAAGATTTCCGTAACAGTATCCCGAATCTCTTCAGCAAATTGTTTGAAATTAGAATTTAAAAGGACTTAACCATCTGCTACAAAGCTATAAGCTTTTCAGTGAAAAAAAATCCAGTAGATTGTAATGATATTCTAATGATGGGATGCAGATTAATGAAAATATAGCGTCTAAAATATAGTACGTTAAGAAGTATTGGGTCCCGGGTTCAATTCCCGGCGATGGGGGTGGGAATTTTTCTCCGATCAATATAATTCATCTTTACCAGAGTCTGGAAGTATGAATAACAGTACGAATATGTGCGTAATCTAATGATTAAACCCCAACGAATACGAGTAAACACCATCGCGATATGTTCCAAAGGAGAACGGCCGCCGATATGACCATTGCATTTAAAGACGGGGTGTAAATGGAACAAATTAAAAAAAAGAAGTATTTTTATATTAACTCTACAGCATGCCTCTGGGAGATAAATAGTGTATTTCATATCCATGCTTTTATATCCAATGTCGTCGGAAATGCCCTTTTAGGCCACTTTGAACCCCAAAAGTAGTGAGTGAGTGTGTGGTGTTTTAGGGCCCGTCGACATCAAGGTCATTTGGGCCCAACCCCAAAAGTATGATTTTCAGTTCCGCATCAATGAACATGTCAAAAGCGAAAGGCTGGAAGAATAACATATATTACGCACAATTACTGTTATTTAGGAAAGTAAACTTAGGGTGAAATATGTTACATAATCAAACTTTCTAATGCCTGTTTACAGATATATTGTCACGAGGCATTACTTTGAATATCTGCAAACTGTATATTAAGGTGATAATTCTAATCTTTTCTACCTTTTTGCTAATATTTTAAAAGGTAAGAAGCATTCGGCTTTTCTACAATTGTGTTTTGTATTTCACGAATAGGAAGTTAATATTTTTTTTAAGTTAATGATTAAAATTAATCATTTCTTCACACTAGCCGTATATAGGCTAAGGTTTTTGATAGATAGAGTCCACATGAAAAATTCAATGCCATGGCCGGGATTTGAACCACGGATCACCTGGTTTCCGTCCAGTCACTCTAACCCATTGAGCTACAATGGCCAACGTGCCGTCCTGACATTGAATTCTCCATTTGACTCGTATATTTTCTCAGTAAAACAGTAGGGACCCTCGCATTCGAGATACACCGTTTGTGGCGACTTACTATCGTAAAAACTTCACTCCCAGGCTTCATAATTTAAATCTTATTATTTATAAGAGGTTCTTATTATTTATAAGAGTTAAATGATGAAGCCTGGGAATCAAGTACTTACGATAAAGTCGCCACAAATGGTGTATCTCGAATGCGAGAGCCCCTACTGGTTTACCGAGGAAATATACGAGTCAAATGAAGAATTTATTGTCAGGACGGCACGTTGACCATAGTAGCTCAATGGGTTAGAGTGACTGGACGGAAACCAGGAGATTCGTGGTTCAAATCCCGCCATGGCATTGAATTTTTAATTTTGACTCTATCTATGAAGTTAATAGTTTTAAATATATAACATTTTGCTTCTACTGTTAACATGCATCAGGTATCATCCAGAAATTGTAATTTTGGGAAATTAATTATAGACATTACTGAAATACTTGTGCACAAATGGTATATGGAAACTAATATATGCTTCTGAATGCTTCAAAAAAAATGTGTAACCTTGAAGTATAATTTCTGTAGCAAGCTATTTGTCTTTAGTCGTCAAATTAATGAAATCATTTCTTGAAAGAACCTCTAAGTATATCAAAGGCCTTATGTCAGTTTCTTAAGTTCATTAGCTCTGATGGTTGCTGAAAATTTCAATTGTTGGTTACAAACTGTATTCTGTGGATATATTTCATAGGAAAAGTGTGGGAAATACCAAATTCGAGTTAATGGGACTGGAAGTATATACAGGCCATTTAATTTGTCACAAGTTGAAGTTTTGAAATTTATCTAAGAACAAGCCTCAGTATAAAATTAAAGCTGAAGTTTGAAAATATATTTGGAAACGAAATCTAACATTTCTACTACTTTGAAAAACTAACCAAATTTCATCTGTGTACATTATTAAGAAAAACATGGTAGTAATACCAACAACAGGGAGACATAATAATTGTGTAAAGAGGAGTGAAGTATCCATTAAATATGGTCGTCACGAGATTAGCGATGAATCAGTGTTTCACATTGTTTCCTTTATTTTTTCTTTATTTATTTTCTAAAAAAAAATTAAGGAAATGCTTTCAAAAGCAAACCAGAGATAAATATAGATAATAGAGACTTAAAATCTTCCACCCCTATTCGAGAATAGAATGGCGGACTATAAGAAAGGGATGGAGAACGAGCCGACTTAAACTACCCTGGTGCAATCGTGCGTAGCCCAATAGGTATTACTTAACGGTTGAATGAGAAATCATCTAGCTAGTTATATTTCTATCAACCTTGATAGGCTTACATTAACAGTATTAAGATCCCCAATTAATTTAGGAATAATACAGGCACACAACTGCAAGATAGTCAATTTAGTTGCCTACTGAGTAAACAATTATATTCTGTTCCAATTACAAGTTACTTTCAGTCTAGCCTGTACAGTCTGGCCAAAGCCGAACACCAACTACTGTTATCCTACGTTCGCCTTTATCATGTTCCCTTTAAAGCTACTTTGTAATATGTATTTCGCTTAACTTAAGGGGGGACAGAAGTGCTGTTTTAGTCATTTTCGTGAAAAAATGGCATTTTGGTTTTTTGTTGCAAAATATGCACCATATTTTAATTTACTTGTTTACAAAGTTTCATGCCCGTAGGGCAAACGCATCACCTGTTCTGGACGTCACTTTTAAAACTCCATCCTGGTTAAATGCCTCTCCATACTTTAAATGGCAAACCCACATGTTTCAATGAAGAGAACTTACGAAAGATTTGATTTTAAAATAGGCATTAAGATAGCATTAAGCAACCGTAGCCTATTTTAACAAACTTTCATATCAATCCCCTAGATGGCAGTAATTTATCCGAATGTTTTTACTCGTTTCACTGATATACTTCCTGTTTATATGTTTACTTTTGTTGTTCTAGTGTTTTAGAAGTGATACCTATTATTTTTAGGTTTTCTCCTCTTTGTATTATATTTATTATACACAAGTGTTCATTTGTGCCTAAAATTACACCGTAAGCTGTGCTAGAAGTTTATTTCAGTAAATCTACCTAGAACAAATATATATTGTGAAATACATAGGTTAAGGTACTGCATTATTTTACTGTTTTAGAACGCCAAATATAAAGCGTATTAGAGCCGCTTTATGTAAATTAATGAATAAGACCAGAAGAGGGAAGACAGATACTTCAGTTGAAGTAAATCAGGAAGTAACAGCCTCTAGCATTGTAAAAGAAAAAAACATAAGCCTTTCTTAATTGGAGGTGTAATGCAGTACCTATATACCAGAGGAGGATCTGTGTGAGAGCAAATATATTATTTTAGATTTTGGCTTGTTGAAAGAACTGATAAAAGATTTAGCATGCCCACATTGTTTTCACAAGCACAGAACCCGGAGATGCTTTACACCTCTGGTTTTGCTTTTCAATTAGCATTGGAATGTCAAAATAGACTACTATTTCAGTAAATACATATAAAACCTAAGGCTCAAGAGGTTACTAGGATGGAAGAATGTGTAAGTTACACTGCTGGAGCTTTCTAATGTAAAGAAGTGTATATTTTTCACGTGAACTGCATGCAAAACTTCAAAGCCATTTTTCTCAAGTTCAGTTATTTTTTTTGTTATTTTTCCATATTTAAAATCTATCTTCTTCCACAATATTACAGCCAGAGCTCTGAAAATTGTACACAGTACACTTCAGAAGCTGTGCAACAAACTGATGTATGGGAAGTTTGATATTAATCATAGTTTAAGTTTTAAAAAGTAATTACTATGGCCAAGCACTGATTTTTGGAGTTTTTCTCGCCTTGACACATAAAATAATTTTTGAAAAAATAACTATGCATAATTTCAGAAATCCGAATCTTTAGTTTGCTATCAAGGCATTAAGGAATTTAATTGTATCAAAATGAGATTTATTGTGCAATATCTGTCAAAGTAGATAGATTTTGATTTTAGGCAGTAAAATTGTATAAATTAATTCATATATCAAGAATGAAGTTACATATTGTATTGAAAACTGGTACACACATTTCTTTAGTTACTAGTAATATCTGTACAAAAAATTGAGGCTCTAGGTTTAGTATTTTAGAAAATCACTTTTAATACTTCGGTCTTCCCTTAACTGGATTTTTCGGTTTACCATATACAAGAGATATAATTACAGTGCTTATTTGGCCGCCATTTTCATCGTTAGAACATTACTTACATAGGTCAAAGGAAACCATTTTCAGAGCGTGAAGTCCTTTGCCAGAATCAGGAACAATGCGAATGCCTGTAGCCAAGAGTAAAACACATTCTAGCAGAATTGGACATAAAAGGTCCGCGCAGTAAAACCCAATTGTGTTTTAGTGGGCACGACAGGACTAATAGAAGATTTCCTGCGGTCCGCATCGTATTGCAAGGGAAGAAGTTTAAAAGTAGCATTGGACAGCAATACGAACCATTTTCAGTCTATCCCCTCCCCGCATTACGTAGCAATCTACCTTCAAAGGGTTGTTTTTTGTTTCTGCCTTAGCTGATCGCAGCGTAAGCGAAACAAATTTAAAATAAACCGGTGCACCTAAACCCTGGTGATTTTAAATTCCGGCTCAAAAATACCGTTGAAATGGAACCGATATACTAACAGCATAGATACAAATAAACTTAGTGTTGAAAACCGTTTAATAACAGCCACACTTTGATTCGTTAGTAAGTAGTGCTACTACTATCGCATTAATTATATACAACAAAAAGTCGTATGGTAATGAATAGATTTTCTGTTAAAAGATTGTCTCCATTTACGCCTTATACACAGAGTGATTCATTACTTTATTTTATTCGTGATATGTGCAACACTTAAACTCTTAACTTCTTTATAATAATAACCACACTCCTATGTAAATTGGGTTTAGGTAACTTTTTATAAAATGTTGTAATATAATAACATAAAGAAGTAATTTAAAGTAGGTAATGATGTAACCATGACAAATTAATATAAGAATGTTTTAAAAAGATTTTGTTCTTCTGCTTATGAAAGTCTTAGGGGAAAGGCGTATATATATGTCTGTCCGAATGTGTGAAGAAACAATTTTCTGTTTTTTTTTTTTTTATTTTAACGTCTTCCAACGTTAAGTCATATCGGACGAATGAAATAGTTGAAATGATACTCAAATGACTTTCTGGTCCATAGAGCTTAGAGTTATCCGACATTCGTCTTTCAGGATAAAGGAAAACCCCGGAATAGTCCTTATCCAGGTAAATCACCCTAACCGAGATTCGAACTTGAGACCTCTTGAACGTGAGTCAGACACGCTACCATCTACGCTACTGAGGCAGGTAATTGTGTGTGAGCATCAAAGATGCATAAGTAGGTGTGCGCAAGAAAAAGAAGTAATTAACCGTGGTTATAAAAACATTACATTAATAATATTTGTAATGTTTTCAAATAATTTAAAATTGTTTATGAGGAATTAAATTTCCTTCTTTGAACAAGAAAAGTATCATTCATTCTTTTAAGATATTAATACTATATTTATCCGCCCCGTTACCGCGACCCTGGGAAAGAAAAATATCTCATCGCTCAACAATTTCAGATGCGCCTAATTATCCAGAGTTGCAGGTGAAACTTCTAGAATTGTTCAAGATCGTCACCAAAGGTGAGAAATTAATCTGCATTCACCTTCATCCCAAATAATCCTCCTTCAAGACGGAGACCATCTCATCATCATAATCATAATCATCATCATCATTCCAATGAATCCCTTTCAAGATAGTGCCACAACGTGGTGCATCATCATAGCATCTTCAAAGATCGCATCATCCTAACAAAATTATTGATTCACAGCTTTGCCTTTGAAACAACCGGTCATAGGCACAGGCGTTTCTCCTTTACTATTCTATTAACTTCTCCGTTTATTTACTATCGATTTTATTTGCAAATTCGCAGTTGGCCTCGAATCTCAGTCGGTATAGCACCTGCCTGATGTCAAGTGTAGGTTTCGATTCCCCCCTAGTGTAGTGGGAACTGTCTTCTACATCCAAGGCCATTCCCTATTCTAAACAGAATCTGAAAGTGTGAATGCGAATATGAAATTGCGTGTGAGCTGCTGCAAAAAAGGAAAGACAACATTATAATATACTATATAGATTATAGAGAATAATATTTCAAAGGTACATATTTAAGGGGTTAGAAATGTATAGAAAATGCCAACATGTTTAATGAGGTAAGAAGCTCTAAGTTTTGTAAAATAATTAGCAAACAAGAAATTAAATGTTAGTGTTTATGAAATGCTATAATTAGGCAAATTAATGAGCGTTACAAAGACCTGTAAAAATGAATGCTGATGAAATACTGGCTGTTGGATTTCACGAGGTTTAAATTAATTTAATATATAATATTCTTTTACCTTACATTTATAGATCAAAGGAAATATCTATGGCGATTACTGTCCATAGTTCTGCGTTTAGACATGGACTTTTACTTTTACCGGTCTAAACCTGAAATATGGATAGGAAACTATCATCTACCAACTAAACCATCAAAGTAGGTCTTTCCATGAACCATTTTAAGTGAAGCTTATTACATCCACAGGAAGTTTGCAGTCTAAAGTTTTACTCAGTTGGCAGATCACAGGCAAGGAGGAAATACCTCGAGAGTTCATATTATGAATTTGTGGGTTCGTAGAATTAAAAGTCTAATTTGCCGAAATTCTAAACGTTCCTTATGTGCGTAGAAACACACTGTGTAGCAGCAGAATTACGTCACATATCACAATCTACAACACCAATGTCGATGACAATAACAAACAGCTTACTCAACGTTTACAACACTCTGGTTACATGTCTTTACAACTTTTACCACTTACGGCTTTGGCGAGTCGTCGCTCTCTTAAATACCTCATTGATAAATTCGAGAGACTTCTGGAGCAAATAAGAAAAACAACTATTCTCTGCCAATCGAGATATCACTAGAACCTTCCTTACGTGAAACCCTATCTGGGCCGGCAAGTCATTTATCTCAAGCGCTATGTTTATCTGCTTGTCCGCCTGTTATCTTTATATGCAGGCTCTTTCTGTACTCAAGCCGCGCTTACCTCTCGGCACCAAAATTTCTGTGCTTTTCGCCGCGACAATATCTAGGTCTAACTCAATCTATTTCCTTTGTTTTAATTTATTTCTCGCTACGTTCCTTTGTTGACGAAATATTTGGAAAGAAATGGTGAACATGATAGGTACGAGAGCCTGAATTAATTTGAAACTTTGAAATAGAGATTTAGTTCGGTACAAATGGAATGTGCAAGAATTAATAACCTCTTCTCGGCAATATTATTGGAGATTGCATGTGCAATGGAGTTAACATGCGCTACTAGATGAACAACTATGTATATTTAGTAACATATAGTGGTTTCGTAATATTCAGCAAATACCTGATATTTTAAAGAAGACTTGTCAAGTTGTTAAAAGTAAGATGTGTTTTATATAAAATATGAGTAGCTGGCATGCTTAGTTTGTAAGATTACTCACTCAGACTAGGCAGATGTTCACCATTTCTTCCAAAAGCACTTTCCGGTCTTTGCTTCAGACCATCTTCAGTGGATGCTGCTGCAACTACTGTCGGCGGACATAAACTTGACTCTCCAAGAAACCTAGGCTCCTCCCCTTGACGATCTCCTGATTTTCAATACCAAAATGTGGGACTGGAACATTGGGGCTGGACACAGATGATTAGTTGTCACCTGTGATATTAAGTGGTTGAAGTTGCTTCATCTCTGGATGTGAAGAAGTTGAACTGTTGGATTGCTGTGGCAAATATACTTCATCTTCTATCTCATTTTCTGGAAAAATATCCTGATTACTAGTTGTCTTTTGAAGAAGGTGTGCTTCCTCTTCGATCTGCCTCCTGGGTAACCTAGAATGGTTGAAGTCTGGGTTAATTTTAACTGGATCTATATTATCCATAGTAATGGGTTGAACTACGTCGCTGTTGACTTGTTTAACTTGTTTAATAGATTGTAGAACACTATTCAATGCTGGTATATCAAAATTCAAAATGTTTTCTTATATGTTTCTGATATACCAGCAATGAATAGTGTTCTAAAATTTATTAAACAAGTTAAACAATTCAACACCGACGTAGTTCAACCCATTACTATGAATAATATAGATCCAGTTAAAATTATCCCAGACTTCAACCAATCTAGGTTACTCAGGAGGCAGATGGAAGAGGAAGCACATCTTCTTCAACAGACAACTAGTAATCAGGATATTGGTCCAGAATATTCCAACAGTTCAACATCTTTACATCCAGTGTAGTGGTGTAGTGTTTTAGGGCCCGTCGACAACAAGGTCATTTGGTCTTACATCCAGAGATGAAGCAACTCCAACCAGTTAATATCACAGGTGACACCCAATCATCTGTGTCCGGCCCCAATGTTCCAGTCACAAATGTTGGTATTGAAAATCAGGAGATCGTCAAGGGGAGGAGCCTTAAGTTTCTTGGAGAGTCAAGTTTACGTCCGCCGATAGTAGTTGGAGCAGTATCCACTGAAGATGGTCTGAAGCAAAGACCGAAAAGTGCTTTTGGAAGAAATGGTGAACACCTGACCAGTCTGAGTGAGTAATCTTACAAATTAAGCATGCCAGCTACTCATTTTATATAAATACCTGATATATTCAAGTGATATAATCTATAAAGAGCTATATCATCAAACACCTTGGATTAGCTCTGTAAACAAATAGTATGTCATCTTGAAATTGCAAAACTACATTTGCCAATTACTTAAAATTCTCAAATTTATTTCTGAACAGAATTTTATTTTACTCCGAATATTTGCGGCCATCATTATAAATGTTCTTTGGTATACTTTTGAAAACTCATAAATAGCGATACCACTTATATCACGTCACTCTCATCGTTGTAAACGGAGTTAGTTCTTAATTCGGTTTACTTATCCAGTATTCAAGATGATGTAAAGTTGTTCAGTGGACAAAAATTATTCGTTTTAAACGTAAAGTTTGCCCTTAGGTGACTTTGAAAGAAGCTTTAAGTCATTAACCAAGTAGGGCAGACTGAAACATCTTTCATGAATCACCAAATACGTAATACAAGCTGCACGATTCAGCTGCAAATGGACGGCCAGTAATAATAGAGGCATCTGCATGTCAAAAATATTCGCGAATCACATTTTGAAAACTCATAAATTAGTCCCTTGCGTGCGTAAGGTTTCTTTGAGAATGGATGGAGAAGCCCGCCAACAGAAATGGCTTGGGAAATGTTCCTAGAAATTAGGAATCGAGTGATGGAAGGTAAAAAAACTGGAAGGTGAAGTATAACCGCATAGATACCTTGAGCATCTGACCGTCAAAGAATGGAGAAGAAAATAAATAAATCTACGCTTAAGGAGATAGTATAGTACATTTTCGAAATAGTCTTCCTAAGGAAGGTTTCAGCGAAGGTTAATATCATTCCAGTTTAAAGGTGATCTATTCATCTTGTTTTATTTTCGCCTGACACCTCTTCTGTGTAGCTTTTTACTATTTTCGATATTCCGGTAAATCTTGATTTACATGTCTTAATTTATTCTTATACTCTTTTACTTTTGCAGGCATAATTTTCAGTTTGAATTATTCCCTAGGCTTGTCTCGTATCCCTTAGTGTCACTACTACCAGCTGAGCAACTAACACCCCCCAGGGGCCTACTTCGGTAGGTACGGGTTTGACGAACCCGGGGTCCCGAGCCAACAGTCTCCCTCGTGTGGGCTTCTCTTCGTGGTTGAGGGAGACGGTCAACAGGCTCACCCACGTGTAGGCCGTGCGTGGAGACCCTTGTCGGTGGAAAGGTTTTGTCCTGGTGGTTGAGGGATGCGTATCTGAGCTCGTAACAGTGTTTTTCTGAATTCGGGGAGGGTGCGCATTTCTAATACACTACTTTGGCTTCTGCTTGGCCTAAACGGGAGGTTAGGGACTAACCCACCCCTAATCAATCGGCCAGGACTAGGTATTGTACCGACCTCCAGGTTGAGAGGGACGGCGAGCTCGCTATATCCCCTGTGTAGCCCTGTCATCCCAGTGAGATGACCCCTTGTTGGACTCCATGGTGGGTGGGGAGCACTGGGGGATGAAACCTAGCTCATTTATTATGGCAAAATTTCATAATAATAAAATTATCAAATGTGGAAAGGAAATAGCTGAGTGTAGTGGTCCTCGCTATTTAGTTATTTATAGAACTGAGGAAGGTCGCAAGTTTAGTACCGTGAATCCGTTCGTTATTCAGAAGGGCTTAGGTAGTATTGCTGGTTCTGTGAAGGGCATGTACTAGATTTCGCAATGGCACACTCCTGGTCGAAGCAGTTTCTCCGACGCAGGCTGCTAAAATCTTGAAAGCAAATATGCTTGCGGGCTATCCGGTGCGCGTTGAATTGCACAGGACTCTGAACTCCTCGCGAGGTGTTGTCAACACCAGCGCATTGGATGGTATGTCCAATGAGGAGATTCAGCAAAACTTGGCGGAACAAGGTGTGACTAATGTATATCGAGTTCACCGCAAAGAACGAGGTCAACTAGTGCCCACTCGTACCCTGTTTCTTACCTTTGATCGGGTAGAACTACCGAAAAGGATTAAGGCAGAATATGAAGTTATTGAAGTGAGGCAGTATATACCTAATCCACTGAGGTGTTATAAATGCCAGCGCTTTCGCCACACAAGTGATTCATGTAACGGAGTTGCCACTTTCGTTGACTGCGGGGAAGTCAAGCATGACAATGCATACACTTCACCCGCAAAGTGTGTTAACTGCAATGGTCATCACTCAGCTAACTCCAGAGAATGTCCCCATTTTATGGAGGAGAAGGCGATCCAAGAGATCCGGGTAAGAGAGAGGGTGTCCTTCGTGGAAGCCCGGAAACTCTTGCGTATTCGCCAGCCTTCAGTACCTAGGACCGTTACTTATAGTGCACTTGCAGCTAAGCCGGTACCTAGACGTGAAATCGCAACACAAACCTGCGAAATAAACTGGGCAGTAATATCCGAAAGATCAATTACACCAAGATCACAGCCAAAGCAACAAACAGCAACACGAACAACAGTGAGCGCGCCGACCAAGTCCAGTCCTAAGAAGAAGGTTTTAACCAAGTCACCGGCGAAAGCTTCTACTTCAAGAACAAGTGAACCGGTAGTATATAATGTGTCGCCCAGAAAATTTAAGACCACTTATGTCAGAACGGACTTCCTCAAGGCACAAAAGCCAGCACAAAAGTCCGCGAACATCTTCGTCCACAACATCTGAGGACTCATCTGGAGAGGACGCCGATCGGCGACTTTCATCTTCGCCGGTCGTAGTTTCCGATCCTGTCGAGAGACTGGATTCGGAATCACCAGTGCGCAAGTCGTCCTCTTCCATTTACGCTGTGGAGCGGGTGGATCCTGTCCCCACTGCCCAAACGACAGTGAGGAAAAGGCAGGAAAAACCTGCTGAAAGCTCTAGCCCTGCCCCTAAGAAACGCAACAAATTGGTTGGACCACCTCTGGGCAGGTAGCACTTGTTTTGGCTACTTTTTTTATTGAAAGTGGTATTTTATGGCGCTTAGTATTTTATGAGAAATTATAGATTTTGTATTGTTTTTTATTATTATGTATTTATTTGTACGCATTTGGGTTTATTTATATTTTAGTCATTTTGTTTTGATATGTTTTTTAAATTTTGACTAATTTATATCTGACTATTGCCATGAATCAGTTTCTGTAAGGGCGCTGATGGCCAAGCAGTTGAGCGCCCTTATATCCATATCATCATCATTGAGCACTACCTATCTTCTCTTGCCTTAAGGTTCATATTCCACAACTAAATTTTAAACCTGTATTATACTAAAATTTTGTATTTATTCCTAAACTTTTAATATAAAACTATCTACTTTCAATCACTTTATAATTAGGAACCAACTGACCTTCGTTTTCTGGTTAATTAAATATGCAAACGAAGATTAAAGTGAACGGATTTGTTAACTGTGTGCAAATTGTCAATGGTTTATATAATTTATCCTATTTCCTTGTAATTATTCCACATAAGACGCACCAAGAACCAACTGTTCGTTTATTTCTGATTTTCACTTTAAATAAAGAGATATTATTAATATTAACAAAAGAGATGCAGAGACTCGTTTGACATTAGTATAATTTCAAATACCAAACAAAGAATGTGCCGAGAAAATTACAATGATCATAAAATTGCAACTTATTACTGTCAGATTCGTTTTAGGTGAATAGAATCACACGACGACATATATGGAATCAAATTTAGCCGAAAAACTTGACGAGGTAGCGACCTGCAATGAGACACCGATTAGTAGAATATGAGAGAAAGAAGAGCGGTACATAAGCGCCAACGGATGCGGAAAGTCATCTAAGAGCTTGTCACAAAATAGTACTTCCAGTCGGTGCAAGGTAGACTGAAGAGTAGTATACCATTTACACCAACTTGACAGCAATGTTAACTAGAAGGATGCGCTATGACCACATTTTTGCAGATTCAGTATTTCCTTGTGGAGATCTAACCAATTGTAAATCATATCGTGTCTATAGTGCAGAATTTTGAAACGCCAGCACAGTGACTTCAAGGTAGCAACGAGTTCTTCAAGAGGGAGATACTGGACAGTGGTTTAAGTATATATTTATGTATATATAATGTTAAGTCACATTGGACGATGAATGGAATGGGTGAAATGATGCTCAAATGTGCCCAGGGTACATAGAGCTTAGAGCTACCCGACATTCGTCTTTCAGAATAAGGGAAACCCCAGATAAAACCTTATCCAGATAACTCACTTTGACCGAGATTCGAACTCGGGAACTTGAACGTGAGGCAGACACGCTACCACCACGCTCCCGAGGTGGGCACAGTGGTTTAAGCAGGAATATAAAATGATTTGAGGTATGATTGATAACATGGACATTAAATGGAGTTAATCTAGAGCAGTTAAGGAAATGTATACATAAATTTTAAGTTGTAACTGTTAACAGCAGTAAATTACAGCATACTGAACAAATGTAAACAAACATTTTAATAATACTGGAAAATATGTAATATCATTTATATGCAACGGGGAATAACAATAAATCAAATTAAGCGCAGTGTTAAAATGGGATTGTAATTATTCAACACCTGGATTTTTAGAAACTTGGGTGTTTCATATTTGATCACTTTACGATTAAACCTTTAACTTTACATAAGATTTAATATTTTAAAAGAATTTAATTCCGCAGGAAGGAAATATAATATTTAAAATTTTAAACTTCCCAAATACAGGTCACATAAAATGAGAGTCGACTTTCACTATTTTTATTAAAATTTCAATACACATCATCACGAAGAAATATGCAGTAGATATGTAAATTAAAATGTTTGACAGTTTAAGTGTAAAAAGAAAACAGTTAATCGCTTTGAGAGCTGTGAAAATAATGAAATGTCCTGCTTTTTGCTTGTATTCCATTTGATTACACCACACACATGTTTTTATTTCTTCGCATAATATTGGTATATAGTACAATGTTGAATAATTGCTTCATCGTTTAATCTTTTGCAAGCCTCATATTAAAAATGCATATTCAACCGTTTTATTATTTGTATGGTCCTTTATTTTACATCCACGTTACGAAGTTTTCAAACATAGAGAAGCTTAACGCAACATTCATTAGTTAATTGAGCATTCATTCTAACTTGCAGATGCAAAGCAAATTATAATTTCCGATCTATGACAAAACACGCCCCACTTTTTCGAAACCGTAGCCTCATTCGATTTCACGACTAGCTAATTAGTGTGCTTCTCAGAAATTGAAATAAGAATCTGCCAAAGTTCCATAGCATATATACGAGGGTTGTTCAACAAAGAATGATCACAACTTTTTTGGACAGCGTGCCTTTAATTTTCCTCGTAATTTTGATGACCCTACTCAAAATAGTCTCCCCTGAATGCGATGCACTTGTCCCAGCGTTTCTGCCAGTCTTCAAGGACATGTGGAAACCATTTTTTGAGAGATCCTCCTAATCGCCTCCACAGCCTTCACCACTTCTTCTGGTGATGGATAATGCCTCCCACGAAGGCGTTTCTTCAAGTTAGGGAATAGAAAAAAGTCACATTGGGCTCAATCCGGAATATGGGGAGGGTGAGGGATGCACTTCTCGTTGATGTTTTCAAAATTTTCAGCAACAACATTGGCAATATGTGGCCGCGCATTATCTTGGTGTAGCATCCAGCCTGTTTCACGGAAATGTGGTCTTTTGCGCCTGATATGAACTTGCAAAGTTTTCAGGACGTTCATGTACTATTGCCAGTTACTGATATGTGAGCAGGCACAACATGCTTATAAACCATTCCATGAATATCAATGAATGAGATGACCATAGCTTTCCCAGTAGAAGCAACCACTTTTACTTTTTAGGGGGCTGGTGATGAAGAAGATTTCCACACTGAGCTTTTCTTTTGCTCTCAGGATCAAAATGATGTAGCCAAGTTTGATCAGCAGTGATTACGTTTGAAAGAAACTCCGGATCTTCCTCAAACATCAACTTTAACTGCAGTTACCTCTATTGCAGCGGTAGGCGATACTGAACATGTCTTAACTTACCTGGTTCTCACAGGTGGGAATCAGGAGTACCAATAATGAAACTACTATGGCGTGTTTGTTTCACATTAAGCTAACAGAATATAAGATTGAAGTTTAGTGCGAAAAATTATGACCGTAAAAAATTATGAACATTCTTTATTGAACAGCCCTCGTATTTTCAACTAAATGTGCTATACAAGTTAAACCAGGACGAAAATGGAAACACAGGTAATATAAATGAGAACAGAGGGCTTCTTCTAACTCCTGAGTAGGAGGTGCTCATGCTAAGATATGTAAATGTGGTTATTTTAACGGTAGTCTGATCTAATAGATCGAACTTGGACGCTCACAGTTTGTCCTTTTCACTTAATTTAAATAGGTTTACATTATAATTACCTAAGTTTATTTATGCACAGGGAATCTTTTATGAAAACAGGAGATTCATCATGAACAACGAATAAATATACATTTAGAATATTTAGACATCGAAATCCATTAAGTGCATCTTTGTATCATAAAAGCATGACCCTTAGGTGAAATTTCTTATTCTTGAATTCCTTATGCAAACACATTCACATCTTAACTACACATTACTCAATCAAAAACATAAGTTTTCTGAAACTCATTCGGTCATCAGCTTTAACGGTATTTGGGAAGAAAGCATTATTACTCACATTATACTAGTAGTCAGATATTTAAACAAGGTATCACAACTCTAATAACGATTACTATCACAAAAATATATCATACACACTTTTAACACTTTTAACCACTGTTGTTGTTTACTTTTACCTTGCAGTCGGAATATAAACAGATAAGAAGAGCGCTCGTCCAGTTAAACAACGGGAACTTTCTCACTAAATAACCAAATAAGCCATAAGTTTTGCGATCTCGAAGGTTTTGGAACTTTGCGGACTTTTACAGAAGCTATATACGCAAGTTCTCTCTCAAATTGAGTGAGCCACTGTTGCGAAGTCAGTATGAGCGTGGTTAGTGAGTGTGCAAGTCAGCGAGCGAATTAGCGAGTGTACTTCTATTCTATCCAAAAGTGTCCTTGAGTGAGTTTGTGTTCACTGTGACAACTTGCATTGACTGCTGTTGCTGCAAGAGATTCTTATGTTCTACTTTCCAGCGAGTGAACTGCCCGGAAGAGGGGACTGCGTCGTGCACATTTCATTAGTCACTATGACACAAGGAAAAGATAGAAGTTTAACTAATTCACATCTCTTATGTAACAGTGTGGAGTTACGTAAAATCCAAGTGCAGGTTAGGCTAGGCTATTAAGCGGCATTGAACAACACTGTAATATCCGTTAGTGAAATAGTTCTGACTAGTATTACTGTAAAACGTAACAGTTTAGAAAGCGTATTGTGAACACTTTAATAAGTAATTGAATAATACAAATCAAAGGCTACTAAATGGCATTTGAAATCATAACAGGTAACCAACCTATTTGTTTAAGGATATTAAGATGCCTACGTGATGTCATTTGGGAGCATTCAAGAGAATAAGGTTTAATGGCTAATTGAGATAATAGTGTCTTAATTTAAAAATATCTTTTTTAATTTGTTTTAAGCACTAAATGTAGGATGCAATCGTTTTCAAGAGGAAATTGCTAATTTTCAACCCGCATTTCAGGTGAACAAACATCAGTTGACAATTCCCAGCATGCATGTCACTAAACCGTCTTTGATGTTCCAAATTACTTCTAGCAATTTCAGTTGGTTACAATTCGTTAAATGTTTTATCTGATGTGAAAAGTGTGTAGCCAAATAAACAGATTGTCCACATCACATTATTTTGTATATTTCGAAAAAAACTTAGTACTGAAGTACTCAAACATTCAACATTTCTAAAAGGTAGAGCCAGACTGAAAAATTCAATGCCATAGCCTGGATTTGAACCACGGATCTTCTGGTTTCCGTCCAGCCGCTCTAAACCAATGGGCTACTATGGCCAACGTGCCAACATGACATTAAGTTCTCCAAATGACTCGTGTTTTTCCGGTAAACCCCTAGGAGTTCTCATAAACACATGAGACAACTACCTTAATAGCGACTTACTATGCTGTAAGTAGTTTAAGGCCCGGGCTATTATAGTGCGGACCACTATTAGGTACAATTAATGGAAATTAATTCTTCTTTCACACTAGCCGTGTGTAGGACGCGCTATGAAAGGGTAGAGCCAGACTGAAAAATTTAATGCCATAGCCGAGATTTGAACCACGGATCTTCTGGTTTCCGTCCAGCCGCTCTAAACCATTGAGCTACTATGGCCAACGTGCCGACATGACATTAAATTCCGCAACTGACTCGTTTTTTTCCGGTAAACCACTAGGACCTCTCACAAACACATGAGACAGCTAGCTTAATCGCGAATTACTATGCTGTAAGTACTTTAAGGCCCGGCTTTTATATTTCGGACCACTATTAGGTACAATTAAGTACAAAAGCACGAGTCAGTTTGGAGAATTTCATGTCATGTTGGCACGTTCGCCATAGTAGCTCAATGGTTTAGAGCGGTTGGACGGAAACCAGAAGATCCGTGGTTCAAATCCCGGCCATGGCACTGAATTTTTCAGTGTGTCTCTACCCTTTCATAGTGCGTCCTACACACGGCTAGTGTGAAAGAACAATTAATTTAACATTTCTTCTACACTGTTTGTTATTTAACGGAAACTATAAATGCAGTACCAGAAATATTTAAATTAAACTTAAGTCAAAGAACTGACTGCTGTGCGATTTTCAACTACTCAGAATTTTCAAAATTCGTAAAACCTTTATGCTTTGAAACAGGAACTTTGTTCCTTGGATCAAATTATTCATTTAATTATGTAATATGTTTAATAATTATACATAAATTTGGGAGCTGTAATTAGCTATGTTAATGAAAGTAAAATTGTACACTTTGATGTAAAATATTGTAACGAACCTGGGCAGATATACATGAGAAGCACTGCACTCTCGGGCGACAGTCTATGAAGCGCTGATGTCAGACAATAGAATGGAATGCCAGCTATTTTACTGTACCGTTACAAAGGTCAGTAACATCTTAATTTTCCTGGTGACGTCGTGCTGTTTATATAAGAGGGTAGCAACCCCCATTCAGTCCTCATTTGTTGCTCATTGCTCATTGCAGTCAAGTGTATTGTATATATCCATCTGGTGTGTCCGGCGGCGTGCCGCGTCAAGTAAAATGTATTATAAAATGTCCGCCGAAAGTGCAGTTATTTAAGAGTACCCGGTTTCCACAAGTGTAAGGACAAATTAAAGCAGCGCAGAGATTATCGTTGGTTTGTGTTGTCTCAACCGTAACACCCAGAGAACCCAAAAAAAGAATCTATGCAGGAGAAGCAGCTAGAGCCAAAGGTAAAGCAAGCAGCCGACGACGACTTGGAGACCGAGGAAGGAGTCCCGACGTCTACCCAGGCACGTGCAGCCGTGAGGCGGAGAGATAGTACTGCCGCAGCCTGAAACTTATTCCTGTAGACAAGTTACTAAGTTATAGAGTTCATGCACCATGCTGAGCTAAAAACTATTTAAAAGACCGACATTTATAGGTATATTCTTCACAACTTTTTCTGGAACATTTTTAAAACTAAGAGGATTTAATTCAACTATGTATGTGACATAGGGACCCATTAATCAATAACTGAGCCGTTTGATTGCTTGTTCGAATGCACTAAACGTTGCCTGTTTAAACTTTTTCAGGTGCTACTGTCTTAGCCTGTTACGATTTAGTGATATGTTTCTCTCTCTCTCTCTCTCTCTCTCTCTCTCTCTCTCTCTCTCTCTCTCTCTCTCTCTCTCTCTCTCTCTCTCTCTCTCTCTCTCTCTCTCTCTCTCTCTCTCTCTCTCTCTCTCTCTCTCTCTCTCACTCTCTCTCTCACAATAAATGGAATTCATGCTTTTAGTAGCTACAAGCATAGTTGACATATGGCATAAAGTGTATGAGATCAATGTTCAAATAATTTGAACTAAGGAATAGATATATCTGATGTGCTCTCCTCTATTCCCTTTTACCCGCTTTCTAAATTGAGATTTGTGATGGACAACACGGCGCTGGGGCGGGTTTTCTCCGGTTTCCCCCGCCATCTCATTCCACCGGTGCTCCATCTTCATCTCATGTACGATCAGTGTCACCGTCTGCGGTGCCGTATGTAGTAAAAGCGGGCGTTAAACACTACACATTTCATTTTATATTTTACCCGCTTTCTGACAAAAGCATACTCTTACCTGCTTCCTTTTAAACAAAGTGAACGTCCGCTACATATTTCGTTGCAGGCGTTAGCAGGATACATTATTAAATCTACAATAATATTTTCAAAATGTAAATTTTATGCGACAGCTCTGAAATACTATGCTTTTCTGCGTCACTGGTCAACCAAATCTTAATTGCATGCTGAAATGAAAATGTTTCTATGCCTGGAGTTGGAAAGCCATTTGAAACTGCTTTATTATTGTTCCAAGTTAGGAAGGCATTTGTAAGAAGATTCCTAAGTTGAAAAGTGCTTGCAGTGAACTTTTCCCAATTTGTGTATTATAATTTCGACCTGTCGAAATTTATTACCAAAGCTTTAATAATTTTAAACTTTGTTAATATTAATTTTGTTATAGTTTGTTTATTTCTATGATTAATTTTGAAAGTCTTGCTGTAGTATTTAATCTGAAGCCCTTTAAATTCCTTTTTACTCACGTGTTTATCTTAATCGGTACATGAATCTTTTACCTTAGCGTCGTGGCCTCGGAATAATATTACATTTAGAGATAGGGTTTTTGAAATAGTTATTACCGTGATTCTTTATCCATAATACTTTTACTACTTGATCACTAAATACAAAACTATAATCACATTTCACATAAAACTGTTCCTATGCATTCTCTTATACAGGGTGTCCCTAAAGTCACTATCTATTGCAATGAAAACGCAATATTTTGTTTCCGTTCTTTCCAGATACTGGTATCTTGGTGCAAGATGTTTAGCACAGAAGAACGGGTTGTCATTGTTTGTACACGGGTATGTGGATTGTTATATGAAGACACCAGAGTGGAATTTGCCCGTAAATTCCACAAACCAGCTCCAACAAGGGCACAAATTCGTCTGCTTTGATAAAATTCAAGCGTACCGGCAGTGTGTGTGATGAGACACGTCCTGGACGACCACACGTCTTGGCAGAAACAGCGCAGCAGGTTCAAATTGCCAGTGATAGGAGTCCGAAGGTTTCAATTCGACGCCGCAGTAGGGAACTGAACGTCCCTCGCAACACAAGTTGGAAAATTATACGTTTCACTCTACGAAAATGTCCGTATCACATAAAAGTTCTGCACCATCTTGAGGACGAGGATTTCACCTGTCGTCAGGCAATGTATTATGACTTCCTGGAATGTGTAGAGAATGAGACTTTAATGGACAACGTTTTATTCTCCGATGAAGCCACTTTCCATGTTTGTGGGAAAGTGCACAGACACAACAGACCAATTCGGGCATATGAAGAACCGCATGAGGTATCGGAGTGGGAACATGATACGCCAGTAGTAGAATTTCCTTCCTTCCAGATCACTTTGCATAAATTTGCATAACGTCGCGACACCGCCGTCGGTGGGAGGGGGGAGGGGAGGGGGGTGTGAGGACCGCCCAAGATGTTGCAGGTGGTATGGAAACATGTCACAACTTGCATTCCCAGGGGGCTTTTTTTTAATGGAAGCCATAAATTATTGTAAATGTATGTTACAGATACAGACGTCGTGACTGTCTGTGGAAGGGGGAGATGAGATCGGCCATCTGTCACTTGACAAAGTTTATGTGTTATGGAAGGGGGCATACATGTCTCGTGAGATTGTCCTGAACCCTTTTGGACATTGTTAATAATGTTGTGTTTTCCATCGGCACTCGACATAAATTGTTTCCGACTTGACAAAGTTTATGTGTTATGGAAGGGGGCATACATGTCTCGTGAGATTGTCCTGAACCCTTTTGGACATTGTTAATAATGTTGTGTTTTCCATCGGCACTCGACATAAATTGTTTCCAGGTAAGCATAAGGGTGTGAGTGCACCGACAAGCAGTCATGTTAGCGATCTCAGTTCCTGACATGGACATAGGTTACATGAAGGTTATTTAAAGTTATTTATTATTAAATCCTGTGCGATGGTCTTCTGAAAAAACTAACAAATGCTAGCGAACCCTTGTGGACAGTGTTAATAATGTTGTGTTTTCCATCGGCACTCGTCATAAATTGTTTCCAGGTAAACATAGCGGAGAGAACGAGGGTCCCTCTCTTCCGAAAAGAAATTGCCAAACTGTGGGTTGTAACACGAATTAGTGTCACATAAAGTTTACCCAGCCCACACAATGGGAGTAAGGTGTGATGGTTCTCTATCCTAACGATTGTTCACCTGCTTCGTTACATCTCTCGTCTGTGGAAGGGGGAGATGAGATCGACCACCTGTTACTCGACAAAGATTATGCGTTCATACTTTAAACTTATTTTCACTTTGTTTTTAATCGCGTTACGAATGTTTTCTTCTCAAGATTACAATGTGCGCCTTCTTAGAACTGCTTATGACAAAAAACGTTTTTTATTTTCTTCATCGGCTTAAAGATACAGAGTTTGAATTTAGGTGGAACACTTCATTTACGTATACAATATTCTTAATACCTGCTAATATTCTAAAGCATTTGCGCTAGCTTCTTTTTTCTGATCTATCTGCGAACTGATTTTCGTGAGATAATTAGATAGAGGATTACTTAATATTTCAGACTCAAAAGTATACTCTGGAAGCGGTTGTTTCACACACACACACACCCACACACACACACACATACACGCACGCACATAGTCATGCACATACACACGAACACGCACATGTACAAGCAAGCACCATAGAGAGGGAAAGAAAGAGAGAGGGAGGGAGTGAGAGAGGAAACAAAAAACTTTCGGAGAAAAGACCAAATTCTGTGCAAAAGTTACACACAACCGTTTAACCTCGCATTTGGCCAGTGATGACCAACTGGGCATTTAATTAACTACATTGACGGTCTCCAAATAATCTCCCATTCAAGGAAATATGTAATGTATTTCTTCATATAGAGAGGGAAAGAGAGAGAGAGAGGGAGAGAGTGAGAGAGGAAACAAAAAACTTTCGGAGAAAAGACCAAATTCTGTGCAAAAGTTACACGCAACCGTTTAACTTCGCATTTGGCCAGTGATGACCAACTGAACATTTAATTAACTACATTGAAGGACTCCAAATAATCTCCCATTCAAGGAAATATGTAATGTATTTCTTCATTTACAGTTGCTTACAGGAGAACATTCTTCAGTTCTTGTAAAAGGGTTTTAGCGCTAAGAATGAAAAGATAACCGTAATTGGTGAAGCGTAATAACGAATGTACACCACTTAGCGAAATTTAAATTGATCCCACTTGGAAATCAATACCATTCTTTTACTTTCAATGTTTATGACCAATGCACGGCGCCAGCAATTAATGCTAATTTTTAAAAAATCATTTGAAATAAATAGTCCTCTGGCTAAGAACGTAAATAGTACTCCATCTATAGAATAACATGAAAATTGATGGGAAAATAAAAGGTAACTGCAGTGGTTGATAGCCATTGGATCTATGTTCGAATCTCATGGATGTAACTCAAATAAATCTGAATATAAATAGTGTACTCATGAAACAAATGGTTTAAAATGAATATATCAGGCATACACACACACGCACGCACACACATGCACACACATACACGTACACATACGCACATAGTCATACACACTCACATGCACACACATACACGTACACATACGCACATAGTCATACACACTCACATGTATACGAATGTACTGAGGAGAAGCGTCATTTGCAGTTATAACATCTTTTTCAGACTGTACCGCACGTAGAAAAGGAAATATCTTTGGATGACAGAGGGGAGAGGGAAAATCGAAAGTCTCAAAACGCTCTATACAGGGCTCGCTAGACTAGTGGAGGGGAGGATTTTGAAATCGCTATAAAAACGATTGCCCGATAGACGAATTATTCAGTCTGTATTATTGCACAGCCAACACCCATCAGACAGCAATTTTTCCTTCTTCGGGATATTCATCCAGACTTCATTTATAAAAAGGTAAGCGATTCATTTATAATTACAGTGATATAATTATAGAGAGTGTTTATTTGCAAGAAAATATATTGAAGGGAATTTTCTCTTATCAGTGATAAAAGATGTATAGACTGCGTGCATTTTTCAAGAATATTTCTTGTTCAAATCACAATCGAAATTATTAACTTATAAGATGCTCATTGCTCCATAATTATAGAGAGTGTTTATTTGCAAGAAAATATATTGAAGGGAATTTTCTCTTATCAGTGATAAAAGATGTATAGACTGCGTGCATTTTTCAAGAATATTTCTTGTTCAAATCACAATCGACATTATTAACTTATAAGATGCTCATTGCTTCATTTAACTTATAAAATGCTCATTGCTTCATAATTATATCGTAATCTCTATTATTTCAGGAAAACAAGATGCATCCTAGAAAAAATTGGGTAAATAAATTGACCCTTGCCGGCAGAAAGCGTAAAGCTCCCGACAGCGAGCAAGCGTCGCCAATATTGCCTGGGGTGGATTACATCATTCCACCGCCCACAGATTTTCAAGATGATGAATGTTCCTGTCGGAATTGCGGCTATAGGATTGCACTTGAATGGCTTGAAAACACTAATGCAGGTATGCAATACTCTTTTCATAGTTTTGTATTTTTACTTTTTACCACTTTCCCCATTGCATGCAACTATGAGTTTCTTTCAGAAGATTGTGGTAATTATTTCTTTTCATTGTTTTGTATTTGTACTTTTTACCACTTTCCCCATTGCATGCAACTATGAGTTTCTTTCAGAAGATTGCGGTAATTATTAATTAGTTTTTCCACCGCATCTCCTGCTCGATAAGACATAGGTCACTCTATTGTAACTTTTAAACTAAGGGCCTGAACATAGGCGAATTTATACTCAAATAAATTCTCTAATTGAGATCTTCAAGTATATATATAGTTATTTTTTGTATATATTAATCTAGTTATTTTACTTTCAAATTTTACATTTTAAATTTTAACTTTTGGTCTCATATGTGTTGTATAGCAGATAAAGAATAACTGTAATTGACAAAATGGATATAGTTTCAAATAAACATAGTCTCTGTATCATTTATATATTAGAAAGATATATATCAAAGGCATATAATGCGCAATACGCTTATCTACATTTACAGCCATCCGCCAACTAAGAAATAGAGTATAATGAAATGGTTTATGCTTCAAGCACTTTTTAGTCTCGCAAAGCAGGTTGTAGTGTAATAATATTGGAATATAAGAAAAGTAATTTGCCATTAGCTATCATTGTGTGTGTTTTTTCAATTATATCATTCTCGATAGTAGAGCTTGTTTCACTATATTTAATCTTACAGGATTTTAAGCTAGTAATATGATTAATTTCTCTGATTTCAGAGCCAGAACCAATGCCTGATCCCGAAGCCGAATGGTGCGGTTGCACCAATTGCGTGTACAGGATCCGGCTCTGCGAGCTGTTACATCCCATGCAATGTAAGTGCATTTGACAAATTATTTTCATTAATTAGAAGCATGCATTCTTTCCATTAATGTGTACTTTAGCATATACATGCATATTATACTGCTTGCGCTTTCTTCTCCTTCTCCTTCCTTCTCCTTCTTCTCCATCTCCTTCCTTCTTCTCCATCTCCTTCTCCTTCTTCTCCATCTCCTTCCTTCTTCTCCATCTCCTTCTTCTTCCTTCTCCATCTCATTATTATTATTATTATTATTATTATTATTATTATTATTATTATTATTATTATTATTATTATTATTATTATTATTATTATTATTATTATTATTATTATTATTATTATTATTATTATTATTATTATTATTATTATTATTATTATTATTATTATTATTATTATTATTATTATTATTATTATTATTATTATTATTATTATTATTATTATTATTATTATTATTATTATTATTATTATTATTATTATTATTATTATTATTATTATTATTATTATTATTATTATTATTATTATTATTATTATTATTATTATTATTATTATTATTATTATTATTATTATTATTATTATTATTATTATTATTATTATTATTATTATTATTATTATTATTATTATTATTATTATTATTATTATTATTATTATTATTATTATTATTATTATTATTATTATTATTATTATTATTATTATTATTATTATTATTATTATTATTATTATTATTATTATTATTATTATTATTATTATTATTATTATTATTATTATTATTATTATTATTATTATTATTATTATTATTATTATTATTATTATTATTATTATTAGCACATTGGATGTCTTATTGTTATTTCGAATATATGTAGCTAATATGTCTAGTTTTTCTTTATTATTGTGTAATTGCTACATGTTTCTTTTATTAAAGATGGTGAACCAATGTCCGTGCAGGAGGATCTCCAGCGTCCAGCAGCACCAGAGGTTTCAGTGCGAGACCCGAAGAGGCTCCGTCACACCAGCAGCGAAGAAGACCACATCCCTCCCGCATCCATCAGGAACACAGGAAACCCGAGGGAGGAGGAAGCAGTGGCGGGGCCTTCAGGTCTCTGCAGGCCATCTCCTTCTTCTTCATCATCATCATCATCACCGGCAGAAAGGGTATGTAGAAATGATCATTTTGACCTAGAATGCAAAACTATCGAGTCAGCATTCAAGGGCCGTATCTTCAACAGCAAAATTGAAAATACGGCGGGAATAATGGTCCCCAGCGAGTTTCTGGATGAATGCAAGAGTCTCGTTATTAGAGAAATTGAATCCACATTAAAGAGGAGCATATCCGGATTAAAGATGAGTTGTTCACTGAACGTCTCATACTTAATTCAGACACCTGACCATGAAAACGTGGAATCGGTTTATTTTAATTCCAAGACTAAAGAGATCCAGCAATCAACTAACGTGAATGATATCTTCCGTGCAATGAAAAATGAAATTTTAGAAAACCTAGCCTGTTTTGAAGGCCAAGCAAGTTCAAAGACTTTGTTCGCAATCCACTCGCTAGTAAACAGCGCAGCAGAATATAATCCTCTTCGCGCTTCAGGGTATATTGAGTTGCCTGCATGCATCAGGAGGAAGAATGCTATTCTTAACATTAAGAATAATGATGATTTTTGTTTCGCTTGGTGCATGTTGGCTTCAAAATTTCCCGCTAAGATAAATAGATGTCGTCCATCATCGTACCCTAGGAACTTGCTATTCAAAGCATTCAATTATGAGCAAATTACATTCCCATTTCCAATTGATCAAATTGAACGATTTGAGAAGCAAAATCCTGATGTATCTATAGCTGTATTTGCTCTAAATGCCAACAACTCGGTGGAGTCTATTCGCAAACCATCAGAGAGGAAGGCTAGCCAGGTTAACCTGCTGATCATCGATGATGGTGATAAGTCTCATTACTGCCTCATTACCAACATATCGAGGCTTATTAGAAGTCAGATAACTGCAGATCGCAAGAAAATGTGGCTATGCGAAGCATGCATGACAAGGTGTCCTAATGAGGATGCCTTGAGATTGCATAAACTGAAATGCAATAAATGTCAGACACTCAAAATGCCTGCGCAGGGTGAGAGTTTGTCGTTTAATGCATATTCCAAGTCTGCTCCTGTACCTTTTGTTATTTATGCAGATATCGAATCTGTTTTGAGGAAGGTTCACTCATGCGAGCCCTCAGACGCAGAGAGCTGGACCCGATCCATACAAGAGCATGAGGCGATATCTATAGCGCTGAAAGTTATATGTAGGCATGACCAGTCATTGTCGCGATTTAAGCTCTTCAGAGGTGCTAATGCACTCGGTGGCTTCTTCACTGAACTTAGGAAGATTGGTGATGAAGTCATTGAGGTATACAAGCAAATTATACCGCTGCAAATGACACCCCTGAATGAGCTGGATTTCACCAATGCTGATCAATGTCATATATGCAGGAAAGGTTTTGCTATAGATGATATCAGGGTGAGGGACCATTGCCATATCACTGGAGCATATCTCGGAGCGGCACATAATGCTTGCAATTTGAATAGGAAATTGCCGAACTTCATTCCAATTTTTTTTCATTGCTTAAGCAATTATGATAGCCACTTCTTGATAAGGCACATGGCTTATGACAATGGGAACATTTCATGTATAGCGCAATCTTCTGAACGTTATATTGCATTTAGCAAAAGGTATAGGGGCATAGAATTCAGGTTCCTCGACAGCTACAAGTTTCTTGATGATAAGTTATCCAACCTAGCTGATATGCTAGATGGCGATGACTTCAAGGTCACTAATGCCGAGTATTCGAACCCAGAACACCTGCAGCTAATGAAGTGCAAGGGAATATTTCCATATACGTATCTAGATTCTGTCGAAAAGCTCCAAGAAGAGGAGCTTCCGCCCATCGAGCTTTTCGATGGTATTTCGGAAGAGGAATATGCCCATGCGCTTAAGGTGTGGAGCACATTCAACATAAAGAATCTCGGGGAATATAGTGATCTTTATTTGAAGACAGATACGCTTCTTTTAGCGGATGCTTTTGAAAAGTTTAGAGACTTGTCACTGGAGATGTATCATCTGGACCCAGCATGGTACTACACCTTACCATCGCTAGCTTTCGACGCCATGCTGAAAACAACTGGAGTCGAATTAGAGTTACTATCGGATCCCAGTATGCTAGAATTTTTCGAGAAAGGTATTCGTGGGGGTCTTTGCACAGCATCAAAGCGCTACTCCAAAGCCAACCATGAATATATGGCAGACTATAAGCCTGATCAAAAAAGGAACTTTCTAGCATATTTGGATGCGAATAACTTATATGGGTGCTCAATGACAAAAACTTTACCGCATGGCAACCTGAGATGGCTTGAGAGGAATGAAATAGAGAGCATAAACTTCGCCAGGATCCCCGAGGACTCCAAGACAGGATATGTTCTAGAAGTAGATCTAGAGTATCCTGACCATCTCCACGACGCCCATAATGATCTTCCTCTCTGCCCCCAGAGTGAGATACCACCCGGCAGCCAATACAAGAAACTGATTGCAAGTCTCACTGACAAAAGCAAATATGTCTTGCATTATAAAACCTTGCAGCAGTGCTTAGAATTAGGGCTGATATTGAGACATATTCATCGGGTGGTATCGTATGACCAAGCTAAATGGCTTAAGGTTTATATTGACCTTAATGCCAATAAGCGAGCCAGGGAAACTTCTAAGTTTGGTCAAAACCTCTGGAAGAAAATGAACAACGCTGTATACGGCAAGTTTATGGAAAACGTGCGTAACCACCGTGATTTCCATATAGTAACTGGCTGGAAGCAAGCGCGGAAATATACGGCACGTCCAACGTATATAAGGAGCATTCTTTTCCATGAAAACTTGGTTGGCAAGGGGTTGGCTAGAGAGGAGATCCTCATGAACAAGCCAATCTATATTGGTCAGGCGATATTAGACATCTCAAAATTTATTATGTATGATTTTTTTTATCATGTAATGAAACCCCATCTGAATGATCTTGTCCTGGATTATATGGACACAGATTCATTCATTCTGGAAACAAGTTCCGATATATACCACTTCATGAAGATACATCCCCACCTTTTTGATACCTCAAATTATGCACCCGATAATGTATATGGGATAAAGCCGGCCAATAAGAAAAAGATTGGGTTGTTTAAAGATGAATTGGGTGGAAGGGTGATGACCGAATATGTTGGTCTCAGAGCAAAGCTCTACAGCTATAAATATGACAAACAAACGGTTATGAAGGCGAAGGGGATTACCAAAGTTGGAATGCGAACAATCACCTTTGAGAAATATTTCGAGTGTCTGCTGGATTTGAATAAAAAATTTTTGGCTAAACAAATTTGCTTCAGAAGCACCAAACATAAAGTTTCGACGGTCGAAATTAATAAAATTGCATTGCACGGAGGAGACACTAAGCGTAAGCTTATTGATGGCTCCCATGCAACACTTGCGTGGGGCCATTATTCCCTCAGGTCTTCATGAGACATTTCACCATAACTTGGATGCCCCATCTCCATCTCAGTGTACATATGTATATATGTATAAAATGTATAAATGTATACTTTTTATTTATTATTATTTTATTGTAAATACTATTCTTAAAGGGATAGGAACTTTTTAGAAAATAAAAAAACATACATATATGTTTTGAGATGCAGTGTTCTTTATTTCACTATGATTGTTTTTTTACAATAAATCCTTCCTGTCAATCCAATGGCTATTAGGGAATCCATACCACTTCACAAGAATCCTGTTTCCTTGGTGCCTCAAGATCTTCTCAACCAAATAAGTGTTGGGAAATAATGATGAGTGAAGTTCATGACCGTAGAAAGCTCCCTTTATTTCCTCGCCGTCCTTATCCTTTAGAATGTATGTGACGGGATTGGTTTGCTTCACCTTAGCCACTTTGAAGATTTCAACGCTCCAGTTTGGTTCAAACCCCTTTTCAAAATGTCCTTTATTTTTTGATATCCTCACATAATCACCAACACTAAACTTTCTGGCACTCCTCTTCTCTATTGGCGGCTCATCATAATTGTAAACAGACAAAAGAAGATCATTGTTCTGCACTTCACGAGGCTTCATTCGGATAGTGGTGTGGTAAGTGTCATTGTATTTTGCAATGATTCTAGGTAAGAGATCTAGCCACTTGTAGGAACCTTGGGCTAGAAACTCTCGATACATCATATTCTTTAATGTTCTTATTAACCGTTCCACGGCTGCAGCCTTGACATGTGTATAAGTACTGTAGTGATTGATATTATACTTCTCCATTAAATTCTTGAAGTGTTTGTTATAAAATTCTTTCCCGTTATCACTCTGTATATGTCTGGGAGGTGTTTTCATGTCATGTAATATATCCTCCATAGCCTTTGAAACTTGGAGCCCCGACTTGGTCTTTAATGGCTTGGCATACGCCATTTTAGAGTAGAAGTTGACTGCAATAAGAATATATTTGAAGTTCTTATTTATTCTTGCATGCGGTATCATCTCCACCAGGTCGATCTGCACCAGATCATGTAGTCCTTTACTGATGATCTTGCGTCGTAAAAAATTCCTCCGTGCAGGAGCATGAAGTTCACTAGCTATATGTTGCTTTACTTGGGTCATGCTATAATTTTAGCCGATTTCAGTTCTTGAATTATCTCCCTAATTTCTTGGGTATGATTGTTATTTCCTGCGTCCCTAGATGCAACTAGAAGCCTGAGGCGATTTACCAGGTCGTTGGGGTCGTTCCAATAGATGTAGTCTTGCTCTGCGCCAGGACGATGCTCCTTCCACTCCAATCCTAAACCTTTGTGTTTCTTCACTAATGGACGTATAACACTTTTATACTTGTATGAATTGCCCGCCCTCAGCTGTCCATGCTTGCTATAGTTTCGTCGATGCACTAGAGTTGATCTCAGTATTTTTCCATAAGTATCCAGATCCTCTTCTGTATATGCATGCATTTCAGGGATCCTCTTAAAAATGAGTTCACTTAATCCAGGTGTAACCTCATACGCTTCTTCACCTACTCGAATTCGATTATTAATAAAGTCAATGATCTTGTTTCCCAGCATGTAGCTACCATCTTCGTATCTTATACCATATGATGCATCTAATTCATTTCTGTCCTTCTTTCGAACTTTCTGGAGATAGCTAATTATTTTTTCTCTTTTCTCATCCTCAACTGGCACATTATTTTTTATCTTGCTTTCCTCCGCCGGTGTTGTAGGTGTATTGTTTTTCTGGAGTTGTAATATATCACGCAGAGGTTCTGTTACTGGTTGAAGAGCCTCGCTCATTACTCTCTGGGTATCAAGCTGGTGCCCTTTTAACGCTCTCAACTTTTCGCGTATAGCCTTAGAATGCTTGGCTATAGATTCCTTTAGTCTTATGCTTTCACTGTCCATTGTGCAAATGGTATGATGCTAAGAGATTGCATTTATTTATAGCATCGGTGGTGGTAAGAGTTTATATTCAAGCACTAACTCGATGTGTAAAGCACCTCGATCGAATGCACGATTAGTAAGTGGAGTGAATGATATGCGATCGTCCTTTTTAATGATTACAGGAAAGGTCTTAATGGTATCCTTGTTTATTGAGATTGTAATGTCGGTTTTGCGATTAGCAGGTATACGTTCGCCGCTCCTCAATTCTTGTTCTGGCACTACAATAGTGCACGATAAGAGATTTGCATCTATTGTAAATGAATAGTATCTGCCAGCTGTAGAAAGTATGTACGCACCGTTACCAGTCCTGGGAGGAAACGCTTGTAGTTGAATAACAAGATGTCCTCTCATTAATGATAGCCTCGTTTTCAATGTATCTACTGTTTTAGCAATCTGTTCGGTAACTGCCTTTGTACGTTCAAAATTGGTGCCAAACCCTTTGCTCTGCCTGCTCATTTCACTTGAGAGCATATTACATCTATTTTCTAGTGTTTGATGGTCTTCTTTAGCTTGAGTAATAGAATTCTTCAGCGAATCCTCAGTTTCTTTTGTAGACTGCGCCAGTGCATCCATCGCATTGTTTGTCTTGTTCAAATGTTCTCTAATTTTTTTCAGGTTCTTGTCTATCAGTTTTTCAATTTCCCTTATAACAAATTTGTTTAAGTTATTCCATGTCTCGTTTGCCTTTTGAATAATCATGCTTCGGAGAAATCTTTTATTTACAGCGTCCAGATCTCCCACAGGATCTGCTATATCAATGATTCGCTTTTTGCTAAATATGATGTTGCCATTATTATCTCGCGGCTGAATGCGAGAGTTCATATACTCAGTAAAGAACTTTCTATTTACCACATCATTATCATGAATAGGATCTAATAATACTTTTAATCTGGTATTATCAATCACTATGTTATTTTCTTGATCTCTTTTGAAAATATACTTTGAAACCAAATCCTTGATCATGACCTTAACGCTTGTCTCAATTCTCCCAGTATTCTGCTGCGAGAAAACAATCATCCTATTTTCGAGTGCATCCACATATCGTTTAGTGCTCGCGTCATTATCTTCTTCAGGATCCTGGACAATACATAGCCTCTTGTTCTTAAATTGATAATTGCCTTTCCCATCTCTGTTAATGATAAAGTGCTGAAGTGATCTTTTGGTTGAGGGAGCTCTCTGTGCTCCGAACCTGTCAATACTCATGATGAACTTCAAATGACATTTTCCTTATTTTCTACTTTAATATATACATCAAACCCATTCCTATATCGACCGCCATTGATAGAGAATTCAGGAACAATTGTTACGAATGGTCTTCCTTCTGATCCACTCTCCCAGACGCCTTTGCACAAGTCTTTAAATTCTGTATATGTCATGTCAGTGTTTACATAATCTTCATATATGTGTTTCAGATTTAAATTATCTTGTCTAAACAGAATAGTCATATTGGTATTATCGCGAATTAAATGTTTCGGGACTTTCGCATAGGACTGTGCTAAATATATTGAGTCGACGTTTCGATGTCTTCCCATGCTGTAAAAGGAGGCAATCTTTCCTTGCTTTTCAGTGATGACATCATCAAATATAAATATTGAGTTTTCTTTAACGTCGGTGGGATGTAATACGCTTTCTCCATCCTCATAGGTTTTTATTTCGATGCCATCAATGTTTCCGAGTAGGTTTATGAGATATTGATACTTTGGTTGATAAAGGGACTTTGAGTATATGTGCACATTTTCAAAGCGCAAGCCATTCTCATGAAGCAGCCAATTCAGAAGTACATTGGTTTATCCTGCACTGGAACTTCCTAGAATAAGAGCTCTGACGTTAGAAGGAAATAGCTTCCCATGTCGTTCGCGCCTGAAATCACTTTCAAAGTCTAGCACCTGAATAGGTAGGGAGCAATCTTGCTTCATAAGCTCCATCCTAACGACTGAATTTTAAGTGCATACCTAGTGTTTATATATACACTTGCGAAAATGGGGTATCTTAATGGATGTGAAATTCTTCAATAGGAGACGTTAGATTCGAAAAAAAAATGTATAAAATATGATGGCAAATCATAAAATAGAGTAGTTTATGATGGTACATAGGAGGAGTAAGACCTCCAGAGGATCAGGGATACTTAACTCCCTTATTAATCGCCTGCCATTTGAAGTACACTTACCCGGTTACAGATATTGCGGTCCAGGGACAAAACTAGAAAAACGCCTCAAGAGAGGAGATCCTGGAATTAATTCTTTGGACGAAGCTTGTAAATTTCACGACATCGCCTACGCAGAGCGCAAGGACTCCGCCTCGCGAAATATTGCAGATAAAATATTAGCAGAGAAGGCCTGGAAAAGAGTTCAATCATCAGACGCTAGCCTAGGGGAAAAGTTGGCTGCAAGGCTGGTAACATCAATTATGAAGGGCAAGGTAGCTATTGGTGCAGGATCCCGGAAAAAGAAGCATGGTGGATTTCTGCCTCTCATACCAATTATTGCAGCCTTAGGGGCTGCAGCCGGAGGTGCAGCTCAAATTGCAGCAGCAGTGAATAAGAAGAAAGCTGCAGATAAACAGCTTGCAGAAATGACGCGACATAACAGGGAGATGGAACCAAAAGGAAAAGGTCTCCCAGGGAGAAAAAGTAATAAAAAAAAGATTAACAAGAAGAGAACTGGTGGTTTTCTCCCAATGCTACCGCTCGGCGCATCTTTAGCTCTTGCTTCCAAAATTGCCAGAACCATAAAAGCAAATAAGTCTACTAAAGGAAATGGTCTGAAGAGGAGGAAGCAGTCCCAGAATAAGCATCCTTCAAAAAAAAACTCCGGTCAGGGGCTATACTTGTCCCGGAAAAAGCCCTAAGTAACATTGAGCTTGCATTATACGCTCGTCGTTTAAGAATTCCCCATTTTAGAGGTGTATATATGCTCGATAAGCTACCTTCAAAGCCATATCAACGAGAGAGGATTATTGTCAATCTCGATTACTCTGATAATGAAGGAACGCATTGGGTAGCTATAAAGAAGGAAGGTGATATCGCGTTTTATTTCGATAGCTTTGGAAACTTGAAACCTCCGAAAGAGGTAGAAAGCTATCTCAAAGGAGTTAAGCTGATGTATAATACAAGAAGATTTCAGAGTTTTAGCTCAGTTATCTGTGGACACCTGTGCTTGCAATTTCTAACACAATGAGTTACACTATTGCTGTTAGCGGGAATGATTCCGATCTTACCACCTACCTGAATCCCCCTCTGAGGATTGATCCTCGCGGGAATTATGAAATTGCTCTTCTGAATTTTGAAACCTTCTATTCCATTCCCAATGTGGACGAGAGCAATAATCTCTTCCATTACATTTCCAATGACACTCTTAAGGTCATCGATATTCCGCCTGGAACTTACGAAATTGCTGATATTAATACTTACCTCAAAGATAAGCTTCAATTCGATGAAAACGACTTCTTTATTCGTCCTAATAATAACACAATGAAGGCTGAAATCAAGTGCCCCTTTTCTATTGATTTTTCTAGGGGGCGTTCTATTGGATCTCTTTTAGGATTCAGTGAAAACAAAGTTATTGCTCCTAATCAGGTGACTGAATCTGATTTCCTAGTAAACATATTTAAGGTGAGCATCATTCGAATCGAATGCAGTATTGCGACAGGCTCTTTCATCGATGGTAAAAGAGGACACTCGATCTATGAATTTTTCCCTTCTGTCCCGCCTGGATATCACATTTCTCAAGAGCCTCCGAACCCTATTTACCTGCCTATAATAGACACTAATCTTATCGATCAAATCACCCTTCGTGTGGTCGATCAGAACGGAGATAACATCAACTTTAGAAACGAGGATATAAGCATACGTCTTCATATTCGCCGAAATGGGGATAGATTTTAGAAGGAGAAACCGTCGTAAAGCATATAATACAGCACAATCACATAATCTCCGTACTCACCCTTTGACTCTTAGAGTGTTAACATCGAGCAGCAAGAAGTTCCTCGAAGCTTTGGGCTTCAGAATTCTGTAATGGACATCTTTAACGTGACCGAAACGCCTTCATTTGAGGATAAGATTGCTAAAGAAGAGGAACATGTGTTTCTCCCGTATAATACATCGGCTCTGGACGCTAATGACGAGATTAGGATACCTTGTCAAGCGGAAGATTTATATACTCTGCCTAACCGGAGTTATCTCTACATTGAGGGATCTGTTTCTAAGCCTAATGGAACAGCTACGTTGGCGAAGTTGACTAACAATGCCCTGGCATTTATGTTTGATGAGATTCGTCTGGACATGAATGGAACTTGTATAGATAGAACAAGGAATCCTGGCATTACATCGACTATGCGCAACTATGCTGCTCTCAATCCCATGGAATCGAATCGTTTGATCAATGCCGGATGGTGCTATCCTGGAGAAGATGTGGATATTGTGCACTCAACAAGCGGAGCATTCAATGCCGTAGTGCCCCTGTCAATGCTTCTGGGATTTGCAGATGACCACAAGGACCTCGTTCTCAATAGCAAGTTTGAGTTGGTGCTCATTCGATCTAAGGACTCTAAGAATTGCATTCTGGCACCCGAAGGAGAAGGAAATGCTATCGTTAAACTTGCTCGCATCGAATGGAGGATGCCTGTAATCCGCCTTTCTGACACTGAAAAGGTAGAAATCCTCAAGATCGTCAAGGCAGACAGACCACTACATATCGCATTTAGAACAATGGATATACATACCCAGCCGGCTGTTCCGCAAACTAGATCATTTACATGGAACGTCGCAACAACTTCGAAACCGGAGAAGCCGAGATTTGTTATAGTGGGAGCCCAGACATCAAGAACAAATAATGCATCAAAGGACTGTTCCGAGTTTGATCATTGTAACATAACAAATTTGCGGCTTTATCTCAATAGTGAGTGTTATCCCTATCACGATATGAACTTGGACTTTGGGAACTCTAGATTTGCAGCTTTATATGAAATGTATTCAAAGTTCCAAAACTCTTATTACGGGAAAGAAAACTACCCTCTATTGAAGAGAAAAGATTTTCTCAAGCATGCACCATTGTTCATCATAGACTGTTCGCATCAGCCTGAGGAAATTATAAATGGCGCTGTCAATATCAGACTTGAAATTGAAACTAGTGCAAATATACCCGCACAGACTACTTTGTATTGTCTGGTAATACATGACAGAGTTTTCACATACAAGCCTCTGACTCACGTGATGCAGTCATTAATTTAATTTCATCAATGATTCTTGTAATGAAGGATATACAGGATATAGCATGCATGTAACAAGGATTTCAGGTGAATAAAAAAGATATATAATATGAAAAGTAATTTAGTTTTATTTCATATCATTGTACATTTCCAATGCCGCCCTTCTCCAGCTCCTTGTCCCTACATATGATATTTCATTACAGAGAGTTAGATTCGTTAAGTGTCTCTGTATATAACCTTCCAACCTCTTTAACTGACAAAATTCACTAAAATTTAAAAGTATTTCACCTCTGTTTAGAACTGTATTCAGAAATCTGATCCTCTCATCTTCCATATACACAATTAAATTAAAGGAATATACAATGTTCTCACTGTAATCACAACACACGTAGTTTCTCTCTTTGAGGAATGCTTCAAATACATGAAGCCTACTTTTAATAATTTCCCAGTCATACACTGACATATACACAAAATTGTCACTGGCTCTATTCTTTATGATTACAGCTGGAATACGAAAGATTAGTCCTACGTTAACACTGTAACTTTTGGATATTTGAACGTCGTGGAGCATGGTAGCCGATGTCATGTTTCCCGTTATTTTTTTAATGAAGAAGCCCGAATCTGTCCCCTCTAATTCTTTCAGAGGTTCAGGCGTCTTGGTACACGCGAACTACTTGCATGCCTCTTTGGGGTAGCAGCAGCAGACGTCATTCGCTCTTCTAAGAGTGTCAGCCGCCTTTGGAGATCCGCAAAGCTATTTTTAAGTACCTTTTTTCGAGGTTTCCTTATAGCTGTCCTGAAACAGAGCACATAACATGTGTGTTAGCAAGAGAGAAAAAATAGATTGTCTCCTGAGAGAATAGCACATAAGAGACGCAAGAGTTTCTTTTTTTTAAGTTGTATGATAGCAATACTTACATTGATGTTTTGCGGCGTTCGGATTGTATGCTCGGGGTACGCTCAGGAGTAACATTCTCAGTAATTTCATCGCCCTCATCTGGTAGGAAGTCGTCTACAAGCTGTGTAGATCGCTCTGTAACAGCATCCTTTTCAGCCTCATCGCTGGAGGTATCGCAATCAATAACAGGCCTAGGATCTCGAACTGTCATTCGAAGCCTGTAACAATGGTATTTTTGTACATGGAATTATATATTTCAACGATTCTGTAAGGAAAGAGTCGTGAATTTCTTTAATTTCACTTACTTTGATTGTCTCTGTCTGAGCTGGTACACACTACACTTCTCATTGCAGAGGAAGTAAGAGTACATATGTTCATGAGCCTCGGGCTGCGTACACAGGGTTGCATGCGTATCACCGTTACAAAATTCAGAGTGGTGTATGACCTCGTGACTTGAAGCGAATCTATCAACCTCATCAACTCCGCTTTGTTCTTGCTCATGAACCGGCTCTTGCCTGGAATAACGAATAGGTTTCAAATTACTTTTTCTACTTAAATATAAAACGGCATTAAATTCTCTAGAAAAAAGAATAATTGCTATTATACTTACATGTATCGCTTTCTGTAGACTGGGCAGTTTTCTGTGCATACTTCCCGAGAAGACATCTGATCATGGTATGAAGGTCTGTTACAAACGATTGAATGCATAAGACCGTTGCATAACTCTTTGTGGTAATACGCGTAATGATGCGCCTCCGTTGCACACTCACTCCCAAGAGTTGACATATCAGACATAGCAAATAAGAACGCTGAGAGAATCCACGAACTAATTTAGCGCTCCAAGCTGGAGAGTCTTATATACTCTTTCAATAGTGGTGGGGGAATTCAGAGGTGGGGAAAGCGTTTGGGCGGAAAAAAAATAATTTATGACTTCCCTTAAAGACTCAGGGAACACATACTCTTTGTCGAGTAACAGGAGGGCAATCTCAGGCCCCTTATTTATGAGGGTCATTAAACATGGCTGCATCCTTTCACATAACATCGACGCTGGTTAACCCTTAACAGATGTTCAATCCAACAACATATCACAGAAACCTCTCGAGACATGTATGCCCCCTTCCATAACACATAAACTTTGTCAAGTCGGAAACAATTTATGTCGAGTGCCGATGGAAAACACAACATTATTAACAATGTCCAAAAAGGTTCAGGACAATCTCACGAGACATGTATGCCCCCTTCCATAACACATAAACTTTGTCAAGTGACAGATGGCCGATCTCATCTCCCCCTTCCACAGACAGTCACGACGTCTGTATCTGTAACATACATTTACAATAATTTATGGCTTCCATTAAAAAAAAGCCCCCTGGGAATGCAAGTTGTGACATGTTTCCATACCACCTGCAACATCTTGGGCGGTCCTCACACCCCCCTCCCCTCCCCCCTCCCACCGACGGCGGTGTCGCGACGTTATGCAAATTTATGCAAAGTGATCTGGAAGGAAGGAAATTCTACTACTTACGCCGAAAGTCAATGTTTGGTTGGGTATGACAAATGCAAAACTGTATGGCCCATTTTGCTTTACCGAAAGGTCAGTAACAGGTAACATCTACCTCAACATGTTAGATCTGTTCCTTGAACCGCAGCTTCAAGGGGATGACATACTGGATACAGTTGTGTTTTAGCAAGATGTTGCGCCTCTACATTTTGCAAACATCGTCCGTGATTACATGAACAGAACCTTTCCAGGGAGGTGGATAGGCAGAGCTTTACCTAGGCTGTGGGCTTCCCGTTCACCAGACCTTACTCCTTAAGATTCTTTTGCATGGGGGTACATCAAATCTAAAGTGTATACTAGCAAAGTGAATGGTCTGCCTGTGTTACAGAATCGTATCAGGAAAGCAGCAGGTCGAATTACGGTTGACATGTTATAGTCTACATTTCGTTCCACTACTGAAAGATGGCGTATGTGTATTGAGCTAGATAGAGGTCATGTAGAAGGGCACAAGAATATGTGTAACACTTCAAAATAATATTGACTTTTCAATCACTATCTTCCTTCATTGAAATGGATAGTGATTTTACATATAACATAAACGTATACATAAAACAGAACCTATCTTCTCATGCGACGCTTACAATATCTACTGATTTCTTTTCGTCGTCTTGGATATCTAACGTCTTCTTGCACTTTTCAACATTCGCGGGGTACCGTATAAGCTGTATTTATTTCACCCACTGATTTCACATTCACAAAATATTTATTTTGATATTTTCTAACAATTCTAAATTTTAACGTAACTTTAAAATGACACAAATAACATCACAGAATATGCAAATAATAATTATGCTCGAGGCTAAACAAAAGACAACTGTCTCAGTGCTTTATTGTTATTTAGGTATTCTATAGTAAATGTAAATGCAAAAATCTTCTTTTTTTCTTCTTCAATTTCCCTAAATTTACCAGAATCGTGGTGTTAGGGGATTCCCCCCCCCCCTATTCCTTCTGCTTTCGGCGTCGGGTGGAAGAACTGAAACCCTAGATCAGATAGTGAAACCAGGATGGGTGATCAGCCCGATGTCTGGTATGAGAGTGAGAGAAGCAGATGACAGATCGAATGCAATCACCTTGACGAGAGACGGTCTAAACGTTAAGGTGCGGCCCAAACACACAGAACCAAAAAAGGTATTCAGAATGAAGAGGCTCTTCTCACAATGTTCAAGATATATATTTTATTTTCCTTAACCATATACGTCTTAAACTTGTGGCATTTTTACTAAGAGGCATGATAAAGGTAAAATTAAAGAAAGAGATAGGTTTATGCTTGAGTGGGTGATTCTTTGGAACATCCACGTTTCCATCCTTACAACGTGCTGAACCTAAAGGCCAAATTTTGTACTTATACCTCCTTGTTTGGTGTTATCCTATTTACACATACAAACACACACACACACACACACACACACACACACACACACACACACACATATTTTAAAGTACTCCTTTTTGGATATCCTTAAAACAATATTTTTGTTAAAACCTACTACTCAGAAATTGTGTGTGTAATGCAATGTTTTGTCTACTCAATATATATACTAATAAGGAAAGTGGAAATAAATGAAAATAACAGCTCTTACTATCATTAGACTTAAACCCTGGGGCTGTGATTGATATTCTTTAAGCGAAACGCTTCATTTGGGGTACCAATCACACAAGACTTGGTCCATCAACGTAACTAATCCCTTCGAAAGATGCCAAAGAGCTGTGTGCAACGCAAAGATAGACGATAAAAATTATATAAACGCTGTCATTATTGAGTCATATACCGTCTTCATCTCGGGGTATGTTTAAAGTGAAAGTTCCCCATCAATTTGTGGATAAGAATTTTCACACACTCCAGATATGTTAACGTAATGTTACTCGTAAATAATAATTTATTTTGTATCGAAAATCCTAAATGCACGTCATTAGCTAATGACGAGTGACTAGCCACGTGATAATTAAAAGATTCCGGTTTATGTTATATTGAAGAAGTTTACCCTTGATTGGGCTACAGGACAAATCAACTTCTTTGCGGTGAATCAGTAAGCATGAATGAAAAAATATTGCAAAGCAGAACTCTGTCTAGCCTGCAAGATCGTACCGAGCAGCTGTTGTCCTAATTAGGAGATTTGCTACAGAGATTGAGGACCCACGTGGGAAATAGTCTAAGGAAAAACTAAATCTTTAGCTCTACAGGAGAGACTACAGAGACAAGTTGTGAAACCCAATGCTTACTCTAGGTAATGAGTATTTCTTTGATGTGCTCAAGTTTGGATATAATTCTGATTCTAAACGGGAAGTTCCTGCACGTACTTTGTGAGCTTCTAACCAAAATTCTCTCCTCAATCCGATCGTGTTGGATTGCGATTTGAAATAAACGGAGTAACAGCTAAGACCTGAAATAGATGGTAAGGTATTAACTGTATAAGCTTGTTCAGCCCTTTGGGCTTGCCGTGTTGGTGGTTTTGTGCCAAAAGGGGTGGAAGGGGTTGTGACCTGGCGCACTGTGCAACTAAATCCCTTGTCCCCTCGGTCGACACGGTCAGATTAAAGACTCAGGACGGTGTTTTCTAATTTTCCTTTACCGTAGAAAAAAAAGCTGGCTGACAGGCTGATGACGGTTTATATTGCCTTGGCTTTTTCACACACAACGTTTCATATACACCTTCCTAAGGCTAACTTGTTTACTTACTAAAGAGGAAGTATGACATTTGGGCAACGACAACTTCATTTAGTGACGTGAGACACATTTTGCCTGAGAGGTTCCATTGTGTTTAACCCCCATAATTCTGGAGTTTCTTTCCATGAATTAATGAACTTTTTATCGATTTATGTTCCCTACCACGTACCTAGTAGATTGAGAGGCTATTGTAATCCATCCAAAAACTCCGATATTATAATTTCACTGGCAATATTCATTAAGACTCTCAGACCAATATAGGGGTGGAATAGTTGCCAGAAAAATATTCATAGACAGTGTAGAACAATGCTTCTCTAAAGTAAAATTGACAACTGACAACTTTGTTATTTTTAAGTTCAACATATCTCAAAGTGCCAACCCAAACTATTCCAACATGGCAAATTTTATGAGTTGCTTTACACTGTAAAATTAAAGTAAGATTTTAATTAAAACACCCTACAATATTTCGTTTAGATTGCATATCTTAGATATTATTCGATTCACCTTCGAATCTTCTTCATTGAGAAGGAATTATGCGTTATTTTAAGTAACTGGTAGAGTTTAAAAGAAGCTACAAAAAGTAGCACACACTAAAGATGGACCTCTCCGAAATACTGATTGTTTTCCAATGAATATTTTCTAGTATGAAGCATTTCCAAAATATTTGTGATTAGTTTGAAAAGTTCAATATTTTAGTCACTGTTACTGTCTCTAATGTGCATAATAAAAACGTAAAAAGTGAACATTGCGTTTGCTATGTATGTACTTAGGCTTTCGCACCGTTAGACCAAGGCCAATGAGCCCGGAAGAACATTTCCTACAAATTGCGTTTGCTGTTATGTTGAAAGCACTGTAAGGGATTTCACATCCCAAATGCACAAAGAGCATAAAATCGAACTGTGAATGTAGCAAAGACTAAATTAGACTAAAATTTATGCACTTTAGTGTGCCTTTCACATATCATCATTATCATCATTTAATCATCGTCATCATCATCCTCATTATATAAAAACGCAAAATATTGCATACTAGCCAAAATTCCATGTCGAGATATCCCGGTGCCCAGAACGTTAAATAAACTTGCCCTGCTTACATATACCTACTTCCACGTGCTATTGTCTTCCCCTTTACTCCAATTCGCTAATGTTTTCGGCGCCGTAGGCGGTGCAATATACGACAAATCCAGTGCAAAGTAAAGTCCGCGATAAAAGTCATATCAACAAATATGTCACCAATACCTATAAATACACCTTCTATATTCAGTCATCCCCAGAAGCAGGTTTGAAGCAAAGGATCCTCCTCCTTACTTTGTTTAACAATTAACATGCATTCCAGTTAAATTAACTGTATTGCGTTATTATATTTAACTCATACGGTTATGAAAATATAAATTTGACACTTCTCTTCGAACATATTAGGATATAATGTTTTATAACGAACTTAAATTTACTGCTCAACAGTCTATACCACAAGAGCAGCAAACTTTTATTCTTTTATTTCTTGTAATTTACGTCATTTAACTTTTTTAAGTCATATCAAATGATGAATGGAATGAGAGGTGATTAGGACACTTGAGCCTTAAGAGATACGGGGCAAGCTTATTTGAAACAAACCTTAAAAATAGAGTATATGGGAGGGGACGTGGCAATGTGTTTGTAAAAAGCATAAAACGAATAGTCTATTAAGACAAGGATACACTGAGAAGTCGCCGAAAATGTTGAAAATCATGGAATTTTCTCTTTTGGTGGTTTTGGTAGCTTATGGTTTCTAGTAATAGATGGTATGCTATTTTTTATCATTTGCATCATTTAGGTCATCACGTAACAATTTAAAGAGACCTTCAACAATCGTTACTTTAAAATTAATTTTCTGAGAAACCGTTTTCCAACACTTTTCAGTATACAAAATGCGTCGAAGTTTTTCATTTAACTTGGTGAAACTTCCAGGATTAGGTCCCAGGATTAGATTCATAATATGTAGGTAAGAAACTTCACATTCCCTTTTTTGTTAATGCTTATGTTTTGAAAATTACCTGGCGTTAAAGAATAAAAAGATTAATATTTTCAAAATTTTGAGAGCTAACACATGGAAAATATTTTAGAACAAATGCCACAAGTTCATTCCAAAAAATAAGAATGTGGTGTTTTAAAATTTCTCTGTACTAGCCAAAAAAGTTTAACTTAAAATCTCAAATTTCTTGACGTGTGGAACATTTTAAATATTTAAAATGTTTTTACAAAAATGTTAAATAATTAATTAGCTATTTGGTGAAGAAACATGAAAATTTGCAAAGAAGTTTAAAATGATACTCTAATCATGTGGCTAAATTTACATAATGACAGGATTATTATTATTATTATTATTATAGAAGTTGGAATTGTTAGTTTAGCCTTGCATTAAAAACCAAATTTCATACTTATGTTTAACATGTCTCAAGAATACGACACACAGTTTTAAAAAATGCCACGCTCCCACATATCCTTTATATGAAAAAAGTTACGAAAACTAATTTTTTCAGAAATGTTTTTAATGTATTTGATTAAAATATCCTAAGTTTGATACGTTATCATTGCAAATGAAATCTATTACTTGAACCTTCCGGGAATAGCCTTTCAAGTATAAGTGACTTCTGCATAACTTATATATCATAACAGACATACAAAATCTTAATGTGAAAAACACAAATCGCTTTAAAGTGCACAGTTCCTTCTTTGCATGTAAAGTAAATTTGTTATGAATGTAACAATTTCCGAAACATTCCTCCTTAATTTCTTTGCCTAGGGCCTAATTACAATCAGTAAGCAGATAAAATTTTGATTTCTATCTAAAGATTCCATACCTAGGTTTCACCGCAAACACACCTCCACGATAAAAGCACAAATAAATAAAAACATAATAGATAGCTAGACAGCAGCTGGACGGAGAGACAGACAGACAAGACAGATAGATAAACGAACAAGCGAACAGACGAACAAACGAACGAGCAAACGAACGAACGAATTAATCAATCAAGCAAGCAATAAATAAATAAAGTGGTTCAGTTTACTCACGTGTGTATGAATAAGCATAACTTGGACAAGTCAGTAATACCAAATTTGATATTTAAGTTCCATATCTTCACAGATACGACACAAGGATTTGAAAGAAAATATCTACTTCTATTTCAAACTTCCCTTTACACAGAGCATCTTTAAAAACTTTTATTTTATCAAAAACAGCTCTGAAAATTCTAATTTAAATAAGAGATTTTTAAAATATTTTCAAAAATATTTTCCTAGAGTTTTATCTGAAGCCCTATTCTTATAGCTGAACTCTGCGTAAGGTAAACCGCAACAGACAGAGAAAGCTTACTACACGAGAATAAGATCCCGTTTAAGTAAACAATGTATGTGAAATATTTTTTATTTTATGGAGTTAACCCTATACTACACTATATGTTTTTTTCTTTCTTTTTTTTAACTGAATTGGCTAACTGAAATTCTGCAATGATAATATATTAAAAGTGAACTTAAAGCCATCAGCTCCTAAAAATATTTGAACTTGCTGCATTTTCAGTTCCCATTCTAGATACAACAGAATATTTAATGTTTCTACAAATTTTTATATTGATTAACGTGAAATGTTCGAAGCAAATAGCTGTTTTAATCATAATATCTTGACAAATGGATGCAACAAGTTATATGAATTGAGCTCAGAGCTTTTTGGTATCATTTTTTATAAATTGGGGTGAAAATGTATAATTGGACACCAAATTATAACCCAAATTAATAAACTATTTGTACGTTTTTCTTTTTTAGTTTTTTAATTTATATCCTCAATTATTAGGCTATATCGGAGACGGTGAATGAAATTGGTGAAACGGTGCTCAAATGAGCCCATTGTCCATGGACCTTAAAGTTACCAGGTCATCTTTCTGGATAAGGAGAAACCCGAGATAAAACCTCGGAACCTCTTGAATGTGAGGCAGACAGACAACCATCTACGTTATCGAGGGGGACATTTGTATGTATGCAGCTATATGTCATGTTTTTTTTTTTTTTCTCAAGACCAGAATCGGGTATTTAAAATACTAAGCATAACTTTTGTAATATATTATCTGTAACAGGTAGCATTTAAACAATATAGGAGATATTTAAAGTTTTGCAAATTCTCACACACATTTTATTTTTATCTCAAAAAGTAATAAATTAGTTCTGATTTGTATGTAAAGTCTTTTTTCCATCCTTTATAGAATGTACAGCTAATTTTAGCATTGGGGCACCTAATCTGTAAATATAATTTTGTTTTGAATGAATAAAAGTATATCAAAAGTTAAAATGAGCAAAGGAAAGTTTAAACGTTTCCGTATAATTAAGCAGAAGTAATTACTTAAGATAACATTCTAGGTTTATAGATGACTTCTCCTGGCTCCCTAGAAACTTCCATAGTCTTCTCTTCATTAATTTTACTCTCCGGCGATAGTAAATGTTTCGTTCTTTGGCTTTCACCACCACCACCACCACCACCACATGATCTCGGCTCACCCCAAATACATTTTTCTGTGCAACTGACAATGCGTGCCTTCAACAAGTTTGTATCAGCATTTGTTCACATATAGATCACTCAAAAGTCATCTCCAGAAGCGTTTGGAACAGTGTCTCCAGGTAATGCTATGCAACTTATACTAGAGTTTTGTAGGCTCGATTCACATTTCTTCAGCTAACTACAGAAGCCAGTTTTTCTATAGAATCTGTTTCTGCAAATAAAAATCATAAAAATAATAATTAAAGTTGTGCAAAAGTCATATAAATGTCACCCTGCTTCTTAGCTAAAAATATCGCTCATGCATCACGTGCGCTTCTCTCCTGTAACCCTTTTTGTTCAACAGTGCTTTTGCACAGCATTCATGGCTCTTTTTAATGTTTGTTTTATAGTGTCTTAAGAGCTTTTATTAATTCTTTAAGTCTAGTTAAACTTATAATTTTTAAGTGTTGCAAAAAAAACGCAAATCTCTTTGGCAAGAACAATCAGTCTCAGTTCTAAAATTATAGGAATAAATTGTCAAAAGCACCGACAACGCTGCGTGTTTCAGATAATACTAATGGAAGTTTTCAATATTACATAAGCTATTATAATTAACGCTCTTAATAGCAAATAAACCATGAGCGACAAACTCAGCCAGGAGCTAGGTCATATTCCATTTCCAATTTACTTAATCCAATGGGAAAATGAGTCATTATTAAACGCTCATAATTAAAACTATGGAATTTCATTTCATATTACCAGTAATAAAACGGCAATGTAATGAATTTCATGATAAAATCAGAGACAATGGAAGAAGTTTCGTCCCTGTAGTTCCAGTGCTGGTACAGCTGCATATTTTGTAATATGCAAAAACTCGTGGAATGGTAGTCCGTAGGTCAGCGGCGATTTAAAGTTATATCAAACAAATTTCATAAATTAACTTTTACGACGAGTTCATCGTTTAGCTTAGCACGCTCGCTCACAGTGTATAAATAGAGTAAAAGAGTAAAAGCTAAAAGTTACCAGGGAAGGATTCTCGTAAACAGGGCACCGCACTGAACCTAGACATTCAGAGATCAAGGGAGAGACTCCAAGGGCAATCAAATCTAGATGACGATGAGCGCAGGTATGTTTCCAATTGAACACGACGCTGGCAAAGCTAAACCAAAAGCTCCTGACATCAGACAATCCCCTGTACGGGAGCGTCTGTGAAAGTACCGAGAGAGACGGAACTGGGTGAACAATCTGATGGAAGCCATGAGGAATCTTCTACAATACTGCATCCGTCTTAAGAAACACCATTTATGTATTACTCCGCGCCCACGTGCACAAGCGTGACAGACGACAGTGATACTTTCGCCCATGTCTTATGACATTCAAACAAGTTGTATTGACAAGAGTAGCATACCAGTAGGTTTTGTTTCCATAAATCAACTCTTCGTATTAAACGAATACTAAGAAACGTATCAACAACATAACATTTGGGTGAATGACATGATTTAAAGTACTTTTCTACTTAAATTAGTCAGATTCAGAGCCATCATCCCTGGCAGGTAATGCTGCAATTCTCAGGTCGGAATCTGACGAAGACCCTGAATTGTCATAACCTAAGTTTATCACCAAACTATCGACGACAGTATCAGTGGGACAGTCCAGTTGCCACAGCTTTTCCTCCTACTTGTTAACATGACTGATATCAGCCTGCCACATTCCCGCCGTCAACAGAGCCAATGCTTCATCTAGAAGCTGATGCACCTCTTTCAGGCCCGCCTCGGTAGCGTGGTGGTAGCATGTCTGCCTCACGTTAAAGAGATCCCGAGTTCGAGTCTCGGTCAGAGCGAGTTACCTGGATAAGGCTTTTTCCGGAGTTTTCCCTTATCCTTCAAGATAAATGTTGGGTAACTCTAAGCTCCATGGACTCTGGGCTCATTTGAGCATCATTTCATTCATTCACCGTCCGATATGACAACGTTGGACGACGTAAATTACAAAGAAAAAAAGCTCTTTCAGTTTGAAAGATTTACTGTTTCTGGCAACGTGACCTTTAACATTTCTCGACACATTCAGTTTACTGTGATAGGGGGAGGGGCAGCCTTTCTAAAATGAAACCAGACTTTTTTGCTAGATCATCTATCACATACTTATTTTCGTTGTTATCCATTATGCAATAGCATCCCTATCTACAATTATTTTGACATTATTTCGTTTCACAAATAAATGGAGGCTTGTGCGCTTAAAATTTGTTAAATTAGGGTCACCGTTGACAGTAATTAACACTTTATTTATTATAGGTGGCTCATTATCAAAAATAAGTTATGCACTTTAGAGCGAATTGCACACTTAATGGAGTTAACCACATGTCCCAAAACTGCTTTAACCCTCTTCCTCCTTTTGTACGGTGTTTTAACGTCACCAGTTTCTTTAAATTCTTTGCGAAAGTGAAAAACACTCGCTTTTGCAACGTCGGTTTACTCTATCGTTATTTTTACCAGTTCATTCACCAAAATGTCTGGATTGTGCTCCCTTAACTTGTGAAACACATTTAAAGCCTTTTGTTTCTCACCCCTTTTTAACAGTTTGCTTTTAGGGTGCTTTTTATAATCGTGGTCACTCACTTTTGCTACTACTGAATTCACAACAGCCGCAAGCTTGGCGCCATATTCCTCATGGACATCACAGCGCTTTCTCTCCCGCCACATTAACAGCCAATTTCTGGTGATAGAACATTTTGTGTTTTCGAAAAACTGTAAAAGCACATCTCACATTAATACCTATATGCGTATTTTACAAGCAATAACATTAAGAAAAGATGACACTATTTTAAGTCGAGTGCTTCGTTCTCAGACCAATGACAGCATTCACTACGGTCACGTGGCGGAGCTGTTCGGGGAAGTGCTCACAGGAAAGTGTACCTCTTAGGACGGCAGGAGAGTAGGTTCACTTCAACCACCCAGCCTAACACATCGAACGGTACCAACTGGTCTTTCAAACAAACAAGATTTAATAAAATGAAGCAAAAAGCGACAGACATGAGGAGGAACTATCTTCCTCTTCGTGGTACACAATGAGCCACCCCAACATTTATCTACCGGCCTGGAAAAACCTCAAAAACCCAAGGATGAGATTAAGTTTAAAAGATGGAACACATTTTTTACCTCCTACCTTCATTACTGTTTCTTCAAATAGGCGAAATATTCCTTATAACCCAAAATTTTGATGTCGAGATTTCAAGAAATTGGGTTTCTATGCGAATCTACGATTTAAATAAGGTTAGAGCAGGATAAAACTAAAAGAGATATGGGGTGTTAAGTGTCACTATGTAACTGAACAGCTGAAATCTGGGAAGAAAAGCTTTCAAATATCACATTTAATATTTTTTGTTTAATAAAAGGCAAATCTAAAATAACAAAAATTGTCATAAAAATATATGAATGTATAGATGAAAAGTAAACAGTTCATCTTGAAGTTATGGGAAAAATGATACTTTGTAGCACTTTTCTTACCAATTGATTTATATGCGACTGAGAAACAATGTGAACTTGCTAATAAATACATATAGTTTACGGTAAGCGCAAATTACGTTCCGCATTTCCCAAATGTTTGACTGTTTCTCGTGCTCTTCCTGCTACACCATGGGACAATTTCACTAACCAATGTTAGAAGGACTCCGTGATTACGAAATTTTAATTAAAGAGTTAACTAAATGCTGAAAACTTTGGGTTTCATTAAACTTTTACAGCGATTTGTTAGTTACACTTGTTAGTGTCAATGACAACTGCGACCGACAGCTCTGGAGAGAGCGGTAACAACTCTACCCATACATGGCTTCTAGACGAGCCGTTGGTGATTTTGGCGTGCGCATCGCAGATCTCTGTGTCAACAACAAACTAGCTAGGTCCGTGGCATGTAATTTTTCTCGATTGTTTGAGGCTAGTATCGGATATCGCCAAAAAAGTCTACAATTAATGAGATTAATACTCAACCGCTTTAAAATCATTAAAAATCATCGTTACTAAGTACAGAAGTATTATTGTATGTGAAGTAGCTGGCAGATAAAACTGAAGGGATAGTAATGCAGCACGGTAGAAATTCTGCGAATAACTTAACTGAAATACACTTTCTCCCAGGCCTAATGTACCACTGTGACGACCTTACGCCAGCATAAATCGCAATACCGAAACAGTCAGGTGCGTAAAGCATTTACAGTGTTTTTAAGCTGAATGGTGATACCACATTGAAATCAAAGTGTGTGACCAATGTTAAAGGATCCAACAGATCACAGCAAATACTCCCTGCTGCTTGAAGCAATTACTTCGGAATCTCCCGGCTGAACCCAGAAACAGTAGCTTTGGAAATTCCAACAGTTACCATTAAGCGAAAAGTCCCAGCATCATAAAATCTCAACAGATCAGTGTTTCTATTGTTAGAATTCTAACCTAACGCAGGTATTTATTGCAAAATGTTTTCACGATCGTTTAGAAAATCTATATATTGTTTTATAAGTTCCCCCTCTTGCAGGTGTTCAGAAGTTATATGGGTATAACTAAAAGTCTATATATAATGATGAGTCAGCTGCGCCTTATTCATTTGCAAGGTAGGTCACCCATCAAACGCATGCGAGCCTTAGTCCAGTTTTGGGCTTACTAAACTGTATTGCTTGATGCTCAGAGTAATAGCGGTTTAAGGATTCAAAGGTACTGCTCACTAAAGTACACCTCAGAAACATACTACTCCTTTACTGAGAGCAAATTCCGGTTACCAGACGATTTTTACAAACCTTTTATTAGATTATACATGGTAAAGCAATTGAGTAAACGCCTCGGAATAATGGACCTATCACATGAGTACACTAACAACGTCAGCTAAAAGGAAAATGGCAGATTCCTGTACTTAAGCAAGATTTGGCTGTCAAAAATTGGGAAAAGTTTAGTGACACGCTTCATTCATGATGGACGAGTGCAGTCAAAATGAACATACCATTAAACAACTGTTTATTTACAATTTTGCAACTCAACTCAATTAACATGAATTAGAGCTTTTGCTAGTTATGTAATAATGGATATTAAAACGCCCTGCAAATGATTAAAAGTGCCTTAAAACGCTAAATCAAGCAGAACTCGCGAGGTGGCAAAGGCATAGCGCCAGGCCTTCAAGTCGTACTAGTGAACCCAGAACGTGCTTTCAGGCAAGTCTCGAAGTTTCTTTCCCCCCATGACACAGGTTCGAGTCTCAGCATTGTAATTACTTTTTTATGTTCATCAAAACTTGGAAACAGAGCTCACAATAAGTTAATTATAAAGTTCCCGACGGCGTGCAATACCCAAGGAGGTCATCAGTTCGAGCACTTGCTTCGTTGGAGGAGTCGTGTTCTAGGAATAGAAATAGGTCATTCCAGTGCCACAAAACATAGCAATTTGAAACGGAAGTTTAATAGCAATTCAGTGTCTGCAAAATTGTGTTTAACTTCCAAGTTAAACTCTGAGGCTGTAATTTCCTTGTTTCAATTGCAAAAATTAATTCAATTTCCATAAATTCCAATTAATGGAAATTTATTGTACCTAATAGTGGTCCGAACTATAAAGCCCGGGCCTTAAGTACTTATTGCACAGTAAGTCGCCATTAAGGTAGTTGTCTCATGTGTTTATGAGAACTCCTAAGTGGTTTACCGGGAAAAATACGAGTCAATTGGAGAATTTAATGCCATCTCGGCACGTTGGCCATAGTAGCTTAAGGGTTGGAGCGGCTGGACGGCAACCAGAAGATCCGTGGTTCAAATCCCGGCTATGGCATGGAATTTTTCAGTCTGGCTCTACCGTTTCATAGTGCTTCCTACACGCGGCTGGTATGAAACAACAACTAATTTCTATCTACTGTAGTTCATGAATAAAGCAACATCAAACAATATCATAAAATATAAATAACACGTTTAAAAATTAAAAGTAACAAAAATTTTCAAAATAATAGTTGTAAATTATTTTACGTTGATTATTTTATTAGATTAGTATACCTATGCAGGGAATATGAACCACTTTCACAGTAAACAGATGACAGCAGTTTTGCGCTCGTTCTAACTAAGCTATCCAGTAACGTGTGAGGCAAACTTCCCATACAGTATTCACTGCTTCCAGTACATTTGCAGACGTGCCAACATCAGCTATCTAATTACGAATATACTCGTACTACAGGCGATGCGATAAAATCTATATTAGTATTAATTTAATCGAGTTATAACATCCATGTTAAATAGGCGGGTAGATTCTAGTAATGGAGTCCAAGTTTTCATGTTGTGGTATAAAATGTGGATCGCATAAAACTCGATAAGCGGCAGATATATGATAAAAATGACATTCCTAATTACCAAATACGGCATATCCGCATAAATATTTTGGTTTGCTGCCATTTTGTGTCTTCTAACACTTGTTAAACGAGAGGTTTACGTAACATAGTTAACATAGAGCGGAACTTTTTTTAAAGCTGTCATTGTCCAATGAAACAGAATTAGCACTAATATCCGTGTTAAATGAGTTTAACATTGTGTTCAAATTTAGCATTAGGTAAAGTTGTAGTTAAAGTTAAGATTAATATACCTAAAAATATTAATTTTTTGCTAAATTCATTGATTGTTTTTGTTGAACAAATTTAAGATATATATTTGGATATGATTACTTATCATATGGTTTAGTTAAAATGGACTCTTATAAGTAAGCAGAGTTTATGATTATTAAAAAAAGCATGCTTCTATGCTTTTTAATCGTCATATTTCTATGCAAAGCTTTAGTATTTTACCCATTTTACCGAGCCTCCAAGACCTTCATAAATCTGTAACGTAAACGGAAAACATTCTAAGATATGTTCACTTGTTTACGCTATTCTTGTCTAATATCACGTACTACACACACACTGGTTCAAGCCCAGTAACTGTCCCTTGCCGCTAGGAGCAGATGAAACTTCCATCACACCACTGCCGCGCTCTGCAACTGCTCTAACGTAAGATGAGATATCTGCCTAACTGAAAGACGGGGCAGTTGGTCCAAGAGAGAAAGAGACAAAGACAAAGAGACAGAGAGAGCGAGAGAGAGAGGGAAAGAGAGTTCGGGACCCAATCTGGAGTATATTACATTTAAGAAGAAATGCTTGTTTTCATCATTTTCTTTCACCTTAGAGGCCTGTATGGTAGCAGCAGAGCTAGGCGTTGTGGATGTAAATACTTTTGAGCAGACAACCGATTCCTCCTGTCAATATAAGCATTCTGCCCAGTAAACCTGTCCTTGAGGAGAAGCCCCGCCGAATATATGCCAGTTTTTGAAAATGTGGTTCTGGCTGAACTACACGAACCACCACCTGGCGGACCTCCCTACAGCCTCATCTCATCCATTCCTCCTGTACGTTTAAGGTTCTTGTCGTCGTGTTGAAATGCTCCTGCACTTTTTGGTCGTACCCATCCTCTGTTGAAACAACACATTATGATGCTGTCCATTTCAGTAGCATTGCAGGCGACAAACACTCTTACTTGATAGCCTACCTTAAATGAAATGTTGTCAAGTCACATTAAGCCAAATTTATCTATTTTTGATATATAAAGGTAACTGTACCCCATATAGCCTATCTAAGGATAATTATTTTTTTTACATTTTTGTCAGTGGCAATAAATTATAGTGTCTGGTTACAATATAAAGTTCATCAAACTGGACATGTAATATTATGACGTGGAGCAACTAAAATGATTACACAAGCCACAATAACAAATATAAGAAAAGATTAGCTTTGGGCATATTGAGTACACTGTATTCCCAATTTGGCCTATTCAACTTCTGTTGGTAGCACATTTGAAATAATGGAAACTAATGAAAGTAATGAAGTCATTTACAGTATGCAATTTGTTTATTATCACCAGGAAATATAAAATGAATTTGCACCTCCGGCGATGGGCTGATCACCCATCCTGAAATCCCTAATCGAGGTACTTTTGATTCTCAATACGTTGCCTACGGGGCTAGGGTTTGCGTGGTTCAGAAGACCTTGTATTCCAGTTATGAATTACAGAAATTCATTCAAATGAGATTCCTTATGTGACAAAGAAGATTTTCTAAGGAATTTGAGACAGACACGAAACATTTAAACAGCTCAAACGGTTAAGTCATAACAGAATTGTTTCCCGGAATCTGTAATGACTTCCGGAGGGCTAGTTATTGTTTACATAAGTTTTTTATTAACCTGAACAGAAAACTGTCCTTACCTTGGGCAGATAAAAAGTCCTTTTCTTCTTTCGTCAGTCGGACACATTCCTCATGCACATAATGACAGCAAACTAAACACAGAGGCATATCTCTCACTGTGTCTTCTTTGCACACTTTACAAAGCCGAGATTCATTCTTGTTTATCAGTCTGGCTTTTGGCAGGTTTTCTTAGATTGGACTGGCTGTGTTTTGGCTATTCCAAGAGTGTTGGTTTCAACTTTCATAAAAAATATTGATTTCTTCAAAACAGTTCCTTTGCTGTTCAAATCAGGCTTTCTCTTGGACATTTGAGCGCTTTGTTTCTTTGGTGTCGGAAGTAGCTCACGAAATGTGCTCGTACCAGCAGCTTCATCGTCTTCAGAATTAATAATGGCCTTTTCGACAGAGTCATCCTCCTCCACACACACTATACGAGATGTACTCCATTCACATTTCTATTTGACGCACCTGAATGTCCAGGCTCTGAAGTTGAAGTGCCTCTTGATTTTTGCGGAGTTGATGTGGACAGAGGTTCCGAAGCTGCAGCATTTTGCAACTCTGAAGCCGTACTAGGTGCAAAATGCAACTTCCGGAATTGTATTAGAATCATACGGATATAATCCTGTAGCTTTAAACCCAAATGTGGTATTAGTATGGTCATGAATTTTCCCCAAACTTTGGCAAAGATTTTTCTAAAGCGTTGCTTAGTTAACGTACTTTCACAGTAATTGTACCAGTACATCATCACTTCTTGATCCCAGTGCTGTTCAGATGAACGAAATAGTGCCTTACCGAGCGGCTGTAGCTCATGAGTAGTGTAGGGAAACAATATAACTATGTCGTACATATCTGTGGCCTCCACTATTTCGTGATCTAAGTGGTTTTTCGCTCCATCAAAAATCAGTAAACACCGACCAGCAGGTTAATGATGACCAAAATGGTGTAACCATTCGAAAAAACTCTTTGATGTCATTTATCCTTTTTCTGTCATGCAGTAAACAAAGCCTGGAGGTAGATCGTCAGCAAACTCCGCTTTCATGTGTTTTGCTTTGAATAAGATCATCGTAGGAGAAGCTGCTCCTGCTGCACTTGCACAAGACAACAGTATACTCAATATGGCCTACCAGGCCACGTTGGATCTACATTACAAGCAAATCATTTTACACGTGTAGTTACACAAAGGCTGTTGCATTCATAAAAAGTATTATATAATTTAAAAAGGGGCAGTTGCATGAAGCAATTGACACAGTAACACGTTTGTAGAAAAGTTCTAATGAAACAGCAACATAAGAAACTTACCTGCATAAAATAATAACACTTGGGCGGCAAACAAACGAATCTCAACTGTGACAGTCACTGCGCACTGGATATAACACAGAGATAGTTGAAATAGCTTACCAAACGTGAACGAGCAGCCATCTAGCGGATTACCGTCATAGCTACCAAAAATAGCCATTGGGCCAAATTGAGTAACAGGCCATATACCTATATATATATATATATCACCAGGAATATAGACTGATGCATAAATAACAGTAATGAGTTGACAAAGAAAAAAAACTCCTATTTGTAACATATACGTTCGTTTGCGAACGAGCTTCAAGGTCTAAATGAGTTGGTGTTTGTGATACCAAAATAAACACAGCTTCATTTTTGCAGGAATGTGCCCTAATGATCTGTGATTTGGTGCTTAATGGCCCATTGTAATGACCTTACCTTTGTTGATTGTTTCATTTCCGGGATGTTAAGGGAAGCTATAAAGTCCTCTCTCAACATGTTAATGCCAATAAATACACTTAATGATGCGGAAGTACAGATGATACGGCATTGAAAATTGTGCACCTATTTTGCTTACAGGACCAAAATTACAGAGGTAAGAGCAGCCATGTGTTTTAGTTCAAATAACTACCTAAGCAACAATTGCTCATTTGAATAAAACGATTGCTGTACCTTGTTTTGTAAGAGTTGAGGAAAAATATACAACGTTCTTAGTTTTTGAGAGGTGGTTCTCGTGAATAACTTACATTACATAGAAGGCGCTGGACCTTTACGAAGTATACCACTTGGAGAATTTAACAACTTGATTACATATTTCTAAACCAAAATCCAGGAGACCAGTCCAGAAAGCAGTATATATTAATCATTTAATGGCCAACTATTCAATGATTTTTTAAAGAAACTCTAATTAATATGCTAAAGTAGGTTAGCAACTAGATATACAGAGGAGAGCGTTACTAATTTAGGTGAATAAAGATTAAAATATAAATATAAAGCTAACGCAAACATACTTATGAACATAAAATACATTACAGAAACATATACCAAACCACATCGTACAGATACAGAAGGGAACAAATGCATAAGAAAATAAGTATGAAACAACTAAGCAAGGTAAAAGCCAGAGGAAGAAACATAACTAGTTAAAATAATAGGTCAGTTTGGGAGAATGGATGAAACTTCCAGGATCGATTTTTGGAGTCTGCAACTATGAATATATTGTAGAAATGTCTGTGTGGTCTAATGTATAAACATTGTGGCGAGTAAAAGCAAAACAAAGTACCCCTGTAGCTCAATCGGTAGAGCACCTGCCTGCCGTGCTAGGGGTCCCGGGATCGATTTCCGGCGGTGGGAGTGGGGAATTTTCTCCGTCCAAGATAATTCTTCATCTTCCCCAGGAGGTGTTACTTTAAATCGTCTGGAAGTATGAATGAGAGTGCGAATGTGTGCGTGATGTAATGATTGAAACCAACCGAGCAAGAGTTAAAGCCTTCGATATGTTCCAAAGGAGAACGGCCATCGATATGATCATTGCAGTTAAAGCCAGTTAAATGGAACAAAAAAGAAAAACAACGTAAAACAAAACAAACTTCAATGACAATTGAACGCGAATAAAATATTACCGCCAGGCAATGCTTTCCAAAGGCCGCCAATATTGCTGTTGCAGTATAGAGATATTACTGCAGTTTCTGGTGGTTTACGAGTTAAACAGTTAAATATTTACTTGACAAGTTTAATTAAAAACGTCCTAGTAAGAAGTACCTTCATGTTACTTCAATAGCTTCAGGTTACTTCAATGGCCTCCCATAATTAGTAGCTAATGAATGGTTCAGACTGTTACTTACATTTAATAAGTTCCTATATTTAATTCCTTTTATTTTATTTTACTCTATTTTAAAGTTTCTTTTACTTGTAAAATAAATATACATATAATCTGAAAGACAATGCTGGAGTATCAATTCAATGGTTTAACCTGTGTGATAAAGCATGAGAGCTTTATCGTCATCATTAGCATTATCATTGACATCATTATCATTATTGCTATTGTTATTATTACTACTATCATTACTATTATTATCATTACTATTATTATCATTACTATTATTATCTTTTTGCCTTTAAGAAAAACCCTTATGGCCATCGAAGGGAAAACAATAAAGGAAAACTTAAGAGGAGGGGGAGAGTCTAAATGTGTAGATCTCTTTCTTGAAGAAATTGAATGAGAGCGTCATATACGGGTTTGCTGCATGACTGTAATAGGGTGATGGTGCTAGCAGGAAAAGGAACTGAATGGTGAAGTAGGTTGCGGAGGAAGCATGAAAATTGAAAATACAATTACAGTTTAGAGTGCATCACATTATTATAATGATAATAAATATCGTTAGATAAATTCCTGGTCCTTTAGGGCATGATCTATATGGTTCCTTTTTCATAGGCGTTTCGTCAATTCTTGCGAGAGACATCTTCAGTAATGGCCTGGTGGGCGGTTTTCCATCTGGCGGTGACACTGATAATTTGCACTGATGCCACTGATTTTTATGGCAGGAGTAGGGGAAACATCTTAAAAAGGACCTAGTGTATAAAAAATACAGACATAATCAAAATGTTTTAGCTCAACAACTTTCTAGAACGTGACAAGCAGTTTTATAGACTTGTAACTCACCCTCTACAAGGTCAATTTTGATCATATACCGTAATAAAATGTGCATTTACTCTGTGAAAACGGCGTAAATCCATTCCTATTTACTGCATGCAAATTTACTTTTTGATTAAATATGAGTATGCCAAACGACTTTCTTATGCAGCACTCTTCAAAATATCCATGATTACATAATTAGTTTTCCAGTTTGAATTATTAGATGTGTCTGCACGTTAAGAAATTATTGTTCAATATATGTTGATAAGCTGTAACTTAGGATGAGTATAGGGATTTGCGTTTACAATTTTACAATAAAAACAGAATATTTAATCCTAGTTTATATGTTTATTTTCATAATAATTTCGCTAGAAATGCATGTTTCAAACTATTATAAATATTTTACCATATAATATCTCAATTATTCAAATATAAGAATTTGTAACTTAAAACTTCATTTATCTTATAAGAAATGATGATACGTTTCTCATAAATTGTCCGGGTTCGCGATTTCATATAAAACTTTTATACATCCTCAGCCGGAAACAACAAAGCTATGCATATCCGTAAACACAGATGACAACTTTGAAACAGAAAATGCGCTACACACTAAGACATCTAGTGGCTAATATGCTAAGCCTTCACACGTACGCCATTTCATTTTGAGCAATTTTGAGGTTAATTAATTAGCTAACGAGTTTACAACAAATCTAAAAGCAAGACTATGTTGTCAATGTTAAGGTTCTCGAAAGGGGACACACTAATTCGTCTACCGCCGTATAACTGTGATCTGAATGCAACTGAGCTGGCGTGGGCAAAAGTAAAGGATGTTTACAAAGTACGCAATGTTAACGAGAGCCACAAATCTGCGGAAACTGGCTATAGAAGCGAAGGATTGGGAAGGTTAGGCTAAGAAGTTCCAAGAGCTGGAAATGCAATATTGGAGAAACGATGGTATAATAGAAAATATAATTAATGAAATTAACACATTAGAGGATACAAGCGATGAAAGTGACGCAGTAGACTTGGAAATCGAAGAATCACAAAGCGAGTGAGTGTTTATAGTTGTCATAATTTTTGTTTAATACTTTTATGTGTTTTATAACAGTAGATATATAAGCATACAGCATATCGGATGGAGTTCAACTGTTTGTTGCCACATCTCATACCTTCGGTGCATATCTTCGCTTATCTTACTGCAATTTGGCTGAATTGTGTTTTTCTAGGTTGACCACACTGCAGAAACAAAAGCATGTTAGCTCTCCTTTCTTCCCATCTGCCCGCACTACATCGTAAATCCAGCGCTCAAGTAATCTTGCGCATATAGTATATATATATAATTTGTATATATTTGTTTGCTTCACTGTTGGTAGCTTATTTTACGTATTTCTCAATTATTATTTAAAATGTATATGCCCATAATAAAAATTTGATTTTGCTGCAAAACCGCGAATATTGGCACAGCTTTTTTTTTACCCATGGCGCGACATCCTTTAGAGGGCCAAGGCCTACCAGCCGACTGCCGGCCTCACGCCCACTTAAGCTCGGCAGAGGTGGACGATCATTCAACCGGTACGCGGAGGAGATGTGGTCAGCATCTCGACATCTCCCAGCCGGAATGTTGGTTTTCGTGTCCTCAGCCGCTTACCTAGCGTAAGTTCCTCACTTTCCTCCGGTCCTATACCCGGGAACTCCGATGCGTGGGATCGAACCCGGGGCGCTTGTCGTGGCCAGGGACCAAGTAATACTGCCTTAGCCCGCTATGCCCCAGCGCAGGACGGCACAGCTTTTACCGAGCCTAATAATATTTCTTCTACATTACATATGCAAATTATTCCAAACCGCTTTTATTTAAAATGACTTCTGTTCAAACATTTACATGTGTAACGTGAGATGAATAGAGAAATTAGTTTTATATAAATATTTCATCGTACCAATACTGCAGTACATGGAAGAGCCTTTTAGTGGTAGAAAAATGTACATGAGATGTTAATTACCCTCTCCCACAAACGCAAATACACACCCCCATGTATAGACACACATGACGCTAGGTTCCGAGGATTTAAAGCCGTAAATTTTCAAGGAAATAATTAGTTTATATTTACAGCATTTTCTGTACCTTGAGTAAGCAGTGGAGAGGTTGAAACTCACTGTTTGTTTAACTATCACACAGTCAAACAGTGTGTATTCCGACCAGTCATATATACAAACCATGTAGTGTCAAAAGGATTCCTGAAATACATTAAGGGTTTCTTTGAAAAACGATAGCGGCCGATGTGTCCCTTTTATACTAGCGTACAGAGAAACGAGAGTGGAATGGATACCACTTCTCTTTGTGCTATATGGAAGTACTACAGTGAGCGGGACTCGAGCATAGTCCCTTCGCTACAGCAGAAAGAGCGGAAAACCTTAAAGCGAGTGGAAATTAGCTTATTTTGCCTCACATACCTGAAAAGCTACGTCTGCAACCCCGCTATCGTGTAAATGACTGAGCAGGGCGTAGAAGCGGGAAAGAATAATGATTTTGGCTTGCTAAGCCTTTTCGGATTAAGCTTAGTGCAGGAGAGCGAGCTGGCGAGCGGGTGGGCATACATCTGCCTCATTTATAATCTGCATGGAATATAATCCGAAACAATCAGGTTTGTAACTTACATGTAGGGCAAGTAATCCCATAACCATGGTACAAATAATCCCGCTTTATGAACCATTAGCAGCCATGCCTGAAAACCTGTTATTAAGTTTCACAACTTGCAGCGCCAATAAATCCAATACGCATGTGCTTCATTGCCTAATATCCTGCAAAGATGCCCATATCATGGCAAGTATTCACTCTTGCCGATGAAATCTCATTAGCGTTTAATTTGTACCTCACAGAATCTGAAGCGTAGTAGTTGGACGACAATCTCTACTAATGCAATAGATATTCGTCACTACTTCTAAAATTGTTAATGCAAAAACCTATTAAACTAATCACCTCTCACCTCTGATAAGTAATGAATACCACAAAAACAAAATGGTTACAAAGTGATCTCGGAAAAACTACTCAAAAATTTTAATGATTATTTCATTTAGAAGCGTTGATGTAATACCGCAATTATTGCCTGTTAGACTTAATACTTGTATAAATAAATGAAAGTGGGGTGGGCGGTAAATCATTTTCTGTTTTAAAATAGATATTGTGACTTTGTGGGTTCTTGAATTAAAAATGGGAGTTGAAGATACTCCAAATGTTCTTTATCTCCGTAGAAATACACTGTTCAATTCTTACGTAACAACATTACGCCACCTATACACAGTCTACCAAGGTCGATGACAATAAAAATCAACTCTCGTTACACAACATTTGTTCACAGCAGTTTACTGTTTACTCGCGACTCACTCTCGTTTTACAACTGTCCGCTGGAGTGTCACAATCTCTTATATATCTCATTCATAAATTCGAGATGTTTCCGGAATAATAGAAAAACCGAATGTTCCATCATCTTCCAGAGGCGTAACTTAATATATGCCAGCAGATTAATTTACTCAGCTATCTTTATTTGCCGGCTCTTTGTGTACACTAGCCGCGCTATCGTTAACTGCTTATGCATGCCCTTTATTACCCTGAAACACTATCCGTCGTCTGTTATCTATTTGCACCGAAACTTTTATGCCCGTTGCCACGACAATATATAAGAAGCTAGAGTAGCTTTTTTCCAGGAACAAACAGGGCATTGGAAATTAGGAGTAGGCGTTACAGTATGCTCTCAGCCATCAAGGATCCAGCGGGATGGCTCAGGAAGTTTCGTCTGGGCCCGCATTCTGGAGGTCCGGGTTAGGTTCCCGTGATTGGCCTACCTGACCCGTGGGTTTTTAGGCGAGCTTTTCCGGATCGCCAGGCGAATGCTGGTTAGATAACTTAAATCCCTCGAATTTCCTGTTCCTCCATTTTATCTCCGAAATCATTTCATATTACCTCTCATCCGGTGATCTCTTTCAGTGGCAACGGGTGTCTCGGTGTTGCATGGCAGGATGATATGCTCCTGGTAAAACACTTCCTCCTCTGGTGAGACGGTCTCCAGTCTCCGGCCGCCCACCTCGGTAGGGTAGATGTCAGCATGTCAGTCTCACGTTCGAGAGGTCCCGAGTTCGAATCTCGGTCAGTGTGAGTCACCTGGATAAGGTTTTTCCGGGGTTTTCTCTTATTCTGAAAGACAAATGTCAGGTAGCTCTAAGCTCAATGGATCCTGAACTCATTTGAGCATAATTTCATCCATTCCATTCATCGTCCGATATGACGATGTGAGGATGTGAATTACAACAACAACAACAACAAATCTCCGGCCCGGCCTAGTGGGTCATTTCAAGACCACGGTGGGTAGGATGCCGATTGAATGGGGCTGCCTGGGAGTTACCAACTGTTTAATTGTAGGGAAACTGTCCTCTGCAATGTGGCTCCTTGTGACGGCCGTCATCTGCTTCCTGTCGCCTTATCCTTCCTCCTGAGGTTGTTCCACTTGGGAGCATAGGTACCAATAGACTATGTTGGACCTCCGTACCGAATCCCCTTCGTATCATTGTCTAATCCAGTATAGTACAAACAAAAAGGTTCCAGTACTCATAATTCAGAATGTATAATAATTATAGATGTGTTCCAGATGTGAATTATAGGAATGTAAAAAGTCTGAACTTTGGTGGGTTTTTTAGGCAGGAGTTATGTTGAAAAGAACATGCTTTTGTAATATTTGTAATTTTCAGAAATTGATTATTATCGGCAGTCCGTGGCACCTATGACCCAGGATTGGCAATCACCGCAAGAGCGATTAAATTTGCCGAAACAGTTATTTTAAACGATATGTATGTATGTATGTATGTATGTATGTATGTATGTATGTATGTATGTATGTATGTATGTATGTATGTATGTATGTATGTATGTATGTATGTATGTATGTATGTATGTATGTATGTATGTATGTATGTATGTATGTATGTATGTATGTATGTATGTATGTATGTATGTATGTATGTATGTATGTATGTATGTATGTATGTATGTATGTATGTATGTATGTATGTATGTATGTATGTATGTATGTATGTATGTATGTATGTATGTATGTATGTATGTATGTATGTATGTATGTATGTATGTATGTATGTATGTATGTATGTATGTATGTATGTATGTATGTATGTATGTATGTATGTATGTATGTATGTATGTATGTATGTATGTATGTATGTATGTATGTATGTATGTATGTATGTATGTATGTAAGTAGGGTATTAGAGAGTGTTCCAGCGCAGATCCAAATGAGCAAGATGACGGCCATGCGCAATCTGTATGTTTAGTGGATTTAGACAGTGTTTAGGTAGGCAGTCAATCCTCTTAATTTGCTGTAACTTATAATGCTGTGTCCTGAGGTATGATCCGGGACTCTAGGGTTAAGGGCTGCAGGGTTTCTTAGGTAAAGTCTGTTGGTCTGGAGCTTGAAAGCAGTGGGATTTAGAGGTCAGGTCTTGAGGTATGATCTGGCGCTCCAGGGTTAAGGGCTGCAGGGTTTCTTAGGTAAAGTCTGTTGGTCTGGAGCTTGAAAGCTGTGGGATTTAGAGGTCAGGTTTTGAGGTATGATCTGGCGCTCCAGGGTTAAGGGCTGCAGGGTTTCTTAGGTAAAGTCTGTTGGTCTGAAGCTTGAAAGCTGTGGGATTTAGAGGTTAGGTCTTGAGGTATGATCTGGGGCTCTAGGGTTAAGGGTTGCAGGTTTTAACAGGTAGGACTGCTGGTATGGGTGGTTAATATCTGTAGGATTTAATGGTTAGCTCCTGTGGCATGATCTTAGGCTCTAGGGTTAAGAGTTTCACAGGTGATGTCTGTTGGTCTGTAGGTGAAGTCTGTTGGTCTGGATGGTTTAGAGCTGTAGGATTTAGAGACTAGGTCCTGAGGTATGATCTGGGATTCTAGGGTTAAGGGCTGCATGGTTTCTTAGGTAAAGTCTGTTGGTCTGGAGGTTGAAAGCTGTGGGATTTAGAGGTCAGGTCTTGAGGTATGATCTGGCGCTCCAGGGTTAAGGGCTGCAGGGTTTCTTAGGTAAAGTCTGTTGGTCTGAAGCTTGAAAGCTGTGGGATTTAGAGGTTAGGTCTTGAGGTATGATCTGGGGCTCTAGGGTTAAGGGTTGCAGGTTTTAACAGGTAGGGTTGCTGGTATGGGAGGTTAATACCTATAGGATTTAATGTGGCATGAGCTCTAGGGTTAAGGGTTGTAGTGTTCATAGCTAAATGTTGTTGGTCTAGAGGATAAAGACCGTAGGGTCTTTTATCTATGTTTTATAGGCTGAGGTGTGGTCTTATCATTTCGAAGTTCAGTTTGCTAGTCCAACGATTAAAGGCGGTTAATCTCGAGGCAAGTCCTACATTTATGCTTTACTATGTCAGCCTATTATAAACTAACCTAGCTGTGTTTTGTTAGCGGCTTCCTTTGTTGCATCTGTTAACCTAATTGTTCTCTTTCCTTAAGTTCCTCTATTCTACCTCTTTAACCTAACCTAATATATCCCATGGTTTTAACTTCTTGATCATTGTTGAACCTAGTTGATTGTGGTATTAACATTCGTTCTCTGTTCTTAAGCTGCCCTGTTTATACCTCCTTAACCTATCCTAAGCATGTTTCTTTTCTCATGCTAACTACTTGTATGTATGATGCAAAGTTTTTAGGCATATCGATCTTATAGCTATCTTTGTCACTGCAAGGGGTATATATGCTGATTACAGATCTTTATACAGTAAATTTAACCCTTTGTGTATCTGCTTCTCTTTTCCTAAAAATTGAGCTTCTTTTGTTGCTAAGGTTTCTTGTTTTTCGTACCTTCTCTATGCTTTCAGAAACTCTATTCCACTTTGTTATGTTTTGAGGTCTTATGCTTATATCTTAGGCTTTTTGATTATGTCTTTTGATCTGAAAGGCTATGTATATTGGTTATGTTCCTCATCTCTTTTGCTCACATGGTTAGATCTTGAGCCATGATCTTAGGGTCTGTGGTTTAAAGGATGTAGGTCTCATAGCTTAAGCTCACAGGTCTGAAGGTTAAAGGCTGTAGGTTTAGTGGTTAGGTCGTATGGATTCAAGGTTAGATCTCTCGGTCTAGAGTTTAAGGCTGTAGGATCTGGAGATTACGCATGGTCTGAGGGCTCTAGGGTTGAGTTGTAAACTTCATAGCTAAAGGTTGCAGGTCATGAGCTTAAAAGCTGTAGGATCCGGAGGTTAGGTATTGAGGTACGTTCTCGGAGCTCTAGGATTAAGAGATATAGGTTTCATAGCTACAAGTTTGCCAGCTAGAGATATCTTCGTTACTGTTAGTGGTATATTTGCAATGGTCTATGCGCATAGTTTTTCATACGTTTTTCATGCAGATTGATGTCTTCATACTCTTGTGCCTTTTTTAAGCTTTTACTCCCTCTGCATCGTCCTGTAATAAGTCGTAACGCTAAACCAATGTTCTAATGCTATTTTCAAGCTTTTTTTTCAGATGTTATGAGGTTTATGCGCGTTTCAAGGATTTTTTAGACCTAGTTCAGTTACTTAAATCATTTTATAACTAATTAAAAGGTTTTTTCAAGGATATTTCAGATTAAGAGATAGCTACTTTTTCAATTTACCTATTTTAACACTAACTAAAGTGCGTTCAGTTAGCTTATGTGGTGAGGGAGACGTCCCTCGTCTTTTTCTCTGGACTTGGGACGAGCGTCAGAATTTGTTTTCTGAACGGTAGACTTAACGCCCTCCTCTGCTCTTATTATTCAGCTCTTTTTGTGCTTAGATGTCAACTACGTTCCAGTGTTTGTTGTTTCTCGGAATGAAAATTGTTTTTTTTTTCTGCTCTAGGGTTCCTTCTTTCATTCGCCGTTCAAAATATGGTAATGTCCATGGGCATATATGGATACTCCATCATCTGCAATTACTCTCTTGTCATCATGTGGAGATAGGGATATTTTGTTCACTTCCACTGACGCAACATTATGTTGATGGGACATAATTAGGTTCATTGGTGTTCTTATGATTTCTCTGCTTTTAAGACAGTCCACATAGCTCTCAAAGGTGATGTACTGTTTAATGGCACTATGTTTTATGCCTTTTATCTTCTTGATTATGCCTCCATCGATGTCGAGTGCATACATCTTCGGTCTCAGTCCAACAAAACGACGAATGATTTTTCCATTGGCTTCATCTTTAAATTTTCCCAACACTTTCTTGTTTTTTGTAGAATGGCATATATGGCCGCTAGGATAATCAGCAGTATCCAGATGTTGCAGAAAACGTAACTTATCCTGGTATATATCTCCGGTAGTCACACGATGGATGAAAGAGTCAGTATCCATGTGCATGAGCTTCAGATTTTCAAGCCCGTAATACGGCATTAGCACATCATAATAATACCAATACATCAAGGTCTTCGAGATATCCAACACACACATCCCAATGTATATAGGCTTTTTGAAGACTATCTCCTGTGATGCCATTTGTACTGCAGCCAGATTAGGTCCATATATAGTTCTATCAATAAATGTAGGCTTAGCAACCAGTTTTTCCAATGTCTTCCAATCGGTGACAAGTCGCATATTCAGTCGGATTCTGATGTTTTCCATAGTTTTACCAAACATGGCATTGTTAAAAAGTTTGTAAAGATCCTTCTCGAAATCATTTCTCGATCCTTGTCGTAGCCGGTTATTGAATTCCACATAAGGCTTTAACCAACATGACTGTTGAAATTGTAGCACCCGATGGACTTTAGTCAGTTGTAACCCATGACTAAGGGCCTGCTTCAAGGTCATGTAATGCACCACATACCTAGTTCGTGAACCAAGGTGAGGAATTAGTTTCCTTGTAGAAGAACCCGGGGGCTTGATACACTCAGATAGGAACGGTAAATCATTGTGCAGGTCATGGAGTTCTGTAGGATATTGAAGGTTCACTTCTAAAATGTATCCGAGAGGGTCATCTTCTCGTAGTATATCTAGGTTGATATCTTCAGGAGAAACCCACTTAAAACCCCCGTAAGCAAGGGCCTTCCCCATCGCCCACGCATATTGGTTATTTGCGTCCTCGTACGTAATATATTGAGAGGGCTTACTTGAGTCCTACCCCTTCATGTAGTGATTGTTCGCTTCTGCACACCGATGAGAAACTTGGCATAATCCTCCTCTTATACCTGCTTCAACCATGAGTAGCTGGTCATAATCCTGTAGTAATTCCAGTTCAATTCCTGTGTACAACAGCATTGCATCCCACGTAAGTCCGGGTGATGTATAATAATGTGCAGGATCAACTTTATGGGTTTTCAGGGTCTGCTCTCTGAATGTTTCAAACACATCTGCTAGTAGAAGGACATCCGAAGTTAAGTAGAGGTCACTGTAGTCGCCTAGTGTTCTGATGTTGAAGTGACTCCATACGGTTTTTGCATGCTGATACTCTGCATCACTAATTTCTTCTTTGTTTAACTTACTGTAGAATGCTTCTCTCGGAGGAAGTTCTGTTTCACTCAAAACATCCCATGATGTAACGTAATCATAGGGAAACACACCTTTACGCATCATCAATTCGATCTTCTCTGCTCCAAAGTACTTCTGGGTTTCAGGATATGATGTTAGATTTTTTGCTAGTTTATCCAAGCTGGTACTAAGAAAGCGATAGGTATCCACAAAGCGGAGTTTAATGTCACCAGCATACTCTGAAAATCATATATAAGTTTCCTCTGAGCTAGGAATAACTTCTACTCTCTCGCTAGTACATCCTAACTCCTTAACAATGAAATAGGAGTCATATCCACTCAGCTTATGCATGAAGACAGGAATATAATTAGGTGTTTTACAGGCTAGATTACACTTATTATGTAGACTTCCTCGGTATTCACCGGTTATATGGTCATGATCTCGTACCTTACAGTTCTCTCCGGTAAATTCTTTACCACATAAGTAACATTTTGTAGAGCATTCGAAAGATTTTTGTTGCTCACATGTTAGTGTTAATGGAGCATCAGTTTTGTATATACTATTATTCTTCTTTGCAAGAGAAGTTAAATACTCCATAAACTTCGCAGCTGCATCATAACCGCGATATACGTAGGGTTCAGTAGGAAGATCGGTCTGTAGGCCTTCCATCGAGGCCGACGGTTTGACATATACACAGAAACTCATAGGGATATGATTCTGATATGGAACTGTATAAGACGTTTCGGGATTAGAAGAACAGCTGTGATAAGGGGTAAGAATGCTTTCAAAGTCGGCATAGAGGACATAAGGCAATTTCAGCATCCTTTCAATGTTCTTGAAACTAACGATGGATTTCTCCGCTGTCGGCATAACAATCCTGGCAACTCCGTGCTGATTACATATTTTTCTATGTTCATTCAACTTCTCAGCTCCACCTCCCCCATGCTGATCATCAAAGTGCGTAAAACAGCGCTTACAGATGTAGATCTTTCCGTGACGTCTAGTTTTTTGCTGATGAATAAGTTTCTCAAAATGCTTTATATAGACGTAATGCTGGCGTCCAGCAGCGTCGCTTAATAGAAGCAGGTCGCGATGCTCAGTCAGTTCCTCATTGACAACTTTCATAGGAAACACTTGATTCTTTTCATCCAAACTGAAAACATTTATGGATAAGTTATTTTTTCGTTCAATTTCGGGATATCACTCCAGCTCATAGGAAATGAGACGCAGTTAAAGTCATATCTTTCTTGAAGATCCTTATACTTGCTAACACGTTGAGGATCCTTGTGAATGAACTTGGCAAGTACGGCGTACATAAAACATTTCTCATCATCATAGTTCTGCGGATTTATACAGGCTCCTTTAGCTCCAACAATAGCCGGTAGAGGGATGTAACTGCTCCCTTTTAGACCATTATTCTTGTTGATCCTAACACGCACACCATCAACAGCTAATAAAGCCCAGCTGCTTCCTTTAAGTTGACTTTCCTCCATTTCAGTACAAGTTTTCTTAAATTTACTTTCCAATATGGCGTCCAAGTCACTTTCTAAAAATATTGCTTGATTTGGTGTTTTAAAGGCTTTATCAGTAGTATCACCAACGGCATTCACCAATTTACATTCAGCCATGAGGTTAATTTTCACACTTTTATGCATCCTCAGTTGCTTCTGAACGGCTTGAATTATCCGCTGTTTTGATTCCTGGAGATATGTATTCAGGTCTTGGCATGTAGAGCACTGGATGAAATATGATTTCAGTCGATCCTGGAAAGCTGTTTCATATTCTACGACATCGTCTTCATCAGGAACCATTAACAGCAATTTAATTTTGGTAGGCTCGATCTTGAGCTTCTTAGCAGCAGTTATTCTCTCGCATCGTTCTTGATGAGTATCTCTGCGATTCTCAGTATCATAAACATTACCACAATGTTTACATTCGTAAAACCGGCCACATACCAGCTCATGTCTCTTTTTATTGTAGCTTTTCAGGAAACTCTATGCACATATGCTACACCTATTTTCAGGTATAGTGTCCAACAGAGCCTCCATCGCTATAGTTTTTTGTTGTGTGCAGGCTAATTCTCGGGGAATATCTTGCCAAGTAAGTGTCTTGATACACTTTTCACTTCTCTTCTTCACCTTGATAAGTTATCAGCGCTACTGATGATGAATTTCACTGTAGAAGCTGATCCGCTATGCTATAAACACACTAGCGTAATTACAATCTAAGATCGATCAAGCTCTCTTTATACACTTAGCACAGACCTAATAGAAAACTTCATCATCCCCTCCACCAACGGGATTCGAAGGTGGCACTCCTATCGGAGAAAACCTAAAGGAAAACTTCATCACACCACCACCACCTTTGTAGTTCGAAGGGGGCGCTACTATCGGGGAAAGCCTATCAGAAAACACTATTAACGTGCTACCACCAGGGTTCGAAGATGGTTCTACTATCGGAGGAAACCTAAAAGAAAACTGTTATCTTGCTACCACAGGGATTCGAAGATGGTTCTACTATCGGAAAAAACCTTAAAGAAAACTCTATTCATATTTGCAGTTTACGATTATTCTTTATCTAGTATACAAATCACACGAGAGAAAAAATCAGACAAATTAAAAAAGGCAATAAATAACTAGATTTGAAGATAAAATTTAGGCAATTCAAACGAGTATAAACATGACTAAGCTACGCGTTTTAGTTTTGAAGTTACATTAGGAGCTCCCATCGCCACTCTTAGGCATCTCTCCATCTTCAATCATACCTTCTTGGAACCTTTGAGACATCTCTTAACATAACAGTTCGATTTTTCTCAAGTTCATCTCTTACACCGTTTAACTGATCCATGGGGCACCCTTAGAATCCTTCACTTCATCCTCAAACACGCCTTCTTGAACCCTTTTGATATATTTTAACCTATTTATGTTCGTTGCTACGGGCATCCGTTCTCTTTTCTTAAGTTAAATTATCACGGCCATCTTGTTATGTCTGAGTCTCACGCTTATATATTAAACTTTGTGATTAAGTATTTTGATTTGAAAGTCTATGTAAATCGGTTAAGGTAAACATCTCTTCTCAACATGAGACAAGTCATGATGTATGATCTTATGGGGTGAGCTTGTCAACACGCCTAAAAGCATTTATATTCAAAGGTATTTAATTTATCCCACCGAGATTTGAACCCTGATCCTAAGGCGTAAATTACCACTTCAACAACAATTCAGACCTAAAATATATATATGTATACGCTATTTCATTGCGGTAACGTTATTAGTTCAAGAGTAATTTAAGATTCAAGTTATTGCGACAGAAGCAGTAATCGAACCACGGGTCTCCAGGATACGGAATCATAAATCATTCACAGCATATGTTAAATGAAAAAACCTGCGCTTTCCCCCGCTGTTCTAGGTGCAATAGATAAGAACTAGAACACAATTACATAATTCAACGGATGATGGGAACTGAACCAGGGACCCTTGAGCTACACCTTGTCAGCATATGATTAACAATGAGAAGCATAACCATATAAAGGTTATTTCACTTCTCTAGACCCACTGGTTACAGAGATATTTAAATTAAACAATTCAGGACTCGAACTAAGGACTACAGGTATAAAGTATAATTCCTGCGGACCCCGCTAACCATATGTAAGTAATAAAGTTTATCCGAACTCTCTATCATAATTAGATTCGGAGTTATTCCAATATAAGCAGTACTCTTCTGAACGAGATTCGATTCTAGACCGTTGATAAAACTACAAGTCACAGACAGTCAGTAAGGGCATGGACACCCCTTACCAGGCGGTAGAAAGGCAGCATAATTCGTCTACCCTACTCATGTTTCCCACGGTTCAGGCACCCTCTTGTGCAGCTGTCTTGTGACAAGGGTTTGACAAGGGTTTGACCGCACCCTCTTTATTTATCACATGCAGGTGTGAAGCCGTCTTGTGACAAGGGTTTGACAAGGGTTTCACAGGTAATTAATCAAGCAGTAGATATTAAAGGTTCCTTCTAGATACAAGGGGGGTGGGAAGGGGAGGGAGGGGGTTAGACATGTCTCGGCATGTGTTTGCGACATGTGGGGGAGGGTTGAGACTGAACATCTGGAATGGAAAGAACCTTTCCTATCTACTGCTTGATTAATCACATTCAAACCCTTGTCAAACCCTTGTCACAAGACGGCTTCACACCTGCATGTGATAAATAAAGAGGGTGCGGTCAAACCCTTGTCAAACCCTTGTCACAAGGCAGCTGCACAAGAGGGTGCCTGAACCGTGGGAAACATGAGTAGGGTAGACGATGTATGCTGCCTTTCTACCGCCTGGTAAGGGGTGTCCATGCCCTTACTGACTGTCTGTGACTTGTAGTTTTATCAACGGTCTAGAATCGAATCTCGTTCAGAAGAGTACTGCTTATATTGGAATAACTCCGAAACTAATTATGATAGAGAGTTCGGATAAACTTTATTACTTACATATGGTTAGCGGGGTCCGCAGGAATTATACTTCATACCTGTAGTCCTTAGTTCGAGTCCTGAATTGTTTAATTTAAATATCTCTGTAACCAGTGGGCCTAGAGAAGTGAAATAACCTTTATATGGTTATGCTTCTCATTGTTAATCATATGCTGACATCGTGTAGCTCAAGGGTCCCTGGTTCAGTTCCCATCATCCATTGAATTATGTAATTGTGTTCTAGTTCTTATCTATTGCACCTAGAACAGCGGGGGAAAGCGCAGGTTTTTTCATTTAGCATATGCTGTGAATGATTTATGATTACGTATCCTGGAGACCCGTGGTTCGATTACTGCTTCTGTCGCAATAACTTGAATCTTAAATTACTCTTGAACAAATAACGTTAGAGCAATGAAATAGCGTATACATATATACTTTAGGTCTGAATTGTTGTTGAAGTGGTAATTTACGCCTTAGGATCATGGTTCAAATCTCGGTGGGATAATTTAAATACCTTTGAATATAAATGCTTTTAGGCGTGTTGACAAGCTCACCCCATAAGATCATACATCATGACTTGTCTCATGTTGAGAAGAGATGTTTACCTTAACCGATTTACATAGACTTTCAAATCAAAATACTTAATCACAAAGTTTAATATATAAGCATGAGACTCAGACACAACAAGATGGCCGTAATAATTTAACTTAGGAAAAGAGAACGGATGCCCGTAGCAACGAACATAAATAGGTTAAAATATATCAAAAGGGTTCAAGAAGGCGTGTTTGAGGATGAAGTGAAGGATCCTAAGGGTGCCCCATGGATCAGTTAAACGGTGTAATAGATGAACTTGAGAAAAATCGAACTGTTATGTTAAGAGATATATCAAAAGGTTCCAAGAAGGTATGATTGAAGATGGAGAGATGCCTAAGAGTGGCGATGGGAGCTCCTAATGTAACTTTAAAACTAAAACGCGTAGCTTAGTCACGTTTATACTCGTTTGAATTGCCTAAATTTTATCTTCAAATCTAGTTATTTATTGCCTTTTTTAATTTTAATTTGTCCAATTTTTTCTCTCGTGTGATTTGTATACTAGATAAAGAATAATCGTAAACTGCAAAAATGAATAGAGTTTTCTTTAAGGTTTTCTCCGATAGTAGAGCCATCTTCGAATCCCTCTGGTAGCAAGATAATAGTTTTCTTTTAGGTTTCCTCCGATAGTAGAACCATCTTCGAACCCCGGTGGTAGCACGTTAATAGTGTTTTCTGATAGGCTTTCCCCGATAGAAGCGCCCCCTTCGAACTACAAAGGTGGTGGTGGTGTGATGAAGTTTTCCTTTAGGTTTTCTCCGATAGGAGTGCCACCTTCGAATCCCGTTGGTGGAGGGGATGATGAAGTTTTCTATTAGGTCTGTGCTAAGTGTATAAAGAGAGCTTGATCGATCTTAGATTGTAATTACGCTAGTGTGTTTATAGCATAGCGGATCAGCTTCTACAGTGAAATTCATCATCAGTAGCGCTGATAACTTATCAAGGTGAAGAAGAGAAGTGAAAAGTGTATCAAGACACTTACTTGGCAAGATATTCCCCGAGAATTAGCCTGCACACAACAAAAAACTATAGCGATGGAGGCTCTGTTGGACACTATACCTGAAAATAGGTGTAGGATATGTGCAAAGAGTTTCCTGAAAAGCTACAATAAAAAGAGACATGAGCTGGTATGAGGCCGGTTTTACGAATGTAAACATTGTGGTAATGTTTATGATACTGAGAATCGCAGAGATACTCATCAAGAACGATGCGAGAGAATAACTGCTGCTAAGAAACTCAAGATCGAGCCTACCAAACATAAATTGCTGTTAATGGTTCCTGATGAAGACGATGTCGTAGAATATGAAACCGCTTTCCAGGATCGACTGAAATCATATTTCATCCAGTGCTCTACATGCCAAGACCTGAATACATATCTCCAGGAATCAAAACAGCGGATAATTCAAGCCGTTCAGAAGCAACTGAGGATGCATAAAAGTGTGAAAATTAACCTCATGGCTGAATGTAAATTTGTGAATGCCGTTGGTGATACTACTGATAAAGCCTTTAAAACACCAAATCAAGCAATATTTTTAGAAAGTGACTTGGACGCCATATTGGAAAGTAAATTTAAGAAAACTTGTACTGAAATGGAGGAAAGTCAACTTAAAGGAAGCAGCTGGGCTTTATTAGCTGTTGATGGTGTGCGTGTTAGGATCAACAAGAATAATGGTCAAAAAGGGAGCAGTTACATCCCTCTACCGGCTATTGTTGGAGCTAAAGGAGCCTGTATAAATCCGCAGAACTATGATGATGAGAAATGTTTTATGTACGCCGTATTTGCCAAGTTCATTCACAAGGATCCTCAACGTGTTATCAAGTATAAGGATCTTCAAGAAAGATATGACTTTAACTGCTTCTCATTTCCTATGAGCTGGAGTGATGTCCCGAAATTTGAACGAAAAAATAACTTATCCATAAATGTTTTCAGTTTGGATGAAAAGAATCAAGTGTTTCCTATGAAAGTTGTCAATGAAGAACTGACTGAGCATCGCGACCTGCTTCTATTAAGCGACGCTGCTGGACGCCAGCATTACGTCTATATAAAGCATTTTGAGAAACTTATTCATCAGCAAAAAACTAGACGTCACGGAAAGATCTACATCTGTAAGCGCTGTTTTACGCACTTTGATGATCAGCATGGGGGAGTTGGAGCTGAGAAGTTGAATGAACATAGAAAAATATGTAATCAGCACGGAGTTGCCAGGATTGTTATGCCGACAGCGGAGAAATCCATCGTTAGTTTCAAGAACATTGAAAGGATGCTGAAATTGCCTTATGTCCTCTATGCCGACTTTGAAAGCATTCTTACCCCTTATCACAGCTGTTCTTCTAATCCCGAAACGTCTTATACAGTTCCATATCAGAATCATATCCCTATGAGTTTCTGTGTATATGTCAAACCGTCGGCCTTGATGGAAGGCCTACAGACCGATCTTCCTACTGAACCCTACGTATATCGCGGTTATGATGCAGCTGCGAAGTTTATGGAGTATTTAACTTCTCTTGCAAAGAAGAATAATAGTATATACAAAACTGATGCTCCATTAACAATAACATGTGAACAACAAAAATCTTTCGAATGCTCTACAGAATGTTACTTATGTGGTAAAAAATTTACCGGAGAGAACTGGAAGGTACGAGATCATGACCATATAACCGGTGAATACCGAGGAAGTCTACATAATAAGTGTAATCTAGCCTGTAAAACACCTAATTATATTCCTGTCTTCATGCATAACCTGAGTGGATATGACTCCCATTTCATTGTTAAGGAGTTAGGATATACTTGCGAGAGAGTAGAAGTTATTCCTAGCTCAGAGGAAACTTATATATCATTTTCAGAGTATGCTGGTGACATTAAACTCCGCTTTGTGGATACCTATCGCTTTCTTAGTACCAGCTTGGATAAACTAGCAAAAAATCTAACATCATATCCTTGAAACAGTTATTTTATGTTGTCCCCAAAGAGTTTCAAATATTGTATTATGTGAGGTTATGTAGAGTGAGTCACGCACAGAGAAGCTATGTAAGTGGAAATGACGTCACAAAAGTGTGGAATAACAAACTTATTTGTGATTGGTGTGACGCGTATATCGTAAAACGTGGACCAATCAGATATAGAAGATTTTACGTTGCCATGGAGGATATTCAATATTCCTCTAGAGGGATCGAACTATTAGCGAAATGCTAATGTGTAAAAGAAGCGGAACTGGTCATTCTTCTCCTAACAGTCGCCGTGAACAAATGTAAGGTTCTCTTCTTAAACGCCGTTGTGTGCGGAAGAGTATAAGTTTATTCTCGTCACAATCATCGAGTATAACTGGATAATATTTACATTAAACATCATCGCTAGAAGACGCACAATTTGGTTATTATACACGGTAGTGAACGAACGTATAAAACTTCTGATTCTTGCACGCATCCAGATAAACGCGTCACATCAAGTGAATCTTGTGTAAGAATAGAGTTATAAATATTGTATCATACATTTTGTTCGAACTGGTGTTAATTGAAGGAAGGAAATAAAAGTTTCTACATTATTTAATACAGAGGAAAATGATTACTCATTTTACGTAAAATTTCCTTCCGCCGTACCACCCCTGTAAAAAAAGATATCTTGCTCATCCGACTGAAGCCACGCCGAGGTAAGCTGGGAATTCAAGAACCCTCAATTCCAACCCTGTTCCAAATGGTCACCTCAACGAGGGGCATAATTCACCATCCTTCTACACGATTCGACATAAATCCAGTTCCAAAATGGCGCCCAACTGTATGGCTCGAATAGGCAGAAGGAGGATTACACCACAGGAGAATAAATAGTGTAATGGACAGGTAACTTCGAATCAAGAAAGAAGAAAGAAGAAAAGTGAGTACGGAAAATCTTAATAGATAATTAATAGAAAAAGTGACAAAATTATAATTTTCATTTTTTTTATGTTATTAAGAAAGGGAAAAATATTACCTAAAATGGAAGGTAAAAAAATTAACAGACAATAAGAATAAAAATGTTGGGGAAGGAGTGGAAAAACTAGTTAGTGATAAGAGAGCAGAAATACAAGAAGTCAGGGAAGTAGTGGAAGGAATGATTAGTGATGATGCAGGAACAAGTAGAACAGAAATTATGCAGAGTAAAGTTAATGAAATGATAATAGACAGGTTAGAGAAAATGATGAGTAATTTTGATGCTAAAATGGATAATTTAAGACAGGATATGAATCAAAATTCAGAAAATTTAAATAGTTTTAGACAGGAAATAAGACAGGAAATAAAACAGAATTCAGAAAAGGCAGATCAAAATTTAAGGCAGGAAATGAGTAATTTAAATGCTAAGGTAGATCAAAATTCAGAAAAGGCAGATCAAAATTTAAGGCAGGAAATGAGTAATTTAAATGCTAAGGTAGATCAAAATTCAGAGAAGTTAGAAGCTAGGATAGATCAAGGTTTAGGTAACCTAAGAAATGAAATTGAGAAAGGAAGAGAAGAGTGTAGAGAAGGCATAAAATCTTTAAAACAGAAAATAGAATCTCATGATGGAGAAATGTCTAAGTTAAAAGAGATGTTTCAGGAAATGAAAATAAGTCAGGAAAATGTAGTAAAAGATATAAGAAGTGAATTGGCTAAGGAGTCAGAAATCCTTAAGCAACAACAAGTAGAATTTGTAGAAAAACAAAAAGTAGAAATAGGGGAATTAGAGAATAGAATAAGACAAGAAATAGATGTAGTCTTATTAGATAATTCACGGAAATACCATGAGGAAAATATTGAAATACAGAATAATTTTGTAAGAGAGGTAAATAGTATCAGAAATGATGTTAAACTAATGGCTACTGAGGTGCAAACACAACAAGATGAACTAAAAGTTAAATATGATGAAGTCAGTAAGTTGAATAGTGAAATGATTACAAGAATAGATTTGGCACAGGAAAGTTTTGAGAGAGAGAAAGAAAACATTAGCAAGCTGAATCAAGTTGTGGTTGCATTACAGGCAAGCAAAATTTCTGAGAACCAGAGGGTAATAAAATCTAAGAATATTACATGTATTGACTCACCTGGTAATTCAGGTAATATTGTACAAAACTTAGAGAATTATTTGGAGAGTGACGATACAGAATCTTTGTCACCTGATTGTGAAGTAAATGGTAATGGACAAATACAAAACATGCACACACATACACAGTTACACAGTCAAGGTAACACAAATTGTACAAATTATTTGTTGCATGACATAAGTCCACCTACTTTCGAAGAAGAATCGGGAGACAATCCCAAAATATTTCTAAAGGAATTAGAAGAATATTTTAAAATTAAAAAGATTCCAAATGAATTTAGGATGATGATTGTTAAAAGGTGTTTGAAGAAAAATGCTTTAGAATGGCTGAGGTTAACACTAGCATCACATGAAACGTATAGTATGTTTAGGAATGTGTTTATAAATAGGTTCTGGGGTCCAGAAAGACAGAGAAGAATTAAAGTCGAACTGGCCACTGGTAAATTCGAGTTCAAGAAGGGTGTGTCCATGACTGAATATTTCCTAAAACTTGCTAACAAAAGTAAACTTGTGAATCCAGATATGTCAGAAACCGAGATCGTGAATATGCTAATACGACATTATCCACCGCACATTAGAAACCACCTAATTGTGGCTAAGCCCGTCGACTTTACTGATATGATTGAGTTATTATCAGAATTTGAGGCTCATAACCTTAATTCTGATTCTACTCATAGTCAAGTTGATCCTGACAAGACTCATATAGAACAAAAGCAAGTAAATAGACAGGAAGTAAGACCAACATTCAGGGAAAATCACAACCATACTAACCAAAACCAAAATAGTTTTAACCAAAATTGGGGCGGGGCACGTTCAAGAGACAACTATGAACGAAGAGAGTACAACCCCAGAAAGACATATGAATCGGTAGTGCCAGGTATAGGAAGGAGAATTCCAAATACTCCTAGGAGGAATTATAATAATGACCAACCTGTGGGAAATGTGAGGAGTAATCAGGTGAATCAACTGAGGTTTTACAGGGGAAATAACTTAAGAACGGGTTATCAAAGTAGAGCAAGAGGAACTAGCATCGAAAACTCTTCATTAAGAGATTTTGGGGGTCCTAGGTTTGAAAGGGCAGACAATAACCTAGAAAGGACACAGACTCAGGGAATAGAAAGAGAAATAAATAACGGTAGTACCAACCCAACTGCTAGTGTAACTACCGACCGCACTAATGCGGAAAACTGAGTACCAAATCATTTTGTGCCTTGGAAAGTGGTTCGGTAAAAATGACACAGGGCAAAATCAAAATTCAAAATTTACCAGAAGATAAGCTCACTCTCTCCAGAAGTAAAGATCGGGAATTAGTAAATCCACCTCAGATTAACATTCGTATAGGCGATAGCGAATATAAAGTATTGATAGACACAGGAGCCAGTTCATCAGTAATAAGTGAGAACTTATTCAAGGAATTACTATCCAAGTTTAGGATTGAATATTTAAACGTGTGTAATGTATACTGTAGCACAGCTATTGGGAAAAAGAAAGATAAAGTTAAATATCAAGCGTTAATTCCTGCGCGAATAGATGATTGGAATTTCAATTTTATCGTATTGGTAATACCAAACTTAGCTCGTGATATTATTATTGGCAATGATGTATTGTATGGTTGGAAAAGTGTGATAGATTTCGAAAAAATTGAAATGAAGGTCAAAGGAGATAATGAAGTAATAAAAATAAATTTGTTAGAAGAAATTATATTAAAAGAGGATGAGAAGGATAGTATAAATAATGATAGGTTTTTTGTAGAAAATATAATATTATACGAAGAAGATATAATTAATAATGAAGAAGATAGTGGTAAAGAGAATTTACTTTTAAATAATAAAGAAAATGAGACGTTTGACCTTGGAGATCATTGTTGCCAAATAAACACATTAAATACCGACACCGAGCGAAAACAAGAAGAGGAAGAAATGATATTCCAAAGAACTTTGAAAGAAAAGTTAGGGAAAACATACAATTTAAATCACGCGCAAAGAGAACAATTGAGGTTATGTATACTAAAGAACAGGAACGTTTTTAGTACGAAACCTGGATTGTGTAATAAGTACATACATACATTTAAGGTGAACGACATTGCTCCTTATACTCATAAAAGTAGATCTGTGCCTATCGCTATTAGACAACAAGCATCTGAAGTAATAAACGATATGCTAGAAAATGGAATCATAGAGATTTCTAATTCGCCTTACCTAAATCCTTTGTGCTGGGTACATAAATCGAACGGAACACTGCGTATGACGATTGACGCAAGAAAGATAAACTCACTAACACAACCCGATCACTTCAGACCTCTTGGAGTTGATGAGGTATTATCAAAATTAGGACGTGGAAAATATTTTTCAAAATTAGATTTGGTTTCCTCAGAGTGATGCGTGATTTAGGCTTGTATTTCAGAATTCTGTGTCATTCTAACCACCGAGGCTGGTACAAATACTGCCATATTATTGAGAAAATCATTAACAATACCCCAAACTCTACTACCAAATTTTCACCAATCGAATTAATGACTGGACTACAACCTGAACCTCTAGTAATAAAAGCACCAACAACCTTAAAAGTAGATGAAATGGAATTGAATGAAGAAGAAAAGTGTGCTGAAGCATTTCGAAGAATAAAAGAAAAAGCAGAGAAAAGATTATCAAAGATACAAAGAAAAGGAGCGAAATGGAATCCTGAAATAAATGATAAAGTTCTCGTAAAGACATTTAATATCTCCAGTTCTAAAATCAAATCCTATTGGAGAATGAATTTGTTATATAAAGGTCCATATAAAATAGTAAGAAAATTTGGGGATCATACGTACGAATTAAGAGACGATGATAATAAAATGATAGGAAAATATCACAAAACACTTTTAAAACCATTCAAAAGCCTTGACACTCACAAGAACAAATGATTTAAAAAAAAAATAATATGTTTATGAATTACTGAAAAATGTTTTGTTTTTTTATTATTGTGTTCGAATAATTTCTGATTTTATATTGTTATTTTAAATTGTATTAATTGTTCATTGTTGTAATAATGTTTAATTATTGGGGCATTCTTCAGAATATATGGAACAATATTATTGGGAGATTTAAGTTAATTTTCCATATATTCTGAAGAGGGGCATCTGAAACAGTTATTTTATGTTGTCCCCAAAGAGTTTCAAATATTGTATTATGTGAGGTTATGTAGAGTGAGTCACGCACAGAGAAGCTATGTAAGTGGAAATGACGTCACAAAAGTGTGGAATAACAAACTTATTTGTGATTGGTGTGACGCGTATATCGTAAAACGTGGACCAATCAGATATAGAAGATTTTACGTTGCCATGGAGGATATTCAATATTCCTCTAGAGGGATCGAACTATTAGCGAAATGCTAATGTGTAAAAGAAGCGGAACTGGTCATTCTTCTCCTAACAGTCGCCGTGAACAAATGTAAGGTTCTCTTCTTAAACGCCGTTGTGTGCGGAAGAGTATAAGTTTATTCTCGTCACAATCATCGAGTATAACTGGATAATATTTACATTAAACATCATCGCTAGAAGACGCACAATTTGGTTATTATACACGGTAGTGAACGAACGTATAAAACTTCTGATTCTTGCACGCATCCAGATAAACGCGTCACATCAAGTGAATCTTGTGTAAAAATAGAGTTATAAATATTGTATCATACATTTTGTTCGAACTGGTGTTAATTGAAGGAAGGAAATAAAAGTTTCTACATTATTTAATACAGAGGAAAATGATTACTCATTTTACGTAAAATTTCCTTCCGCCGTACCACCCCTGTAAAAAAAGATATCTTGCTCATCCGACTGAAGCCACGCCGAGGTAAGCTGGGAATTCAAGAACCCTCAATTCCAACCCTGTTCCAAATGGTCACCTCAACGAGGGGCATAATTCACCATCCTTCTACACGATTCGACATAAAACCCGTTCCATCCTGAAACCCAGAAGTACTTTGGAGCAGAGAAGATCGAATTGAGGATGCGTAAAGGTGTGTTTCCCTATGATTACGTTACATCATGGGATGTTTTGAGTGAAACAGAACTTCCTCCGAGAGAAGCATTCTACAGTAAGTTAAACAAAGAAGAAATTAGTGATGCAGAGTATCAGCATACAAAAACCGTATGGAGTCACTTCAACATCAGAACACTAGGCGACTACAGTGACCTCTACTTAACTTCGGATGTCCTTCTACTAGCAGATGTGTTTGAAACATTCAGAGAGCAGACCCTGAAAACCCATAAAGTTGATTTTGGACATTATTATACATCACCCGGACTTACGTGGGATGCAATGCTGTTGTACACAGGAATTGAACTGGAATTACTACAGGATTATGACCAGCTACTCATGGTTGAAGCAGGTATAAGAGGAAGATTATGCCAAGTTTCTCATCGGTATGCAGAAGCAAACAATCACTACATGAAGGGGTATGACTCAAGTAAGCCCTCTCAATATATTACGTACGAGGACGCAAATAACCAATATGCGTGGGCGATGGGGAAGGCCCTTGCTTACGGGGGTTTTAAGTGGGTTTGTCCTGAAGATATCAACCTAGATATACTACGAGAAGATGACCCTCTCGGATACATTTTAGAAGTGAACCTTCAATATCCTACAGAACTCCATGACCTGCACAATGATTTACCGTTCCTACCTGAGTGTATCAAGCCCCAGGGTTCTTCTACAAGGAAACTAATTCCTCACCTTGGATCACGAACTAGGTAAGTGGTGCATTACAAGACCTTGAAGCAGGCCCTTAGTCATGGGTTACAACTGACTAAAATCCATCGGGTGCTACAATTTCAACAGTCATGTTGGTAAAAGCCTTATGTGGAATTCAATAACCAGCTACGACAAGGTTCGAGAAATGATTTCGAGAAGGATCTTTACAAACTTTTTAACAATGCCATGTTTGGTAAAACTATGGAAAACATCAGAAACCGACTGAATATGCGACTTGTCACCGATTGGAAGACATTGGAAAAACTGGTTGCTAAGCCTACATTTATTGATAGAACTATATATGGACCTAATCTGGCTGCAGTGCACATGGCGTCACGGGAGATAGTCTTCAAAAAGCCTATATACATTGGGATGTGTGTGCTGGATACCTCGAAGACCTTGATGTATTGGTATCATTATGATGTGCTAATGCCGTATTACGGGCTTGAATATCTGAAGCTCATGCACATGGATACTGACTCTTTCATCCATCGTGTGACTACCGGAGATATATACCAGGATATGTTACGTTTTCTGCAACATCTGGATACTGCTGATTATCCTAGCGGCCATATATGCCATTCTACAAAAAACAAGAAAGTGTTGGGAAAATTTAAAGATGAAGCCAATGGAAAAATCATTCGTCGTTTTGTTGGACTGAGACCGAAGATGTATGCACTCGACATCGATGGAGGGATAGTCAAGAAGATAAAAGGCATAAAACATAGTGCCATTAAACAGTACATCTCCTTTGAGAGCTATGTGGACTGTCTTAAAAGCAGAGAAATCATAAGAACACCAATGAACCTAATTATGTCCCATCAACATAATGTTGCGTCAGTGGAAGTGAACAAAATATCCCTATCTCCACATGATGACAAGAGAGTAATTGCAGATGATGGAGTATCCAGATATGCCCATGGACATTACCATATTTTGAACGGCGAATGAAAGAAGGAACCCTAGAGCAGAAAAAAAAACAATTTTCATTCCGAGAAACAACAAACACTGGAACGTAGTTGACATATAAGCACAAAAGGAGCTGAATAATAAGAGCAGAGGAGGGCGTTAAGTCTACCGTTCAGAAAACAAATTCTGACGCTCGTCCCAAGTCCAGAGAAAAAGACGAGGGACGTCTCCCTCACCACATAAGCTAACTGAACGCACTTTAGTTAGTGTTAAAAATAGGTAAATTGAAAAAGTAGCTATCTCTTAATCTGAAATATCCTTGAAAAAACCTTTTAATTAGTTATAAAATGATTTAAGTAACTGAACTAGGTCTAAAAAAATCCTTGAAACGCGCATAAACCTCATAACATCTGAAAAAAAAGCTTGAAAATAGCATTAGAACATTGGTTTAGCGTTACGACTTATTACAGGACGATGCAGAGGGAGTAAAAGCTTAAAAAAGGCACAAGAGTATGAAGACATCAATCTGCATGAAAAACGTATGAAAAACTATGCGCATAGACCATTGCAAATATACCACTAACAGTAACGAAGATATCTCTAGCTGGCAAACTTGTAGCTATGAAGCCTATAGCTCTTAATCCTAGAGCTCCGAGATCGTACCTCAATACCTAACCTCCGGATCCTACAGCTTTTAAGCTCATGACCTGCAACCTTTAGCTATGAAGTTTACAACTCAACCCTAGAGCCCTCAGACCTTGCGTAATCTCCAGATCCTACAGCCTTAAACTCTAGACCGAGAGATCTAACCTTGAATCCATACGACCTAACCACTAAACCTACAGCCTTTAACCTTCAGACCTGTGAGCTTAAGCTATGAGACCTACATCCTTTAAACCACAGACCCTAAGAGCATGGCTCAAGATCTAACCATGTGAGCAAAAGAGATGAGGAACATAACCAATATATATAGCCCTTCAGATCAAAAGACATAATCAAAAAGCCTAAGATATAAGCATAAGACCTCAAAACATAACAAAGTGGAATAGATAATTGATGGAAATTAATCATTTCTCCACACTAGCCGTATATAGGCTAAGATATTTGATGGATAGAGTCAACATGAAAAATCCAATGCCATGGCCGGGATTTGAACCACGGATCTACAGTAGATCCGTGGTTCAAATCCCGGCCATGGCATTGGATTTTTCATGTTGACTCTATCCATCAAAGTGGAATAGAGTTCCTGAAAGCATAGAGAAGGTACGAAAAACAAGAAACCTTAGCAACAAAAGAAGCTCAATTTTTAGGAAAAGAGAAGCAGATACACAACGGGTTAAATTTACTGTATAAAGATCTGTAATCAGCATATATACCTCTTGCAGTGACAAAGATAGCTATAAGATCGATATGCCTAAAAACTTTGCATCATACATACAAGTAGTTAGCATGAGAAAAGAAACATGCTTAGGATAGGATAAGGAGGTATAAACAGGGCAGCTTAAGAACAGAGAACGAATGTTAATACCACAATCAACTAGGTTCAACAATGATCAAGAAGTTTAAACCATGGAATATATTAGGTTAGGTTAAAGAGGTAGAATAGAGGAACTTAAGGAAAGAGAACGATTAGGTTAACATATGCAACAAAGGAAGCCGCTAACAAAACACAGCTAGGTTAGTTTATAATAGGATGACATAGTAAAGCATAAATGTAGGACTTGCCTCGAGATTAACCGCCTTTAATCGTTGGACTAGCAAACTGAACTTCAAAATGATAAGACCATACCTCAGCCTATAAAACATAGATAAAAGACCCTACGGTCTTTATCCTCTAGACCAACAACATTTAGCTATGAACCCTACAACCCTTAACCCTAGAGCTCATGCCACATTATATCCTATAGGTATTAACCTCCCATACCAGCAACCCTACCTGTTAAAACCTGCAACCCTTAACCCTAGAGCCCCAGATCATACCTCAAGACCTAACCTCTAAATCCCACAGCTTTCAAGCTTCAGACCAACAGACTTTACCTAAGAAACCCTGCAGCCCTTAACCCTGGAGCGCCAGATCATACCTCAAGACCTGACCTCTAAATCCCACAGCTTTCAAGCTCCAGACCAACAGACTTTACCTAAGAAACCCTGCAGCCCTTAACCCTAGAATCCCAGATCATACCTCAGGACCTAGTCTCTAAATCCTACAGCTCTAAACCATCCAGACCAACAGACTTCACCTCCAGACCAACAGACATCACCTGTGAAACTCTTAACCCTAGAGCCTAAGATCATGCCACAGGAGCTAACCATTAAATCCTACAGCTATTAACCACCCATACCAGCAGTCCTACCTGTTAAAACCTGCAACCCTTAACCCTAGAGCCCCAGATCATACCTCAAGACCTAACCTCTAAATCTCACAGCTTTCAAGCTCCAGACCAACAGACTTTACCTAAAAAACCCTGCAGCCCTTAACCCTGGAGCGCCAGATCATACCTCAAGACCTGACCTCTAAATCCCACTGCTTTCAAGCTCCAGACCAACAGACTTTACCTAAGAAACCCTGCAGCCCTTAACCCTAGAGTCCCGGATCATACCTCAAGACCTGACCTCTAAATCCCACTGCTTTCAAGCTCCAGACCAACAGACTTTACCTAAGAAACCCTGCAGCCCTTAACCCTAGAGTCCCGGATCATACCTCAGGACACAGCATTATAAGTTACAGCAAATTAAGAGGATTGACTGCCTACCTAAACACTGTCTAAATCCACTAAACATACAGATTGCGCATGGCCGCCATCTTGCTCATTTGGGTCTGCGCTGGAACACTCTAATACCCTACTTATGTATGTATGTATGTATGTATGTATGTATGTATGTATGTATGTATGTATGTATGTATGTATGTATGTATGTATGTATGTATGTATGTATGTATGTATGTATGTATGTATGTATGTATGTATGTATGTATGTATGTATGTATGTATGTATGTATGTATGTATGTATGTATGTATGTATGTATGTATGTATGTATGTATGTATGTATGTATGTATGTATGTATGTATGTATGTATGTATGTATGTATGTATGTATGTATGTATGTATGTATGTATGTATGTATGTATGTATGTATGTATGTATGTATGTATGTATGTATGTATGTATGTATGTATGTATGTATGTATGTATGTATGTATGTATGTATGTATGTATGTATGTATGTATGTATGTATGTATGTATGTATGTATGTATGTATGTATGTATGTATGTATGTATGTATGTATGTATGTATGTATGTATGTATGTATGTATGTATGTATGTATGTATGTATGTATGTATGTATGTATGTATGTATGTATGTATGTATGTATGTATGTATGTATGTATGCATGCATGCATGCATGCATGCATGCATGCATGCATGTATGTATGTATGTATGTATGTATGTATGTATGTATGTATGTATGTATGTATGTATGTATGTATGTATGCATGCATGCATGCATGTATGTATGTATGTATGTATGTATGTATGTATGTATGTATGTATGTATGTATGTATGTATGTATGTCCTAATACTTCATAAGTACATAATATTTCAATAGTCACAGTTTCTCGTGCTGAGGCTCATAGATGGTTTAGTTTCACTATTCAAACAGTTGACAAATCGCTTTAAATAAGTCATTTATTAGCCACCAGGAAATTTCTGAATCAATATGCTAGTGTTGTTATTTTTAATCTCCCCCCCCCCCCCTATGCACACTCACGCGGTTTAACTATGGCAGCTTGTAGTAAGAGGCATAAAATTCGGAATCTCAGAGTGCGTCACCGGTCATTTCGGGAAAAGTAATACGGATAACACCTTCAATTTTTTTAACTCTGCAGAGAAGATGTATTCTATATTCATATCAGTCAGTTTCTATACGTTTCTTGAATATTGCGAACATGGCAGCTTTATAAAGACATTAATTAGTAAGCTTAAAATCCTATATGTGTAAATTTTCAATCGCACACGGAGTCCTCAACATTGATAATATTAAAATCTCTGGAGTTGATCTTTATGGGTTTAATGTCCTTGCAGTCTGTGTTATCACTATTTTAAGGAACTGAAAAATCCAAGTGAATTTAATAAATCTTACATAATAAGGATAAACTGAAGTACAGCTTAACAGAATCAAATCATAATATTAATACCACTTGAATCAGTATGGCTATCAGAATTACGGGGGAATGAGTTTATCAGAAGATGGCAGTCATGGGTTAAAGGAACTGATGATTTCTTTAAGCAAATCTTTTGACAAATACTATATCTGAATGTGTAGTACATAAGTTCTCATGTAAGAAAGAACAAGTAGAATTGTACTTAGTGAAGCTGCTGGAAATCACCCGCAACCACATACTGTCATGGCTCACTCTCTACCGACACTTAACCTTTTTTTGTTTCTTTTTGTATTAATTCCTTTAACTCCAATATTAATACCGGCAGCCGTTCTCCTTTGTAACATATCTAAGGTGTTAACTCGAATTCCTTGGGGTTTAATCATTAGATCACGCACACGTCCACACTCACACACGTTCATAGTCATTCATACTTGCAGGCACTGAGGAAGAAGGGGAATCATCTTATGTATTTGGAGAAAAATTCCCCACTCCCAACCGGTAATAGAACCCGGGACCCCTCGCATGGCAGGTAGGTGTTCTACAGAATGAGCTACGGCGCCAGCGACACTTCATACTATTAAAACGTTCATGGTAATGGTAAAATCTGATTGCACTTAACATCCTGCAGGAGGTAATAGAACCTGGCAACTTAATATTTGAGGAAAAGATTTCCTATCACCATGCAATAGAATCAGTCAGGACAATGCTTATTATTAATGAAGTTTAGCAATGAACTCCTGCAGGAATGAAAAATAATCGTGTACGAGTTTTATACTGAGTTTAACGAGAGCTAAACTCAGTATAAAGCTTAAAATATAAAACCAATGTTTGGAAAACTCTGTTGAACATTTTTTTTTTTTTTTTTTTTTTTTGCATATTATGCACAGGTATTTCAGTTAGCACTAAATCTAAATAGTCTAAATAATATTTTACCAATCTCATGGATTTGAACTTTACACAGGATTAAAAATTCAAGTTCTTCTTCTTATGCTTCTTCTTCTGTACTTCAAGCATTAGGCATAAAATGCACATAACCATCGCGTTCTTAGTCATTAAGGATGTCTTCTTTCCTTTGACCTAGTGTAAAATGCTACTTGGAATTCTCTCTGGTGACTTTCGTTCAACGTGTTGTTTTCATTCATTTTTATAATGAATACATGTTACTGAGTCACTGTGAATTCCTGCAAATTTGCAGCAGGCTTCATCATTTAACTGTTATTATCTTAGTTAATTGATGTAAATTAATCATTTCTTCACACTAGCCGAATACAGCTAAGGTTTTTGAAAGTTAGAGTCAACACGAAAGTTTCAATGACTCGGCCGGGATTTGAACCACGGATCTCTGGGACTCGAGTACTTACGATAGTAAGTTGCCACAAACGGTGTATCTCGCATGCTAGAGCCCCTAGTGGTCTACCGGGGAAATATACGAGTCAAATGGAGAATTTAATGTCATGATGGCAAGTTGGCCATAGTAGCTCAATAGGTTAGAGCAACTGGACGGAAACCAGGGAATCCGTGGTTCAAATCCTTTCCGTGGCATTAAATTGTTCATGTTTTCTCTATCTAACTAGGTAACAGTTTACGGGCCCTTCTTGTTTGCAGAAATACACTGGTATGTTGGATCCATTTTTGGTATTCCAATGGGTATCTAATGGGATTACTAATATCGTTTTTTTGACAAGTTGAGGAATTTTCCCATTACAGTTTAACACTACCTAAATCAAGCTTTTCCGGTAGATGGATTCACCGTGCCGCGCCAATGCTATGGCCTCCTTTCTCCCCTGATCTGACACCCTTAGACCCTTTTACCTGGAGATTATCATCCAAGTTGTACCAAGGGAGATCAACAGCAATCAACAGCTAACATAACGTATTAGAGCCTCCACTGGTGACATTACACGAGCTATGCTTGAGAAAAAGTTTTACAGTGTAATAAAGTAATGTTCAGTGTGTCTAAATGTACATTTGTAAATTTGTCTTTGGTGCAGAGAGGTTTGTTAATGACTGCTTTACTTTCAGAAATAACTTTCAGAAATAGATTATGCAAAGCGATTTAATCGTTGTAACAAACGCAAAGAAGTGTTAACTTTTGAGTTAGAATGGAAAGTTTACTTTGATTTAAATCATTTCTCATAGAGGATCAAAAGTATTTAAGTTGTTTTTAGCCGAAAAAATAATCTATTAATTCTTATTATCATCAGTTTTCTAAAATATACATTAATAATTTTATGCTAAATTGTAATCAAATTTAGGCAAATCAAGCTACAGGAACTTCGCTTTACAGCAAGGCCAAGGACCATGTCTATGCGAGTTCTGTACGCTGCAGTGCCGGCGAACCACTATGCAAACACTGGTCCTTGCCCTTGTCGTAAACTCATGTCATTGGGTTAGTGTAGGTATTTTTATTCTGCTTTTAACACTTTAACAGCTTATGGGTGCTACTTGTACAGCACTTTTACTTGTTTTATTACTTTAAACAAACAACGGAGTTTATATAGGAATGTGGTGAAGACGATTTTAAACACGTAATATCAGTCTGTGCAGAAAAGACCTTGCGTCAACTTTATCAACACGCAATGTGGAGGCAAAATGAGAAACGAAATGCTTGGAAACAGCGCAACACCATGCAAACTATTCCTCGTTATATGGTTAAATGGTGGCTGCAGGATACCAGTTTCGGTAGAGGCCATTTGATATCGAATGTAACGTTTCTAATGTAAGAATTGTTTCCTTTTTATTTTTTTAAAACCTTTACATATGTGCTAAGCAAAATTAGCGTAACTACTAACTCAATGGACTATGGCCTCAGTTGAGCACGTTTATTGCATTTCAGTCACCGTTTCTACACTCCCAATATTCACATTTCTAAAGTTATTCTCCTTTGAGATTTGGTAATAAGTGTAAAGAACGCATGGCTTAACAGCCCGCGAGCGCGCCAACCCGATTGCCGGCCTCACGCCCACATACCAAGGAGACGAGGGCGATCGTCCGACCAATATGGAGATGTAATCAGCTTCAAGGCACCCCCAGCTGAAATGTTAGCTTTCTGGACCAGGTTAAGCTACCTAGCGTAGCTGAAAAATTTCCTCACGATTCTGAGTGGGCACCGACCCTACACCCGGGACCATACCCCCAGGGTTGGCAGCAAACGTGGGGGCATTCCGTGGCAGTGAACCAAAGCGCTACGTTCTATTCATTCACTAATTAATTTACTACTCCACGGCACAATAATTTGTGCTTAATTAGCGTAAGAAAATCAATGTTTCCTAATCTCGGTTTCATATAACCTTGCCCCGCTGACATGCATCACTCCACGTGCAACTACCTTCCCCCTCTCCCTAATTGGCTAATGCTTTCGCACCATGGGTATGGTGGTGCCTTCCCGTCAAATGTAAAACTGCAGTAAACGTCATAATAATTTCCAGGAAGATAGATAAAATCATACAAATAAGAATATGAAAGCATGAAAAAGTAATGAAATTTATAATGAAACTGAGCAAGTTGAAACTGAATCAATGAGCAATGAAACTGAAGCAAGTTTACAATTAAAGGTCTTCGGCTTTTTCCACTGGGATTTTTTAAATCCAGCACACATACCTTGCAAAAATGCTTGTCTTTCAGTCTTAAAAGTCGTATCACGCCATATTTGTCGTGTGTCCTTCATTCACGCAAGTCTCGTCAAGGTAGTATATTTTGTGATTTGTATCCCGGTACAGTCTGATTGTCCTTAAACAACGTCTTCGCCACACAGAAATATCGCCCCTGGAGTGGTAAGTTTTCCTGTTGTCTCAATTTCATATCGCGATGGTCCTACGCATCTAACACACCTGTAAGTTCAGAGCACAGCTGTTCGACTTCTCTCACTGACAAAGACGGATTCTTCTCTGTGAGTGCACTAAACACATGCACCACAGTTCTTTTTTCGCCGCTTTGTAAAGCTTTTCACTTGCGATGCTTCAGCGAAAAACTGGCGGTACACTCTGCCATTATACATATAATAGGTACACGCGCAATAAACGATCAATAAAATAATTTAGCTCTCGCACTCGGCACAACACACCTTCGAATGGCGATATATGACTAATCCAGTCCAAAACAAGGTCAGTGATGAAAGTCATATAAACAAATATGTCATCACTACCGCTAAATCACGTGCTATCGTGCCATGTGCCTGAGAGCAAAGGAACATCCTTCTTACTTCGTTTAAGAATTAACATGTATTTCAGATAAATCAACTCTGTTGCGTAATATATTTAATTCAAACAGTTACGAAAATATAAATTTGACAATTCTCTTCCAACATATAAAGATATATCACCATGTTAAATAACGAACTAATTTTTACCGCACAACTTTAGTAGTCTATACTACAATAGCAGCCAACGAGAGGGGATGAGGTCACGTGACTGTTAAGAGATACGGTGCAAGCTTATGTAAAACAAGGAATAGATTATGTTCATGCGTCCTTCGGATAGGTGGGGCCTGCGTTACATAAAAATCTATAATAGGAGCAAGCCTGCAAAATTGTTTATAATGAAGTTAGTGTTATGACGAAACACTAAATAGTATGGTCACCTTATTCCTCCATTGGATGTGTAGTAAATAGCAAACCCCTACATATCCATTATTGAAAAATAGAGTACCACAGTGATCCTGTTTTGTTACCAAAAAACTGTGTGTATACCATAACCCGGGGTAACTTCGTCGCTGAAAAATTTATCGATAATTTCAAAATCACTCTAACATAGCTACGCAAATTGTTTCATATTCTTAGAAGATAAAATAAACTACCGACTTTGTTATGTTTATTGGACTTCGGGTTTAACTATACTTCCTGAAAATGTATACCAGCAATACAATGCAATTTTTTGTGGAGAGAGCTTCAGGGATCCATAAAATGCCTAATTTATGTGTAAGTTGAATAATGAATTTGTTAGAATACAGTACTTATCATAGCAGTACGACCGGGATGGCTCAGGTGATTTCGTCTGTGGCCCATATCCAGGAGGCGCGGGTTCGATTCCCGTGGTCAATCTACCTGACCCATGGGTTTTCCGGGGGTTTGCCTGGGCCCCTAGGCGAATACTGGGTAGGTTAATTACATCCCCTGTATTTAATGTCCCTCCTTTTCATTTCTATTATCATTTCACATGATCTCTCTTCTGGTGATCTCTTTCAGGGTAGCAGAGGCGGCGGGTGTCTCGGCGGTGTATGGCAGGATGATATACTCTAAGTAAACCACTTCCTCCTTCGGTAGATCTGCTGCTACTGGCTGTTGGGACCACAGTAAGGGGGAATATCCATTGTCCTGGCTACCCGGGAAGGTTTCCATCTAAGTAAAAATAAAGGGACCCTGCCCTCTGCACTGTCGTGTCTCCCTGGGACGTCCACCTTCTGTCTCCTCTCACCCTATCTTTCCTCTAAGGATCCCCAACTTGTTAAAATAGATACAATAGATAAAGACAGGTCTTAGTGCCGAATCCGATCGGTATTAGTCCCAATCGAAGTCCTACCATAGCGGTAGCAAAATAAAAGATTTTGTCACAGTTCACGTATTATATATCATTCTACAGTTATTTGACAATTGACACACTGGGTCACAATCAGAAATTCTAGGTATTCATAGAACCAGCAGAATGCACCGAAATATTACGACTAAAACAAAAGGCTGCAACATTGCCCACAACGAAATAAAACAACCACGAAGCGCTGTTTACTGGTTTCCCTATCCACTATGCAACCCACCCCCTTGACACAGAGATTAACGGCTCCCGAAGCGCAAGGTTCCTGACTTTTCGGTGCTTTGCTGTATTATGTAAATGGCTCTATTTTATTTTCCTTTGTGTTTTCCCTTTCTCTGTTGAATTCGCTCGGTGTATTTTAATCGTATTTATAAAATGAAATTAACATGGGAAGGAGAAGTCCTCCGAAATAAAGGTCGCTTCGCGTTTTCACCCACGTGTAATATCAAAAGGCGTTTTCATTTAATTTATAGCATAGCTAATGAAATTAACATTTAAATTTATTTTACTACGTTATCAATAGTTTTAAAATAGAAAACGTTTTGCCTCAGATATCCTTAGATAATGATATTATCTTTTAAATGCATGTTAAAATTAATTCCAGCAACGTCAAAAAATTACGTTTTCAGTTTATTTAATTTTGCTAATATCGGAATAAATAATATGTAATAGAACTACATCTGGGATTATTCGTAAGCGCCAAGTTGGGTCGATGCAAGATTGCAGTATGTGCAAGGGAAGTCCTCAGTAAAAGTTTGTAATTATTTGCTAATAACTTTAAAATCCATGCAGGTATTTGAGCGGCATACGCCATTATAAAAATTTAAACCTAACCAATGGCGCGACAGTCCTAACAGGGCCAAGGCTACCAACCCCACTGCCGGCCCCACGCTCACCTACGCACGGTAGAGGTGGGTGATCATCCAACCAATGCGGGGAAGAGATGCGGTCAGCATCTCGGCATCCTCCAGGAGCAACGCTGGTTTTCATGACCATGGCCGCTTACCTACCGTAAGCTCCTCACTTTCCTCACGAAGCTAAGTGGGCACCAGTCCTATACCCGGGACCTTATCTCCGCAGGGTGTGATCGAACCCGGTGTTCCATGGCCAGGGACCAAGGCATGCTGCCTTAGCCCGCTACACCATGGAGCAGGACGATATAGACCAACATACGAGTGTATAAATGCTTAGTTTTGAAAAGGTTGCTGCATACTACCTTCTTAAACAAAGCTGCATTCAAAATCTTATCTCCATATTGATCTTCCTGAAATTTGTAGTTATGCATTTCTAAGAACTATGAAAAAATTATGAGGCTTAAAACGAAAAGCTTAGAGCGCAAGCAACAAATATATAATGCATGAATATTTCATGCAAGTCACACTTTCATTGCACTGCAAACGATATGAAGTGTTGTGTAAATTTTCTCAACAGCTGGTCCCTATAGTATTTACTACTTATTTACTACGTGTTTCCAAAAAATGTTAGTGTCAAATCTTAGAAATCTTTGTATAACTGTTAAAACCTCACAATCATTAATTTTCAGAAAAATCTGTATGCGGTTAGAAATATGCACATTATATAACCTGTTTGTAAAACACGGTATATTAGTTGTTTCGAAATTTGTTACGTACTTAAATTATTAAAATTAACCTTCGAGAAGTCACGTGATGATTTGTGACGTGAGTGGTCGCGTGGGATACATGTGTAGCCCGTATAGAATTTATTTATGCGTTGTGTAAACTGTTTTAGTAGTATTCTGGGATATTCCTTTATTTCTGTATAGTGTTTACCTGCATTGTGACGCAGCTCCTGTCACCTAGGAAGACTGAGACGACATATAACCTGATATCACAAAGATACTAACACAAACAAACGAATAAATATAAATAAATGACGTATACCAGAATAGATATATGCCATAATGCTAGCATATACTCCGGAGACCGCCACAGTTACAAGGCCACTCTGGGAAAGTCAGTAAACTTCCTTTGCAATCCCTGTAAACAAACAACCCTACTCTATTGTCTGTTTTGCCCTCAAGACAAATTTGGCGCCTCTCAGTCCGAAACCAACCCATTGTTAAAATCCCATGCGTGCTTCTGACAACAGACTATAAGATTTTGACCGAGTCGCAGAGCACATGCTTTCGCATAAATTTTTGCATGCAGACCGTTAGAGAAAGCGTCTCTGATGTTAGGTCCAAAACTGGAAATTCTGAACACTGATCTCAAGTGGGGATAGTTAGCAGCCAATAGAAATTTGATATTAATTCATGTGATTTTGCAAACTCCGAGAAATACTTAGAGTGGGGGTAATTCAAAGTGATGCCGGAAAGTAGGTTTTGCTAGTAAGAACACTTCGGTCCTGAGTTCTAAGCGAGACGGACGCGTATTCGGCGCCGCCTAACAAGTACACTTCTGCACCATGCACAGACACAAAGTGCAATATCTAACAATCTCCCCAGTGAGATTTAGCACAAAGAGTAATATATAGGGAAGATGATAAATATATCCAGTTCGACTACGCAGTGCTACTGCCTCTGCTCTTCACATCCCAATATTGACCGTGACGCTAAACAAATCAACCACTCCAACGGTGACTTTTCGGTGGCGAGCAAGGAGCCTAAGGATAACAATAAACTTCTGTCTACCAGTTTCAAGGTGTCATCATTAACCCACAACCAGTCAAGACTAACCCACTCCTGTTGCACAGATGAGAGTTCTCATGCGGGAGCTACAAGTCACCTCGAACCGATTACAATCTCCCTTCCCTTAACGTTCTCACGCCACCAATCCTTAATTGTGAGGCGTTGAGCACAAGGGAGAGCTCGACGTGGTTCGCTACGGGCCGAACCACCTCAATTCAAGTTGAGCGTTATGAACTGTTTCAACATAATTTGATATTAAATTAAATTATACTATGTGTCGTCTAAAATAAATGGTAAACTCGTTTAAATGGTTCCTTTACATTCCTGAATCATATTAATCTAGTTAATAACAGTGGAAACAACAATATCTGATAAAGAATGTGTTAAACGTTTACATTTCTAAAACAATCACCTATGAATTTCTAGTAGTAGTCTCAAAACGTGACACAAGCACAAAATTAGTATTTGGTTTACAATTCTTCTTGTAGACACGCTTGACACACTGCCGTGGAATGATTATTACAAATCTTCCTTTGACATATGCTGCAACTCTTCCTGGTAGATTTAGCCTTACTTTTCCACATAAGTAGCACCTTTCTACCTTGTTATCAGGCTGTGTGACTTGTGTTCTGCGAACGTCTTCAATTCCGATAAAAATCTTAGCATCTTTCTTAGTGAGACTGTTATAGTATTCAGTTCTGCTCTTCTTGCTATTTGAAGCTTTATGAGCTCCCAGAATATTGTCTCAAGAAACAAGTGTCGTTTGATTTTCTTATACTTCTGATTCGCAGAAAAAGTACACATCGCACTGATGTTGGTTTTCCATCCGTTGCTTCATCACTTGATTCATCTATATCACTGGCTTTCTCTGTGTCTCAGTAATGCACATCTGGGGAAACATGATTCACTTCTCCTTCATCATTGTCGTCAAGTTCAATGTCACCTTCACTACTTTCTTTTAGACTCAAAACATCGAAAACGGCAAAGAAAAACTTTGGAAAGAGGTTCGTTATCAGCACACACTTTGCCACGTAGTAATAAAATAGCCGAATATCACCTGCGATTACAGTCACAGCGGAGTAATACATTTTCCCGCTTTGTGAACATCTCCCCATAAACTAAGGACGCTGCCGGTATAAGTAAAAAAAGATTGATGTATTACACTGATATAACTTTTTTTATGAAGTTGACGAAATATTCTTTAAAACCATGTTCTCTCTACTTCACGTTAATAGAGATAATTTTTTTTTAAAATATCCTTTGAACTTATTTTATAATACATGAAAAGGAATTGGAGTAATCTTAAGCGAGGAAAAGAAAAGAAAATTGAATAGGAATTCCTATATGAGAAAGTGTACTATAAAATTGAAACTAATTAGAAAATGCTTAACGCCCCCCCCCCCGCCTCCAAATGCATTTGACATAAATCGTGTGGTTTAAGATGTGTAAATCTGTAAGCAGTAAAGTTTCCTCTATCTCTGACTGTTTACCTCTAAGTTATATAGAACCTATTGCCGGAAAATATAAGATATGGATTTAGTTTCCCATAAAAATATCTTACAAGTATGGTGTTCACATAAAAATCAAAACAGTTATATATGATGACATCAAAATTACCGAAACGTTTTCACATAAGCGTAATTTGAGGGGGTGTTGAAGATCTACGTGTCGTATTCTGAGAAAATGGATCTGTTTAATTGACTTCTTTTTTCTAGTTATGCTATTTACAGACGTGCAAGTACTCACCTTTTACTTTAAACGCTTTTTATTGGGATTCAGGACGCCTCAGTACTCGTACTTACAGTTAGTGTCGGTGTCTAACTTGTTTTTTTATTTATTTTCTTTTGGGGGGATGTAATGTTTCTCTATCTTCAATTAAATTTAGTAAAGTAAAAACAGTGTAATAGGAAGTCATATGAATATATTGCAACAATATATCTCCTATAAAATCATTAAACAGTTAAAATTATTGACCAAAAGAACAGCTTCTTTCTCTCAGTAACTTGCACACAAAAGAAATACTCTACTTCTGCTCTCTATTCTCCAGAAGGGAAAAATATTCTTTTTATCTGCCCAGCATTGTTCTGAATACTGTACGGACGTAACTCAAATTACAAAGAAGCTGTACGAGTATTATTGTCTGCTTTGAGCTGAACATTTGTGAATTCTGGAGGCGGAAGGCAGTGAAGCAGGTGCTGCTGTTCCAATCAAACGTGACCAGGAAGCAAATGACATGCTGCTCACAAAGAGGATACAGGTGCTTGCCTGGAAGCCTTCCTCTCTTATTTCCGGTGGATGCTCTCCTTTTGGCACGGGATGGCGACCTCTATATTAGATATGTTCCATATGTTACAATATAAGGGGCCGTGATCGTCATATGCGTGTCATTTTTCGCTTTCATTACAAATTGAAATATTTCATGAGCTTCTAAAGACAGGGATATTTTTCTTATCCTAGAAACATAGAAAATTGAATTATCTGATATGCTCACTTTAAAATTCGTTAGGTATATTCGTGCGTACTATACTAAAAAGATGATATTTTAACGTTTCCGGCTAATTTAGTTGAAAACTTATATAAACTCTAGACGCTTCAAATTTCAGTCTTATACCTCATTTAGCTTCCAGCTATTACATATTAAAGCTGAATGTTAAATGTCTATTCCAAAAGAGCCCGCCTCGGTAGCGTGGTGGTAGCATGTCTGTCTCAAGTTCAAGAGGTACCGAGTGCGAATCTCGGTTTCTTCCTGTCTTTTTTTTTTTTTTGTAATTTACGTCCTTCAAGGTTAAGTCATACCAGACGGTGAATGAAATGGGTGAAATGATGCTCAAATGAGCCCAGGGTCCATAGAGCTTAGAGTTACCCGACATTCGTCTTTGCCGATAAGGGAAAACCCCGGATAAACCTTATCCAGATAGCTCACCCTGACAGAGTTTCGAACTCGGAACCTATTGAACTTGAGGCAGACATGCTACCACCACGCTACCAAGGCAGGGTGAGTTTCTTGGATAAGGTTTTTGTCCGGGGTTTTTCCTTATCCGAAAAGACGAATGTCGCGAAACTCTAAGCTCTATGGACCCAGGGCATCATTTCAGCATCATTTCACCCATTCCATTCATCGTCCGACATGACTTAACGTTGAGGGACGTAAATTACAAAAAAAAAAAAAAAAAAAAAAAAAAAAAAAAAATCCGAAAGCGTCACAGTATGCAAATTTAAAAACAATAGTTCTTAAAAATCGACCTAAGTTACCTAATTATTGCGCACAAATCTGTCTTGTAGCTTTGTTTTACTACCCGTTCGTGTTTTGTTGAGCCATAATGTGCAAGTTTGTTATGTTGTAGGTATGCACACCTGACTTATGTCATGATGAACCATACTGTATTTATAGTGACTAGGAAGTGTGTCTTTAAAGTGTTCATCGAAGAAGAATGGCGATTGAATTAATGCTCTTACAAAATCCACGTAACTGAACAGTTAAAGGAGAGTATTCATTATACAATTCTTTTATTTCTACTGTAAAGGTCACAAGGTCAAATCTTGAAATCAATTTTCTTTGAATTCATGTTTATATATAGCATATGTAATCGGAAGTATATATTTTCATTAAACACAGGCACTTTACACATTTATCTAAAATATATAACATGCAGGCTTTGAATACTTTTCATTAATCCATTTCACTCTTAATCCGGCAAACCAGTAAAGGTGATCGGGGAGTCATGCTGACCTCCTGCCACCCCTATCCTGCACTCCTCCGTGGTATGCAGCCGGAGGACCCTGCGGCCTAGGGATTATAATTTTGAATTTGACTATGTTTTCATGAGAGCGGCGTTCACATCTGAGTATCCATGCGATAGTCAAATATTCAAAATAGGACCGTTATTAGTTGGCCTTGAATCTAAATTATCTTTTCAGTCTGTTATGAGCAAATCTCAATAATTACAGAAACTCAAATAATGAAGCATCTATTGAAAAACCAATGAATATGAATATTTCGTAAACGGCTACTGTTAAATAAAATTTATTTAAAATACCGTTCCCGTGTTATAGAGATCTATATTGTTGTCAAGTATTTCCTATATATCAGATGCAAATTTATACCAAATTCATTTTGAAAAAACAAAGGTTGTTCAATTTCGAAAACATTAGCACATAAGTAGTGTTTCTTATTTTGTATTTAAATATGTGTCAATATAATTAAATTCGATGCAGGCATTACTAAGAAAATAAAACGGTTAAAGGGTTACCGTATTGATGCTTTAGATACCAAATTTATTTATCAATATTTTCGCATGGACACCGTTTTATTTTTATTTTTTTTTTTTTTTATTTTTTTATTTTTTTTTTATTTTTTTTTTTTTTTTTTTACTTAAAGAATCACAAAACTAGTGCCTGAATAAAATTCGGATATTGATTTTTTGATGTATTACATATTTTCGCTACTTTTTATGCGTGGAGAGTAAAGAAGGGAGAAATTACTAAAATAATATTTTAATCTCTATAAAACGAAAAGCGCAATTCAGAAAAGAACCAGCTCTTATAGAAAATTTCTGAAGTAACATGAAGTTTTAACTTTAATCTCAACGTAACTGATATTTGTTGCAGGGCCTACTGCGAAAATTGATGGCTTCATTTCGATGATGAAATCGATAAAAGGACTTTAATAACTATTTAAGATCTACATATTACATTAGAGCTGCCTGTTTCTAGCATTTTCTTGGAAATAACCACTCTCCCCTAGCTCACACGCTTACGGAGAGCAAATATTTTCAGGTATTGTAACTGGACCCCGGCATCCCTCGATTCAGCACCTCGTTGCTACGGCGTTTGCTGAAGAATTCTATTTGTTGATAATATACTTGCGTTTTGATGATGACTATCCTCCCAGTAGATATATTTGACCACGGCTAGTCGGTAGAAGCATTAAACTCACTTTAGGTTATATTCACGGATGAAGAAGTTTTGGGAGATGGTCAGGAGTTTTAAATAATTATGCTAGTAATATTATAAAATCTTGTTCGAATTTAATGATTTATGAACTCCTTGTGTTAGTTGCATCGAAATACACATATTTGAAACATACTATTTTACAACATAATCACGAGGATAAACCACGTATACACATCCGTGTGCAATGGTCAATGGTAACAAAAAGGCTGAACTTGTTTATTTCTCCTTGGTTACCTCATGACATCCAAACAAGTTTTAATCTCGTACTCTTATTTTAAACACTTTTACTATTCAAACTTGGTTTAAATAAGCAACATTGATTGAAAGTAACTGTTTCAGTATGAACTATCTGGTGATGTTGTTTACTGTTTGTAACTGTCATATTTTATCCTAAATAACGGCTTATGTTTGCATTAATTTGTACTTAATACAATAAAGTCATATTGGGTCTGAATTCTTTAATTCACGCAGAAGTTTCCTGGCGTTACTATTCCTAGAAACCCCATGAAGTACAGGCTTTAAGAAAATAGTAAAAAGGCCGAATATGATAATTTATGAATTATAGAATAACACTTCCAACCGAAGAAAAATCAACTTAATATATATGTAATGAAGTCCATGCCAGGTAACAAAAGTATAAATTTGGGATGTTACAAGATTGGAATAATTCAACTCCCCCTACATTATGCAAATGATGGATAGGCTGACCCTGGATGCGATAATGGTGCCTTGATTTCTAAATGTACTCATCAAATACATAAAAACCATTGCATAATATAAAAAATGGTGTAATACCAGTTTGGCGAGAAATATTGGGACAAATTTCTTTCACTCGAAACTACAAATCAGTTGAATAACCCCTTTCAATAGAGAGCTGATAGAGATCAAGATAGCCGTGGAAGAAGAAATACTGTGTCAATATCGAGCTGCTGAAAATGCTTTAAATAGTATAATTGAAATTGTTAATGGTGATAAAAGGAGCATTAAGAAGCTGCAAGAAGTTATTCTTGATCACGTAAGTAAAGTGAAAGAATCGTTAGACTACTTTAAGGCTGTTTCAGAACGAAATGTTTATGATCCTCAACCTACTTTTTTCCAAGCTTCTTACTCGGATGTGACAAAATCTGTGGCTAGTGAAACTAAACATGTAGTGATTGTAACTCCAAAGGACCAGAATAAAGTCGCAGACAGTTCGCAAACTTTACAATTAATGCGAACAAACATAAAATCGGTTACAGTAGGGGTTAAAGGTACCAAGAAACCTAGAAACAAAGCTGTTATATTAGAGCTTCGATCCGAAGCGGAATGTAAAAGGCTTACTCGAGATATGGAATCAAATCCAGAACTGAATGTCAAGATACTGGATAAGTTAAATCCCAGGCTTATCATTCACGGTATTGAAGCTGATTTTCCTGAAGATCATTTAATTGAATCTATTAATCAACAAAATCCAAGAATCAAACAGTGCCTTCTAGATCCTTCACAATTCATCAAGAAGGTATTTATTAGAAAGACCAGGAAAGGAGATTCACAATATGCCGTGATTGACACTTCTCCTATCATCTACAAGGCAGTGAAACAAGAAGAGAAACTGTATATTGGATACTCACGGTGTTCAGTGTATGACAATATTCATGTGATAAGATGTCATAATTGCTCTGGCTTCGGACACGTGGCTGCTAACTGTCAATCACTTAAAAGTTGTTCTTATTGCGCAGAAGAACATGATATTAAAGCATGTCCTAAAACCCACATTGAATGCATTAATTGTAAAAACTTTAATAAGAAAATGTTAAATAAGAAAACTAATTTTACTGCATCCGATACTAACCATCCTGCTAGCTCTTTTGACTGCCCAGCCTATAAAAAGATTGTGGAAATAATAAGATCGAAAACAAATTATGGCTGAACTCCACATATATCAATATAATTTACATAAATCAATACTACCCACTGAAGAGCTAATAACTGTCTCTAATCACTGCTCCAGCACAGATTTTTGCACAAACAACTCAATTGTTAAAGTTCTCTGTGTACCAGAACCCAATACAAAAGAAAACAGAATAACGGGATTTAATTTACCAACTTTTACAACTGACAACAATAGCCGAAGAATACGAGCTGGCATCATTACTGAATATCAAAATATTATAAAATTAAGCCAACTTTGTTCGTTCGATTGTGTCCTAATTAATATCGCTATTGGTGGAATGAATATATGTGTGTGTGTGTGTGTGTGTGTGTGTGTGTGTGTGTGTGTGTGTGTGTGTGTGTGTGTGTGTGTGTGTGTGTGTGTGTGTGTGTGTGTGTGTGTGTGTGTGTGTGTGTGTGTGTGTGTGTGTGTGTGTGTGTGTGTGTGTGTGTGTGTGTGTGTGTGTGTGTGTGTGTGTGTGTGTGTGTGTGTGTGTGTGTGTGTGTGTGTGTGTGTGTGTGTGTGTGTGTGTGTGTGTGTGTGTGTGTGTGTGTGTGTGTGTGTGTGTGTGTGTGTGTGTGTGTGTGTGTGTGTGTGTGTGTGTGTGTGTGTGTGTGTGTGTGTGTGTGTGTGTGTGTGTGTGTGTGTGTGTGTGTGTGTGTGTGTGTGTGTGTGTGTGTGTGTGTGTGTGTGTGTGTGTGTGTGTGTGTGTGTGTGTGTGTGTGTGTGTGTGTGTGTGTGTGTGTGTGTGTGTGTGTGTGTGTGTGTGTGTGTGTGTGTGTGTGTGTGTGTGTGTGTGTGTGTGTGTGTGTGTTCGATATACTGTGACCCTGACAAGGATATAGAAAATGGTCTTAACTTACTGACTCAAATATGTAATACTGTACAAGGGAATCCACTAATCATTGCGGGAGACTTTAATTCGAAGCACACAGCTTGGAATAGCCCCTTTACTGATTCCCGTGGAAGATCAGTGAATGACTTTTGTAGTGTAAACAATCTGTATATTCTAAATGAAGGATATACTCCAACTTTTCGAAAAGGAAATTCTATAAGCTTTGTTGATATTCAGTATGTGTAATTCGCTTATGCTACCATATGTTACTTCATGGAATATAGATTATAATACCCTCTCAGACCATAGCCTTATTACGATAAAACTTAATTTTAATCATACTGTCAACACTAATTTCAACAATAACTCTTTAACACGTTTATATATAACTAATACTGTGCTTTGGTCACATTTTCATCTTGCAGTTAAGAAAAATATTGACCCTATATTAGATGACTTGAAAAAAGTGAACAACCCCACACTCTTGAATGACTTCATCGATAAGTTAACCAAGTGTATTTCGTTCATCTGTGATTCGCATCTCCCAAAAATAACAACAAAACGCTGTAAAAACCAATGGTGGAACTCTGAGCTTACAATAATGAGGAAACGAGTGTTGGCGAGTCAACGAAGAGTCAAACGTGCTAAATACGAGCTACTGCGAATAAAATATGAAAAGACTTACATTATGCTAAGAGCTGAATATAAAAAATGATATTAAATGCAAAATTCACCAGCTGGAAAACATTCTGTTCAGAATAAGTCAATCCATGGGACATTGTGTATAAATATACACGGAATTCAAAAAGCTTAAATAGTACTTTAAGAACGTTGCAAACTGAAAACGGGTACACTGCTAATGCAATAGAAACTGCAAATGTATTAGCGAGAAAATTTTTCCCAGATGATACTGAAGATGATGACCACCAAAGGAGGATCCGACGTGAGGTGGAAACTGAACCTGATACATCGGATGACTTTCCTTTTACTTATCCTGAGGTGGAACGAATAATATTAAAACAAAATGGCCGTAAAGCTCCAGGACATTATGCTTTTAGTGCCAATATAATCAAACATGTGAATTATGTACGTCCAACTCTCATTAGTAACATTTACAATAAATGTCTAGAATTAGGTGTGTTCCCAAATCAGTGGAAAATTTCAGTTGTGAAAATTATACCCAAAACTCATGTAAATAATAAAAAGACTGCTGCTGCTTACAGACCAATAAGCCTGCTACCTCTGCTAGGCAAATGCCTAGAAAAAATTGTAATTGATCGTGTAATGTATCATTTACTAAAACATGGCTCAATTAGTGATCTTCAGTTTGGTTTCATGGCTCAAAAATCAACTGAAATGACAATATATAAGGTGGTAGACTGGATGAAAAATGTATAAATAAATAAACAATCTGGTGTTTTAGTCTCTTTAGATGTAACTGGTGCTTTTGATCATGCTTGGTGGCCCAAGATTTTACATCAATTGAAAACTAAAAAATGCCCAAAAATATTTACAATTTAATCGTGAATTATTTTAGAGATCGCAAATACTTGCTTACTGTAAGTGGAGAAACCATCACAAAGAAAGTTACACGTGGCTGCCCCCAAGGATCTGCGTGTAGTCCAGGTTTTTGGTTATACTGTATGATGATCTGTTACAGCATCAACTGCCGTCAGATTGTAGTATTTTTGCTTATGCAGATGATGCTATACTACTTGTTAAATCAAATGATGCTAAAATCCTTGAAGAAAGAACTAATGAAGCACTTAAATAATACACTCATGGGGAATTTAAAATAAACTTATGTTTAATCCCTACAAAACCTTGGCGATGATTGTCACCAGAAGAAGAAAAATGGAGCCCATTACTCTTACCATGAATAACGTCAACTTGAAGGTGGTATCTACGGTAAAATACCTTGGCGTATACTGGATTGTAAATTAACATTTCGATCACACTTTGATTACATTGCTGAAAGAGCCAGCAAGCTCCTTGGTGCGCTCGCAACAACAACAAGACCAACCTGCGTTCTGAATTCTAGCATTCTTAAAATTATATATCAAGGTGCTGTAGTGCCCCTAATTTTGTATGGTGTATCTGCATTCCAGGATGTTCTTAATAAAAAATGGGCAGTTAAAAAACTTGCACAAATTCAAAGGGGATTCCTCCTTCGCATAATTCGAGGATATCGTACAATCTCCACTGATGCAGCTCAGATTATAGCTAACATCGAACTTTTGGCTCTCACTGGTTTATCAACAGCAACTATTATGAATTTAAGACATGAACGTGAATGTGCGTCTTATCTGTCTCACTTAAAACTACAAATCCCGGAGCATCCTACCACAGCAGGACACCCATCAAGTTTTGTAACCTGTTTAAAGGAAATATGTAATTTTCATGATTATTACATATATACAGATGGTTTGCGTTGCCAATTTAAAGATAATATATCTGCAGTAGAATGTGCTCTTTTGTTTATGAAAACCAAACGGAACTAACTCACTCCATGTTTAAATTGTCACCTGAATGTTCTGTACTCCAGTCGGAGCTCTTAGCAATTAAGGTATAAAATGGTGTACTGTTAATGGGAACAGTGCCCGTATTCTTAGTGATTCACAATCAGCTCTACTCGCTATTAATGATAAATACAACTTAAATTCATTAGCACATGAAATCAGAACCTTGCTTCAAAACCATCCGGGACATATTTGCATGGGATGTGTTAAAGGACACAGTGGAATTTTAGGTAACGAGAGAGCTGATTGCTTGGCTAAGAAGGCTGCAGAATCCAATCTAACTGTGACATACTCTTTATGTCCTATTTATACTGTAAGGAGAATAATACATCAACATATTCTTGAAGAATGGAACCAACAATGGCTAACAACTCCAGATAGAAGTTTAACAAAAACATTATTTTTCCCTAGTGTATATGACAGAGGAAAATGTGAAACTCTTGTACCAAATTTTGTTTTGACACAATTTGTAAGTGGACATGGTAAATTTGGTGAACACTTATCACGTTTTCACTTAACATCTAACCCCAAGTGCATGTGTGGTGAAGAATTTCAAACTGTGGTTCATCTCCTTTTCTGTTGTCCCATTTTCTGGAGAGAAAGACAAGAATTAATATTCAAGCTAGACACTCTAGGAACTGAATTTTCTGCTCCGCTCACATCTTTGCTAATGAAGCCACAACAGTATAAGTACTTCATGATGTTTATAAACTCAGTGTTTAAACGTCTGAAATAGTTTAAATTAATATGCATCAGATTATAACATATTTTCTTCCTTCTAGTATTTAAAATATTTTTGTTAAAATTGTGTATTTTTATGTGTCAACTCTAACCCTAATATACCACTTTCATGATGTTTATAAACTCAGTGTTTATACGTCTGAAATAGTTTAAAATATAATTCATCAGATTATAACATATTTTCTTCCTTCTAGTATTTAAAATATTTTTGTTAAAATTGTGTATTTTTATGTACCAACTCTAACCCTAATATACCACTGTGTAAAATAGGGTTCATAAATCTGGATAAATAAAAAACAATAGGGAACTGATAACTGCAGAACTTATTCATGACTACTTTGTGCAGGAAAGTACCAGAAAGGGTACCTGGCGAGTTCGCACTTCAGATTAAGATCCATTACACTAGTTTTAGAGATTACTTAAAGACGAAAGGAGAGAGCCAGACTGAAAAATTCAATGCCATAGCCGGGATTTGAATCACGGATCTTCTGATATCCGTCCAACCACTCTAACCATTGAGCTACTATGACCAACGTGTCCATATGACATTAAATTCTCCAACTGACTCGTGTCTCTACCGGTAAACCACTTAGGAGTTCTCACAAACACATGAGACAACTACCTTAATGGCGACTTACTATGCTGTAAGTACTTTAAGGCCCGGGCTTTATAGTTCGGACAACTATTAGGTACAATTAACGGAAATTAATTCTTCTTTCACACTAGTCGTGTGTAGGACGTACTATGAAAGGATTGAGCCAGACTGAAAAATTCAATACCATATCCGGGATTTGAACCACGGATCTTCTGATCTCCGTCCAGCCGCTCCTACCATTGAGCGGCTGTGGCCAACGTGCCGATATAACATTAAGTTCTCCAACTGACTCGTGTTTCCCGATAAACCACTAGCAGTTCTCATAAACACATGAGACAACTATCTTAATGGCGACTTACTGTGCTGTAAGTACTTTAAGGATTGGACTTCATAGTTCGGACAACCATTAGATACAATTAATGGAAATTAATTGTTCTTTCAACTAGTCGTGTGAAGGACGCACTGTGAAAGAATATGCAACCTTACAAATGCTCGAAGAATTAGAAGGAATGATATTTGGCGAGAGTTTTGTAGAAATTTATTGAAATTTTGATATATATTCGACAGGTGTCGTTTTGTATAGACAATTTGAGCAACTTTTATAGCGATTGGCAAGTGCAAATCATTATCTTGCAAACAAGCAAAGGCTTATAGTATGCCTCGACAGTACAAAGGATTCTTGTACGGTGCTGTGAAAACGGCGGGCGTCTTTTTTGGTAAGAAACCGGGCGTTTGTATTATTTTCCACAGATGCTGGTTATTACGGTAGAAAATCAATATCGGTACCTTTTGTCAATAATCGAAATGTGCATTTAACTTGTAATTACATAGCGATAGGGATACACGTGTCACTTTATAGGGTAACCTCTGTCGAATTTTCTAACTTCTAACTTCTTTCACTTATCACTTTTCACTTTCACTCCTTCAGCTGTATCAAATTTAGACGAGAATTCATTTAGCTCACCCTGTCACTTCAATAATACGAATAGTTACACCGTTCTCTGTCAATTCACTTTGTCCCACATTCACTTCGATTTCTTCCACGACATAATGACATAACGAAGTATTGTCGACGTAGCCTCTTCTTCAGAAGTCGAAGTCGCAAAGCAGTTGAACACAAAAGTCTTCGATTCCGTGCAGTAACAGCACTCTCTACACATCACAGTTGTCAACCTGCTCTAAGTATAGGCGCACTCAGTCGCTGATTTATTTATTTACTCAACTGACGTCTTCGCTTACGTCGGGTGACTCTGACACCAGACTCACTATCCTTAAAAAGTATTCACTCGCGAACACAGCAATACGTGCTTCGTAGGACTCAATTCACTCAATTAGACTGCACGACTTATTCGCTTCGAAAGAGCGATTACTATACGAGTATATAGCCGTGGGAACTTTCCGGAACATCCAGAGAGTTCTAGTTATCTGCTAACAGTGATTACCGTGTTTACGTTGAATGAGCGTGTTTCTTACATTATTTACCATTCCAACTGCCGGCGCCGACTTCCCGATAACTTATGGCAAAGTCTCTGGTCCACAATATAAGTTGAATTTTTGTTCAAAAGACATGTTTTTACCACTAGAACGGAAGCAAAATAGACAAATGTAAATTGTTAGAATTTTTCCAGCTTACCAGTGTAATATTATGTCAGTTGTTTTAAACAATATTATTCAGGGTAATTCCAAACTTAAAGTTCTGGTTATAAGTATGTCAGTTGTTTTAAACGTATTACATTATTGACGGCAATTCCACAGCTAGATAAGAATATTTTACCGTTGTAGGTACTTTATGATCAAGATTTCCTAAAAGTGCACCTATTTTTAGCCAGCAACAACGGTACTAACAGGGTCTTGGTTCTTGGTATTGACAACCATAATTTTGTTCCTCTTAACAATATATTTTTAAAAGCAACAGTATACAAATTAGTGTGCAGCAACTGGTTAGCAGCTTTAACAAGTTCATGAACTTTAAGAAGAAGTTATAGAATACTTGAAATTGTTTCTAGAAAGCATTTCTAGAATGACTGAATTATGGAAGATTTACGCATGTAGTTTTACATTATAAATAACCTTTTGGCAAATCATTCTGCAAGTTCAAATCCAGACTAACATCAGATAAAAATTAGGAGGCATTTTGCAATGCATCACATTGGTAATGTTTAAATACACAGCCAGAGGTGTCGTTGAAGGTTAGTCCTTCTTCGAGGAGGAGGGGCTTTCGACTTTTGCCATTCCGGGACACTGTTCATTGTGGCATTAGGACAGATATATACAAAATTGACGGTGGGATATGGTGGTATATGGATAACTTTAAACAAAATTGCAAGTTGTAGGATGGAAGAGAGCGCATGATTTAGATTTATGAAAGATAATGTAGGTTATAACGGACCTAAAGTGAGTCTGGAGACGTATGTTTCCCCGGGGTAGATATTGTATTGTCCAAATAGTTTAATATGGTTACGATTTCAAGTTTACACACAGCCTTACAGAAGATCAGACATTTCAATTCAATAAACATTGAGCATATAGTCATCTTAGCGTCAATTTTGTATTCATTATAGTAAGCTAATATTAAAATGCTGGTTTTTGTCCATTGTATTAAGCACTTTTACTCTCATTTGTTATTAATTCCTCGGCATATTGAGTATTGTACAAAAAGTATTAAATTTTGTCAAAGTTCAATTTTCAAATGCTATTGTCAACATTTACTTTGAAGTTCCTGCGAAACCACAGACTAATTTCCAAAGCTGAAATTCACGTTTCTATGTATAGTATGTGTACGAGACACAGACAGAGAGAGAGAGAGAGAGAGAGAGAGAGAGAGAGAGAGAGAGAGAGAGAGAGAGAGAGAGAGAGAGAGAGAGAGAGAGAGAGAGAGAGAGAGAGAGGATAGCCCCTCAAGCACTCAGCAACGTCTTGCATTTCAGAAGCTGGATTAGATAGCGATCCAGATACCTCGTTAATATAGATCCTGATAGATCCTAAAAGATAGATCCTGATTTCTGAAAGCCAACTTTCTGCTGGGGGGTACCCAGATGCAGATATCCCCTCCTCGTATCTATTGGATGATCGCCCACCTCTACCCTGCAAAAGTCGGCGTGAAGCTGGCAGACGGGTTGGCAGGCCTAAGTGGTACTGCACGCTATGGGTAATTATTTTACTTTTATGTGCCATGCTTAGGGGAAGGTCGTGCAGTATCGGCCGGGTTAAGTTTTTTGACTACTCTTTAACTGTGGTGGTTAATCGGAATCTTACTATATTATTCTATTCCCTCAAGACATGTTCTATAAATAGTATAATGTAATGAAATTTATTTTTTATTTCTAGTGCTTTATTACATCGAAAGTAAAAAAACCTAGAATTATAAGGCTTGTAGAAGGTGTCTTGCAGTATCGGCCACTGTCTTTTCAGTTAAAATATAGATTGTCAGTGATAGATTGCACTGTCACATAGAGAACAATAGCAGAATACAAAAGCACGGGAACTTATTGTCTCTGTTTCTGCTCAGTTCACAAATTTTTAGCTCACTGGTTTACAGAGATCGCAAATATAGCGCTGCTATAGGTCTCAGAACTTCACTAACCACCATCGGGCACTCAGAGCTGACAAAGAACTGAAAAGGGGAAGAAAATATTCGACTATAGCGCAAGTGGAGGCACAAGTTTACTACTGCTTACTGGAAATTGTGCCACATGGAGGCGAAAAGGGAAATCACAGTAGTGGCCGGTACTGCATGCCGGCCAATACTGCACGTCTTTCCCCTATTGAATTTCGGACAAACTGGAAAAAGTAAGGAGTAAAATACCCGCCAAATTATGTACAGCTCATTAAACTGTTCCGCACTCCCTTTTCTGTAAAAAACGTTAGAAATTAATGGAGTTGTGCTAAGATCTAAAACTCGTGGAGCTAGATTAAATGTAGTTCGCGTGAGCTGTAGCTTTGAATTATTAGTACTATTATTATCATTAATACTATTATTAATATTACTAATATTACTATTAATATGATGATTATTATTATCATTATTATCATTATTATTATCATTATCATTACTATCATCATTATTATTATCATTATCATTACTATCATCATCATCATTATTATTATTATTATTATTATTATTATTATTATTATTATTATTATTATTATTATTATTATTATTATTATTATTATTATTATTATTATTATTATTATTATTATTATTATTATTATTATTATTATTATTATTATTATTATTATTATTATTATTATTATTATTATTATTATTATTATTATTATTATTATTATTATTATTATTATTATTATTATTATTATTATTATTATTATTATTATTATTATTATTATTATCATCATCATCATTGTTATCATTATTGACTTTTAAACAGTTTAGAAAGCAAACTTTGAAATATCATAATGAGGTACTGTTTAAAATAATTTTAAAAATACAATTGTAAGTAAATTCTTATGTGTATGCATACATTTTGAAAAGCTTTGCTTTACTTCTCGTAATTCATTCCTGGGTGCTATGGTATCAATGTTTCTTTGCTAACTTTGTATAACCACTCTGAAATGTTCGTGAAATGGATAGAAGATGTTTATTTGCTCCAAATTATTGCACACAAATATTCAAATACTTATTAACAAATGTATGTGTAGGGTTCATTTCCATGCTGTGCAGAATGAAACTGATAGTTTCTGCTTTCAAAACTTTCATAAATATAACACAGAGAAAATACGTACTTGTATGAATATCTTTACCTGAAGTTCAAATAGGAGATAACCTTAGGAGCGTTGCACATTAAAACGTCTTCGCTAAGTGCGGTTTCCTTACCATTAGGGTAACATATGTAAACTATTTCCAAAAGTTAACTTTTTATTGTGACCTACTAGGTATTAAGTATGAATAGAAATAGCTTTCAATCAGTTTATAAATATATCTATACAGAAGATGAGGTGCAGTTCTAGAATTTCAAATTCGTTTGACTCGATTTCTATTTTTTCTTCTTTACGGTTCGTAATATTCCACATCGTGCAGTAATACTCCAATTTGAAATGTTCCAGCTAAACACCAAACACCTATTTTTTAAATGTAGATTATTACTTTTCTTTGCGATCGGAGGAATGTTAATTAGAATAATTAATAAAGAATTACTGAAAACATTTTTTCAAAAGTTTATACATGTTTTCTCTGGCATGTTTTCAACATTTTTTGTAAGTTCTTCTGGGAGTAAAATAGATATTAATGTGAGAAAAGTAATTTGTTTCATCGTACAGGTCAGTTCTGTTTAGCATTAAATATTTAACAAATGACTACTTCAAAACCATTTGGAGACATTTTAATCAACATTTCTATGCGTGCCTATATATTTGGGAGTTAATTGCTGTATACATTTAAAAAAGTATGTGTTCATAAACATAGAATTTAGAAAGTAATCTAATGAGGACTATTTAATTAGATTTAGTGAGTCAATAGGAACTTTAGTAACTTTTGTGGAATGATATTTGTGGTACACGCAAAAAGCAAATTAGAAGCAGCAGCAAAATTCAGGAAATGCTAAAGTGAACATGTTTAAAATACTTTGTAAAACGGTTGAGTGTACAGAATACAAATTATCCCTAAGAAAAGTTGTTTGGGAAAACCTGTTTCAACACAATGACATTTCCCTGTAGAGTAAATAATACACGAGAAGAACTCAAGTTAGGGAAACTAAGACTCTTACTTTTCTTATAAAATGAAACTTAGAACACAAGTCCCTCCCTATAGAAATACTTAGTAGCTCAACTGAGTTTTCCAGCAAAACAAACTTGCTACCATTTCTCTTATTCTCGAGGAGGCCAGGGCAGGATAAAGCCCGACTCTTGCTGTATATACATTCCCGTCATGAACTCTGTGTAAAGAATGCCTGCAGGTAAACAAAATAACAAGACGGCTTATTCCCCTTCTTCATGTAAATTGGATGTAGCAAAACTGTTTTGTATGAGTAAGATCCCTACTTCTTGAGACGGACTCGGTTCTTTCCGAATTTATCGCTCCCTTGGCACTTCAAGAAGAAGCAAAGTTTGACGCTACACTTCTCCTAAGCAAGTGTTACCCGTAAAAACCTGTTCACGTTTAATACAGTTGACTTGCAACTCAGGTTATTAGTCCCAAATGTTGTACGTAAAGTGCCTTTGTTTGACTTGGATCACGCAAACCACGTAGATCTCATATATCCCTCTACAGAGATATCTAAAGTCATGCAAAGCACACTATTTGTGATATGTAAACTGCTTCTTTATATGGATTTCACTAACATTTTAATTTTCACGATCTAAATTTGAACTGTCTATAAAATGATATGGAGTAATTACTTGAAGCGTTTACCATTATATTTAAAGGCTACCAGTTCAGAGTTCTGTGCACAATTATTTGACATATATTCAGCAACACAAATGCCTTGTTATAATATATGGAATGAAGTCGAGTCCAGCTACCAAGGATTGGCCAACGCATTTTGAGCTTGGAGCAAATAAATTGATAGGATTTTTGGAGGGACCATCTAATTACTTCTTCTTAAATGGCTGTCCTCCTCTTTGTTGAATTTTTATTTCCAAGGACTTAAACACCAATGGTTTGATTCAATGAGCTGTGTAGAGGTAAGCAAACTTTGGATTAGGTCATAACCATAATAGATACCTGGTAGGTATAGGGGTGAAGAAGTAGGAAATAAAGTACAGTGATTAAAGAGATAAAAAGAAAATTTGCAGATAACATTATCCATGTAGCAACCGAGATAACCGCAAATGAACCTTGGATCTATACGTCCCTCTTAATGAGAGCCGCACGAACTTCCGCGGTGCCAGTTCCTTTGGTAACTGGATAACTATTATAGTGTGATCCATATAAATCTGAGCCATTTCAATAGACCATAACTTTGAACCGATAATGGAACACACGAGCAACTTTGGGAGAATATAATACACACTTGGGAAATTATATTACACGATTTGTATCTCAGAGAGAATGTTGGAAGTGTTCTCCACCAGCATCTATACATGTTTGCATTCGTCTCACATTATTTCCCGAAGTTTTATGGAGAGTATCCTCGCCGATGTTAAATATTTCGGTTCGAATGGATTCCTTGAGAACATCAGTTGTCCGTGGCCTATTCTTGTACACTCTATTTTTGGATATCCCTATAAGAAAAAAATCCGGTGAGGTTAGGTCAGGGGATCTTGGAGGCCACAGACCCTTTGAGATTACTCAATTATCAAAGAACCTGGTTACAAGCTCCATGGTGTCGTTAGATGTATGGCACGTTGCTCCATCTTGCTGGAAATAGCCATCTCTCAATTCGATATCATCTCCGTTAAACTTCAGAGAACACGGTGAAACGAGTGGAAATATGTATGGATTCTGGTGGAAGACACTTTGAACATTTTATCTGAGATGATGTAATCTCTGTATTATATTCTCCCAAAGTTGCACGTGCGTTCTATTTTTTATTTATTTATTCTAGTCTTTGCATGCTCCAATGCTTATGTAGTACTACATTCATTTCCACTCTTTTTGTGTTTTTTTATTCATTGGTTATGTTGTTTTCTTTGTTACATTCTCAAAATATTTATTTTGCTTTTTTCAGTTTTGATTTGAAACTGATAGTATTTTGCTTGTATTACACATTAGTTCCTTTTAGTACTTGAAGGGCTATAGAGTTTACAAATATTGTGAATGATTTTAAATGTCTTTTAATTAGCAAGTACATGTGTTTTTGCCAGTTATCTGTTCTAAGAACACTATCATTTATTGTTTCCATTGCACTGTTCACCACACTGCACTCGAATATTAGGTGATCCACTGTTTGCGGTCCTCTCCTGTATGAACACTCAGGGCTGTTAACGATCTTGAGTCTGTGGAGATGTGTGTTGATATTTAAGGTGCCCTGTATTTTTGTTATGTTTGGTGTTAGGTAGATCTTGTTTGTCAGTCTGCTTTCCACTGTTAGGAGGAATTCCTTTGTGATTGTGCCTTTTATACTCTGTTCCCATTTCTGCTGCCAATTTTTTTTATTTCCGAAGGATTTGTTTTGTTGCTATGAGTGGTAATTTGTTGTAGTATATTTCATTAGTTTTTGCTGCATTCTTTGTCAGTCTGTAAGCCAGCTCATTACCATCTATTCCAATATGAGCCTTTACCTATTCTAATTGTATTTTCCAATCTTTTTCTCCGAGTGTTGCTGTATTTTTTCGTATTTTATCTGTTAGGTGATTGTGATTATTACAATCGTCTATGGAGTCAATTGTTATTCTTCTGTCTGTGTGTATGGTTACTGTTTTGTTATCCATGTCTTCAGTCTCCGTCGATTCTAATGATTCCAGTGCTTTTGCAATTGGCAGTTGCTCTGCCTGAATATTTGAGCATCTCTCATTGAGTTTATATTTTTGTTGATTCATCAGCTGGTTTTGTCTGTATATGGCTACTCCTGTTGCCACTCCTACGTCATTTTTGCTTCCATCTGTATATATTTGCCACGTTGTATTTTCATTGTTTCCTATTTTTGGATCTCTTGTGCCTTGGAAGTCAGCTATGTGGAGCCAATGCTTGGATTTTCCGGGCGGTCTATTTGGTTTCAGTGTTGGTTTTTCCTGCTTTTATGTTACATAGTTCAGCCACCTCTCTTGCCTTTAACTCCATGGGTATTGTTCCGGTGATTATGCAGAGTGCTTCATGAGAAATTTTCCGATATGCTTTTTTCATCCTTGTGAGCATTACTCTTTGGACTCTAACATATTTCATTTGGTTGTGTTTCTTTTCTAATAATTCTATCCAGACGGTGTAGCGTATAGTATAATTGGCAGCATTGCTCGTTTATAAGTTATTTCTAGAGCCTGGTGTTTTAAGCCCCAACCTATCCTTGCCGATTTAGAAAGCGCGTTGATTAATTTAATGCATTTTTCTCTGAGTTTGTTTATGTGGTCGTTGAAAATGAATCGGCTGTCTATGGGTATGCATCTATTTTTTCTACTTCCTCCAGTAGTTTCCCATTCATGTAGATATCTATTGTCTTTCTCTTTTTCCGTCTTCTTGATATTAATATTACTTTTGACTTGCTATCGCTGAAGTGAGTTTTGTTTTCAATCGACCACTTTGTGTCTTTTCTGATATTAATGTTCATGAAGTTCTCTGGTTCAAATGTTATGGCCTATTGAAGTCGTTCAGGTTTATTTGGATCGCACTATAAATAAATAAATATATATTAGTAGATTTTGTGAATCTCAGCTGGCCTATTACATAATTATCAGGAACGTATTGACCTGTGTGTAGCTGTGGGGCAATAATTAACACATTGTTTTAAGTCATTCAGCTGTTCTTACTATTTTCTTCACTTATAAGTGTTTATATTATCCCTCAAACTGCAGATGCGGGATTCCGATTAAATGGTTAAAACACGTGGAAGAGCAATGTTCGCTCCTCACTAAAGCCACGTTATCATATTCCAAATCACTTTCGCATTCACGCACTCTAATATGAAAAACCGCACTAATTACATTCGCAAATAGTGACACGGATATGTCAATGTCATAACGTTTATTTCGCCAAGCATATTGTAACACAGGTATTTGCTTTGGTACAGAAAATTATAGTAAATCACAGAGTAATTTCGGCACATTGCAGCCTTACAGAATCAGCAATTCCTCTCATATAGAACTTATAATGGGGCTAGCAGAAAAGCGCGGAATTTTGCCTGGAAATGTCACAGGGCACTGTTGCTTTAATGGTCGCTTGTTATTGTAAGAATGTTTTCCTGCGATTTTGAGCATTTGAGGTCAAAAGTGTCCCTTGTCAGCATTTTTGGCGTTATGTGATTGGACCTACCTAATTTACTTTAACAGCTTTATGCTGCTGCTTTTCGAAGATCTTCGTCTTCTAGAACAATCTCAACTTGGTCTTCTGTTCCCCTAAACCTACGCATTATTTCAGTACTAATTAGTCCGGAAAGTGCACAAAAGCGGTCGCTACCATCTATTGCATGAGAATTTGAAATATAGCTGTCTCTGAATAACAGGTACCACTGGGATATTGGAAAATCACGAAATGAGGACGCTGATATCGCCTACTTTTTACAAGGCATTTGCGACTTCTGGATTGGGGTTAAGGCGGCATGACTTTTATCTCTGAGGCCCTGCATAAGCTATATGTGCCTTTATCTTATGCCTTCCACTCCTGTGAAAGACTGACATTACAATGTAAAGCTCGGCCGGTCATATACACAAGGTAATGTAATATCAAGTAGTGGAGCAGATCCAGCAGTTCTCAAGCGTGTCTTATACAAACCAGAGACATATTACAAGAGTGCAGAGTGTAATTGCATGCAGACATTAAACTACGTGCATGTAAAATGTAAATGTACACGCGAGTACCTACAAGTAGTTCCTCTTACAAGCACTATACGAAAACTAGGAATATTCTCAAAGGAAATTGCATGTTTGCAAGGAAGCCAGTTTACTTACATGTCTAACGGTTCATGGATGAGCTTACATGCAGTACTTTTATTAGGTCTGACTTCATTCTGGGTAACTTCTTTGTTGTTAGATAAATTACTCTGAGAGAATTAATATGCCTTCAAATTAAAATATAACTCTCTTGCCTTGAATGAGATGAATAACAAACAGGTATTTAATCTGTTTATGGAGTGATAAGCATTAAAAAATGTTATGAGTTTTCTTCACACCAGCTTCTGGGGTCATCATTTATTTTTGCATCTTCTTAAGTTGTTCCTAATTTTCCCTATTTCATATTGAGATAAAACTTTCCAGAAGCAGTTTAATTACTATTTCATTCCAGATATTTGGTGGATAGATAAAACCAAATTGATAATGTATAAAAGCAAACGGCTATGTTAAGCTATCTAGTAATTCTATATTCATAGAAACAAGAGAATAACGAAAGCAATTTGAATTAAAAACGTTTTAAAAATTCAAAATCTAATTCCCCCAATGGGATAGTTGGCTTTCCAGGCCAGGGTTAGCTGCCTAGCATAGCTCCTCAGGTTCTTCATGATGCTAAGGTGGCACCGATCCTATACTTTGAACTTAAAATCTAAGAACTGAATTTCTGAGTGGAATGCAATGCTTTCCCTACATACTTAAGTACATAGTGCATATTGTAAATCTAGCTATTGGTAATTACGGACAAGTCAAATAAAAATTTATCAATAAAAATGTGAGTTTATTCTCTCGAAGACGAAGACTTTTACGTAAAGGGAAAACATTCTAAACATTTTCGGTTGTTTACGCTGTTCTGGTCTATTGTCGCGAATTACACACGCCTGTTCAAGTCTGAAAACTGCCTGACTATGCTCTCTGCGAAACAAAATTCGGTCACGCCACTGCCGTCCTTTTAACTGAATGTATCCCGTCATGAGTTGGTGTCTGGAGCTTGAGGAGATCGGACGTGCCAGGTAGAGAGGCAGGTAGAAACGAGTTGAGACAATGGGTGTTGACTTGGTGATTTACCGGGTGAAGATCGGAATGTGGTCGGGTCTGTGCTCACGGGGAGCAGGTAGTCAGCGTGAAGGTACTACGGAGACTTCACAGAGTTATTTTGTAATTTTTGTTTTAGTAACTTTACTAGTGATAGGGGGAATTGAGATTAATCCAGGACCTGTAGCGGACGAACGAAGTGGAAGCTGTATTAAAGTTCTGAGGACCGGGCTTATGTGCAGTAATTGCTCGAAGTGGTTCCACTTTGGCTGCCAGAAAGTGAAGAGGGACATGAACATCGAGGAAACCTGGGAATGTAAGGAATGCAGGGGAGCCAAGACCGTCACCGCAAATCAGAGGAAACTGGAGCAGGTTCAAGAAGAAGCACGGGAACTACGCATTAAGCTACAACAGGCGGAAGTTATCATTCGGAGGCTCGAAGCTGAAAACCGTCAACTGAGGCAGCAGGGGGAAGAAAGAGTAAAAGAAGAGGAGAAATCTTGCCTAATAGTCGGTGACTATTGTGAGACATGCTGGAAATCCAACGGCGGAGGTAGTTTGCTATCCTGGCATAAGAGTTGACGGTCTGCTGAGGGAAATCGAGAGAAAGCAGGAGGAGGTGGAAGGCAAATATCGGACAATCGTATTACATGTCGGGAGCAATGACTTGCGGAGAAGTGTTAACTATGTGTTGGGTGACATATACGACTTAGTTAAAAGGACAAAACAGCTGTTTCCTTCAGCAAAAATAGTCGTCAGTGGAGTACTAAGACGACGCGACTCCAGCTGGAGAAAGGTGATGCAGGTAAATGAAGCTTTTTCATGGGTAGCGGAGCGACTTGTTGCTCAGTTTCTTGACCCGAATTCGTGGATTGAAGACTGGGACTATGGACGACATGGAGTACACTTGAACCGAAGAGGATCGTCAAAGCTGGCAGCTTTGTTCGCGAGGGTGACGAAATGGGCTGACGGCAACGAGCAGCAAGGGCAGCAATGACACCAACTTCAGGAAAACGTAGATTTTCAGGTAGGGGCTGATTCCTTAAGGCTGCTACAGGTAAATTGCCGTAGTATTATGAATAAAATTGTTGAGTTTTGGAATTTAGTAGAAATATGCAATCCAAGTTTTCATTATAGGTACGGAATCATGGCTGAATGTTGACATTAATGATTCAGAAGTATTCAGAACAGATTACAGGGTGTTTAGGAGGGACAGGGATGGAAGGGGAGGGGGAATTGTTATTTGCGCTAAATCAGAGCTAAACAGCAAAGCATTATGGGTAGAAGAAGAGGTTGAGTTTATGGCAATCGAAATTATTGATCAAGCAAACAAAGGGAATAATTTAACAACAATAGCTTGCTATAGACCACCTGGAGAAACTGATTATGCTACACTTCATAAACTAGTGGAGAAAATCTCTTCCGAAGGGGAAAAAAATGTTCTATTAGCAGGGGATCTAAATCTGCCAAATGTAAACTGGGACGGGCAGTTAATAGGAGGTGAAGCTCAAAAGCTCGTTAACTTTCTGGTTTGGGAGCAGGGGTTATTTCAAGTAGTGAAAACTGTTACTCGACAATCAGCATTACTGGACGTATTTTTATGCAAACCTGAGTCATTGTTTTCTGCATGCGATGTCTTGCCAGGTATAAGTGACCATCAGTGTGTGCAATTAGACCTAAACTGGAAAGGGCAGACAAACCGGTTTGAAACGGAAGATGTAATTAGTTGGGGTTTCCATAGGGCGAACGGGGAGGCTATCCAAACATTTCTCCGGGAAAAATATTGGATATTTTTAAAATCTGCCACTAGTGTAAATGAAGCATGGGTTAATTTCAAAACACTTATCCTGGAAACAATTAGAGAACACGTACCTTTTAAAGATATTAAACATAAAGCGGATCCAGAATGTTATACAAAATGTATTAGGAAACTTAAAAGAAAGACTAGGCACGCTTATAATATAAGGAAGATATCAGAATGGCATCTTAACAAATTTAAAGAATTAGCTAAACAATTACAAGACGAAAAGTTGCAAGTGCAGGACCGATTCTTAGATAACGTTTTTAGCGGGACAAACAATTGTTGGAGATCATTTTACAATTATGTAAAAAGACGCAGGGGAAATAAAGAGAGCATACCAGATTTTAACGTTACTGGGATAGATGCATTAAGTGATAGGGACAAAGCTAATATATTAAATTCGCATTTTGTATCGGTTTTTCTTAAATCCGACGATAGTTCCGAACAGGAAATTGGGGAGAGTGGAGAAACGATTTTTCAAATAATGGCGCCCAAATTACGCAAAAGGATTAAAATGCTGCAAAACCGAAAATCAAGGGGACCAGATAATATACCTACTGAAATATTAAAGCTTGGGGGTGAAACCATGATTCCCTATCTAATGCTCTTGTTCAACATGTCAATTAACAACTGTGCCTTACCGGAAGACTGGAAAACAGCTATTATAATTCCGATTTATAAAGGGGGTAATAAAACAGAAATAAATAATTATCGGCCAGTTAGTCTAACTTCAGTAGTATGTAAATTAATGTAGCATTTAATTGCAGAATATATACGAGAGGATTTAGAAAATAAAAAGTGGTTTAATGAAGCGCAACATGGATTTAGACCTGGGTATTCGTGCGAAAGTCAAATTAGTTCATTATTTCAAGATTTGGCAGATGAGGTAGATGCAGGGGGAAGAACTGATGCAGTGGTAATTGACATTTCTAAAGCTTTTGATGTAGTGCTACATAGTTTACCTATTTGTAAACTAGCTAATAAAGGAATTGACAAACGCGTAGTATTATGGGTTAAACATTTTTTGAAAGGGAGAACGCAAAAAGTTAAAGTAGGTAAAGAGCTATCCGATAGTGGAACTGTAAGTTCGGGTGTGCCGCAAGGCTCAGTACTAGGGCCTTTACTGTTTCTCATTTTTGTTAATGACATTGCTGTTAATATTAACCGCCAGATAAGGTTGTTTGCAGACGATTGTATCATTTATAATAAAATTCGGAATACAGTGCATGAAACTGCGCTTCAGGATGATTTAAATGAAATCTGTAATTGGGCTGCGGCTAACAAAATGTCAATTAATGCCAAGAAAAGTAAGTCCATTGTTTTTAGTAGAACTAAGGGCAAAATTATTGTTAACTATCACATGGGATGCGTGCAAATTCCACAGGTGGACAGCTGCAAATACTTGGGAGTGTATCTGGCAAGTAATGCTGGATGGGACGAACAAGTAAATTCCACATCTAGGAATGCGTGGAAGGCATTACATTTCTTAATGAGAATATTGAAAAGGGAGAGCGCTAGGTCCAGGGAAATTGCCTACAAGGCCTTAGTGCCGCCGGTTATGGAATATGGAGTAGCATGCTGGGACCCGTATAGAGCTAACCAAATCGATCCATTAGAAAAAATACAGAAGAGGGCAATAAAATTCATAAAAAGAGGCAAGTATTTTGGGCCTATAAAAGGAGATGAGACTAAATGGGAGGAATTAAGAATTCGGCGTAAAAAACGTAGGTTGGTAGCATTATTCAAAGCTAATGCTGGTGTAAAGGCATGGGTGGACGTTAGTGTAAGGTTAGATAATCCGGATTATTATGGACGAAACGATCATAGGTATAAAATTAAGGGTAGAAGATACAGAACCGACGTAGGAAAATTTTCTTTTGTTAATAGAACCATTGAAGAATTGAATGAATTGCCTGTAGCAGTCTTTCAGGGCTGTCCCCTGAAAGTTTATAGTTTAACTTTTAAATTATAATAGTATATACTAGGTAAACAGTGAAGTAATTAGATATGTTTTAAGTAATTAAAGTAAAATAATATCATGTTTGTATTGTTTACTGTGTTATTGTTGTAAATCTAGTATTTGCAATTTGATCTGTATTCTTAACTCTGCCACCGGGTAGTACCAAATTGCAGTGAATAAATACATACATACATACATACATACATACATACATACATACATACATACATACATACATACATACATACATACATACATACATACATACATACATACATACATACATACATACATACATACATACATACATACATACATACATACATACATACATACATACATACATACATACATACATACATACATACATACATACATACATACATACATACATACATACATACATACATACATACATACATACATACATACATACATACATACATACATACATACATACATACATACATACATACATACATACATACATACATACATACATACATACATACATACATACATACATACATACATACATACATACATACATACATACATACATCTACAGTGGCAACAGAGATGGAGCAGTACAAGTAAAGGAGCTCTTACCAAATCATTCTTCCCTTTGATAAAGGATCGTCTTAAGACAAAACTACCATTAACAGCGACATTCACTGCAATGGTATCAGGACATGGAAAAACTAAAGCTTACTTGTATAGATTTCATATCATAGATGATCCCCAATGCACCTGCAATAGCCCACAGCAGACCGCAAACCACCTCATTTATGAATGTAGAGACACAAAACATCAGAGGGACAAGTTGATTGAAGAAGTACACAAGAATGGAGGAAATTGGCCAGTGTCAAACCAAAACCTTATAAATAAACATTTGAAAGCTTTTTGTATATATGTTAATTCAATTGACTTGTAAACAATTTTTATTTTAAAACAATACGTGAATTGAACATTTAAATTCTAATATTTAAAAAACTATTGTAAAATAACATCAAAATGTGATTACTATTTATAATGTATCTATGTAATTAAATGCATGTAATGTTACTCCGTAACGGGGCATGCTGTTAAAGTTCAATAAAATAAAAAAAAAAAATACATACATACATACATACATACATACATACATACATACATACATACATACATACATACATACATACATACATACATACATACATACATACATACATACATACATACATACATACATACATACATACATACATACATACATACATACATACATACATACATACATACATACATACATACATACATACATACATACATACATACATACATACATACATACATACATACATACATACATACATACATACATACATACATACATACATACATACATACATACATACATACATACATACATACATACATACATACATACATACATACATACATACATGATCTGCAACTGTTCTAATGCAAGAAAGGATATCTGCTTAGCTCAATGACGGGGCAGTTGGGCCACTTGGTATGTTTGAAATAATATGTACCATAAAAATATTTAACAATTTTTGTGTAATGAGTTCACGTATGTCCCTTAAAGTGAATAAATTGTGCAAATTTACTTTTTAATAAATAGGCCAGTGCAAGAAATTTCAAGATTTACACTATATGTTCCATACAAATATCTATATGTCGTTATTTATTCAAAATATTTACAGCCATTTCTGAAAAAATGTCGATTTTTTTTTTTTTTTTTTTTTTTTTTTTTGCATATAAGGTGTAATTTTGGTGGAAGAGATCTTCAAAACCATCCTATCGTATCCTTCGGAGGCATTGCATTTTAATAATGATAGTTGCATATCAGAGCTTTGTTTGTCTATAAGTGATTTCTTATAGAAAATTCCCAAGTTGTGCAAATTTACTGTCTATGAGTAGGCGAGTGCAGAGACTTCAACATATACACTTTATGTTCCAAAAAATATGTTAAATATGTCGTTAGTGAATCAAAATATTTATAGCCATTTCTGAAAAGATGTCGAAAATGTTTGCATGTAAAATGTAATTTGGGTGAAAGAGATTTCCTTCTGAACCGTCCTATCGCATCCTTCGGAGGCATTGAATTTTAATAATGTTGGTTGCATATCAGAGCTTTGTCTATATACGTTTTCTTTTATTTCTGGCTAAAGAAAAACAGACAAAACAGTATGTGCAACTTAAGAGCTTAATTTGCAATGTTAATTAATCCAACCTTTATGTACTTATAAACAATAAATTAATAGTGTTATGTGACAATCCAACTAGTAGTATGTTCTGAGGATACCTATTTTACTTTCAAAATACAGTACATACGCACATCGAAAAAAAAAAGCAGTCAGTCCAGTATTTCCAGGTAAATGTGTTCCTGTTAAGGACTTTCCGTGCTGTTTGGTGGTTGTCTACGCGAAGTAAATTAAACTGATGGGTGAAGATAGGGCAACTAATAGACTGCTTCTTTGTATGGGGGATAGCACGTCTGCCGCACATTCTAGAAGTCCCAATTTCGAATATATATGGAGATAGTTGCCCGAGTAAATTGTTTCCCAAATTTTTCAGTATTCTGAGAAGAGGGATGTCGGATATCTTTAAACCCTACTGATTCTGGCCCCTTCAATCATTTACGGTCAATGTAACCTAACAGGTGAAACGACGTTCAATAAATAATACAGGCAAGCAATATTAAAGTACCTCTGCGGATATTGGTAGAGGCGTGTTCCTAGAAGTTAAAACGAGAGTGAACTACAGCTAAAGATGTATATATACAACAATGCTATTTCTATTAAGTCTGTAAATAATGTCCAACAATCGACTTAACCCTTGGTTAGGTGCGGATTTACTAATGTTATCAAGAAAAATCATAAGGAAACATACATAAACTTCCAAGTATGACAGTTTATAAATATAGAAAGAGCTAGAATGTTATAATACCTAACAGAAAACCTTAGAAGCCTTTGCAGCCTTTGATCCACCCACTGACCACTTTTACGATGCGTTCTAGACAAAGTGCACCCGAGGGATATCGTTTTAGAAGTAAATGAGTGAAGCAGTTGTAGCCGAAGGTAACAAAGGCAGCGCCGTTAAGATTTTCTGTAGCCAAAACACAATGATAGAGACTCTGAAAGTGGTCACATTAACTTTTACCAGCAACTCGTAGGTTATTTTATCTCCTATTATTCACTTGTTAGTACTTATTCGGTTTTAAAATATGGCTCAAACTTGGAAGTTTTCTGTTGTTTATATATACGAGGGCTGTTCAATAAAGAATTATCATAAATTTTTTACGGTCATATTTTTTTCGCAATAAACTACAAACTTATTACATTCTGTTAGCCTAATGTGAAAAAACACGCCGTAGCAGTTTCATTATTGGTACTCCTGGTTTCCACCCGTGAGAACCAGGCAAGTTCAGACATGTTCAGTATCGCCTACCACTGCAATGGAGGTAACATGCAGTTAAAGTTCATGCTAGAGGAGTAACTGGAGTTTCTTTCAAACGTAATCACTGCTGATGAAACTTGGCTACATCATTTTGAACCTGAGAGCAAACAGCAAAGCCCAGTGTGAAAATCTCCCTTCATCACCAACCCCCAAATAGCAAAAGTGGTTGCTTCTGCTGGGAAAGTTATGGTCATCTCACTCTTTGATATTCATGGAATGGTTTATAAGCATGTTGTACCTCCACATACACATCAGTAACTGGCCAATACTACAGGGATGTCCTGAAAACATTGCAAGTCCATATCAGGCGCAAAAGACCACATTTCCATGAAGCAAGCTGGATGATGCACCACGATATTGCGCAGCCACATATTGCCAGTGTTATTGCTGAATATCTTGCAAAAATCAACGTGAAGTGCATATCCTCCTTATAGTCCAGATCTAGCCCCATGTGAGTTTTTTCTATTCCCTAATTTGAAGAAATACCTTCGTGGGAGACATTATCCATAATCAGAAGCAGTGGTTTAAGATGCGGAGGCAATTTTGAAGGATCTCTCGAAAAATGGTTTCCAGCATGTCTATGAAGACTGGCAGAAACGCTGGGACAAGTGCATCGCATTCAGGGGAGTCTATTTTGAGAAGGACCATCAAAATTATGAGGATGAGTAAAGGTACGTTGTAACAAAGAATTGTGATCAATCTTTATTGAACATCCCTCGTATACATGTAATATATATGATGATAGTTGGCGCTACAGACCATGTAGGCCCTTGGCCTCCCTAACCACCCTCTTCCATTCTACTCGGTCCTCTGCTTTACTTCTCCAGCCTTTAACCCCCAACTTTCTCAAGTCGTCTTCTACATCATCTACCCATCTTTTCCTGGGACTTCTTCTTCTCCTTTTGCCATTTAGCTTTCCTATGAATATCCGTATATATCACTATCACTACCCGGCCTGTGCGAAAAGTAAAATCAAAAGTGACTATGAATAAATGACCAATATTCATTAGGAATATCATCTCGAAGTTTGCAATTCCTCGTCATTCACGGTGTTTGTATGGTATCGAAGGATACTACCACTCGGTACTTTTTCGATACTTTGCTGGTTATTCTGCAGTTTTTATTTCATTTTAAAATCATAAAATATTACTGCCACAAATGGAATATAGCAAAGCCCGATAAATTGGCAGGAATGTGGTACCTGTATAGTAGCATTATGCCTCGTCCGATATGACTTAATGTTGGAAGACGTAAAAAACATTATGCAGGAGAATATTGGTTTGTCAGATTCACTGCCAGTTAACAGTTCTCAAGAAGAACTCACTGTATATCTGAATGACTATTTGTCACCTCCTCTTTCTAGTGCACAGGATCACTGGAAAAAAATTCAAAATTTCCAAAACTAAAAAAGAGGAATAGCCGTTAAATATTTGTGTATTCCCCTGCAACAGTTATCTGTGAAACACTATTTAGCACAACAGAGAAAGAAGAGACTTGACCCGAAAGAGTGAGAAAGCTAGTATTTTCTAAGGAAGACATATAAAGGTGGACTGTTTCAAAAATGAATTTCACTTTTAAATATCTATTGTGCACTTAAAAAATTAGTACACTGATGCTTTTAAATTTTGTCTCATTATAAAATATGCACTTAATTAATTTCGTTGGCATTACAAATTGGCCGCACCGTTGCTTAGTGGCTAGACCATTTGGCTTTCACTAAGGTGACCCAGGTTCCATGCCAGGTGACCACAAAGTGAGATTTGTGGTGAACAACATGGCGCTGGGACGGGTTTTCTCCGGTTCCTCCGGTTTCCCCCGTCAGCATTCCACAAATTGTTCCATCATCATCTTTCCTATCATTCATTTAATCCTCATATATATATATAAGCTTCGGGTCCTCAGGCCCGAAATAAGGGATAGAGGAATAAGAAACCCCTAACACCACGATAGTGGTACAACTAGGGAATTCGAAGAAGGAGGAGGAGGCATTACGCATTTCTCTCAACATTCTATTTTGTATTGAAACTAGAGGCAGAAATGACACAATAGGGTATCGAATATTGGATATCGTGGAAAACATCGTGCATCCGTATCGAGTATCAGGAAATATTTTTATCGACCCATTTCTAATATTTATACATACACTTTATAAGAGCGCTAGTTTAAATGTACCTGTTATGCATTTTAACCTAAGTTATTTCCTCAATATTTTACTTAGTCTAATATTGGAAAGCACTTTAGCTCTGTGAATCTAGGGTCAAATGCATGATGTAAAGAGAATTGCTTTCTAAGTGGCATGCAATTCCCTGTGCCACCTTATATGACAGTCACACTCGCACTGGAGTACGTCCCAATTCATCAAGAGCGATAACAGCCTTTCCATACATACACCTGGTTGGTCTGGATGCACTAAACCCAATTGACTGAAAACAGGCAGCAAGAAAGAAATGAATAATTAGACAACACTCTGGTTATGTCAAGCACTGATCAATGAAAATACCAAGTGCATTCATTTCTGCATTGGCACTTAGAAAAAAGATGGGATATGATATAACAGCATTATATCTGTTTTATCATTAAATTTATTGTTGGCAGCATTTATTCCACTAAAACTTGTCTTTCTGCATTGAAATTCAAGAAGGCATTCAAGAAGGCATTCCTTTTCATTACTCCAAATTTGTTAATAAGACATTTTCAGTCATTTTTAACGAAAGTGTTCTGATTATCCTTATCAACGGATTAGCGCTGGTCAGAAGCCGTATAGCAACAAACAAACTTCGGATCATAGCAACTTGGATCTGTAATCATCACGACTGTTATAGTAAGAAAAAGAGACATATTAAATGTAGTAATGAAAAGGACTTAAGGACACCTCTGATATAATTATTCAACGGAGGAAAAGCGAACGAGGAAACGCAAATAAACCTTTGGCCAGATTGGTCCACCCGGCTTTAAAACTGAAGGCAGATAGTTACCGCGGAATCACCTCATACAATCCAATCCTATTAATTTAAACATCTGTAAGCATTACATTTTCTGGTAATAAAATAATGAAATATTTATAAAAATAGACACTTTTTGCGCGGTTCCGACTTTTCTCAACTGTTAAATTAAAGTTATTCAAATATGCATAACTTTCCAAAAAGATTCCAACAGCAATATAATAAGCAGAAAACTAATACCACAAAATTGTGACCAAGATGGCTTCACATTCTCTGAATCATACAACAAACATTATATAAGATAATGGTAACACTGTACGGCTTTCTCTGTTCCTAAGAAATTCACCCATATCTGTTCATATTGTAACGGGACCGCTGGAACACCCTGTGAAAGCAGCTGGCAACGGAAGGCAGGGGGAGAACCGCGTTAGCCACACCTCACCCTCGTTTGTCTTGTAGTGGTGACAGGCAGCGGTTGGGAGGAAAAACATCAGTGTGCCGTCTGTTTCTGTCCACCTGGTTCCAGAAATTACGTAATCTGGAACATTCTCCTGGTCACTAGAAACCGGCGATATTCCTATATAAAGAAGGTTACAGACAGACGGGGTTGGTTTTGGTTTTGGTTGAGTCAGTCAGTCAGTTGGTTAGTGTGAGGACAGTTCTTGGTGTAAGAAGGCAGTGTTAGTCAGTGACGTGTTAATGAACGAAAGGATTGTGCAACGGAAGACTGTACGTAACTGGTATGTGCATCGGAGTTTATGTAATCGCGAGTACAAGGAAATTGTAACGGACGAACTGGTGAATTGTAATTGTGTGCAGCAAGTAATTCTGTGTAATTGGCAAGTGTTTAACTGTAAGTCGGTGGAAATAAAGAACATTTTTGAGTGGTGAAATTGGACTTTTTATTTCACGAACCCACAAAGTCACAATATTATAATATTCATATCCACAAAATCTCTCACATATAAATAACCTATACACTGATGTTTGGCTAAGAAATATTTCAAACAAAACAATAAATATTTAATTATTGACATACTCGTCAAGTGTTACACAAGTCTTGCGATGGCATGAAAGGATATCAAAAATAAAAATTAAAAAGAGAAAGAAAATAGAAAAAATGAAGAAAGGCAGCAAGAAAAAAAGGAAAGAAGGAGGGAAAGAAATAAGGAAAGAAATGAAAGAAGGAAAGAGAGAAAGATAGGGAAACAGAAGGCACACTGACAAAATATCAAGCTAAGCATAGAAAGAAATAATGAAGAAAGAAAAAAAAATAGCAAAGAATAAAAGAAAGAAGAAAGAAGCAAAAATTAACGCAAACGAATAAAAGAAAGAAATAAAGAGGGAAAGAAAGAAAAGAAAGGAGGAAAGAAAGAAATATAAGGAAGGTAGGAACGCAGGAACGAGGGAGGGAAGGAAGAACGGAAGAAATGAGCGAGCAAGGGAAGGAAGAAAGAAAAATGAAAGAAAAAAGAAAGAAAGAAAAATGAAAGAAAAAATAAAGAAAGAAAAATGAAAGAAAGAAAGAAAAATGAAAGAAAGAAAGAAAGAAAGAAAGAAAGAAAGAAAGAAAGAAAGAAAGAAAATAAAAGAAAAAAAGAAAGAAAGAAAATAAAAGAAACAAAGAAAGAAACAAAGAAAAAGAAAAGAAAGAAAGAAAAAGAAAAGAAAGAAAGAAAGAAAAATAAAAGAAAGAAAGAAAAATAAAAGAAAGAAAGAAAAATAAAAGAAGGAAAAATAAAAGAAAGAAAAATAAAAGATAGAAAGAAAGAAAGAAAAATAAAAGAAAGAAAGAAAGAAAGAAAGAAAGAAAGAAAGAAAGAAAAATAAAAGAAAGAAAGAAAAATAAAAGAAAGAAAGACAGAAAGACAGAAAGACAGAAAGACAGAAAGACAGAAAGAAAGAAAGAAAGAAAGAAAGAAAGAAAGAAAGAAAGAAAGAAAGAAAGAAAGAAAGAAAGAAAGAAAGAAAGAAAGAAAGAAAGAAAGAAAGAAAGGAGGAAGGATGGAAAGAAGTAGGGAAGGAGGGCAGGAAGTATGGCAGGAAGGAACGAGAGAAAAAAGAGACAGAATAATGAAGGATGAAGGAAAGAGAACGAAAAAAAGAATGAATTCAAGGATAAAGGAAAATTTTAAAGTTAGAGAGACAGATGGCATTTTCGCAAAACATCAAAATTCAGATTTTATTTGTTTGTACTAAACCTTTACAGCGCATAAAATCTTTTACAATGCTTGCATATGGTGTAGAGTTTTACCAGGTTCTATGCCAACTCACCCCAAATAATTAATAGTATTACAGTTTCCATACATTATTACCATAAAATAATACTTATAAACTGTTATATATTTTACAAAGAAATTTGTCCTACATACTTCAATTTAATTTAACAACACATTTCTTTAAGTCCAAATAGAAAATCGCCTATTACCTACTGCTGTAAAATTTTTACAAAAAATGTTTGAATTATTGTTAACATTTTTGTAAAGTCCATCTACTTATAATTTTAGTAGTCATGAAAATGTTAAACACAAAATAAGTAGCAGCTAATAAATAAAAGCTAGAAAATAATTGTTAATTGAAGTGTTGGAAGGGGCCACATTTCTTGAAAACCAATCTCAGAAGACATTAAACTGAGTTTTTATTTCTGGATACTCTGTAACTTCTTTGGTTCTCAGCGTCCTATTATATATTGGCCGTGATAGATCGTTTAATTTTGTTCAGAGGTTCTTTGTATCAGCCTTGAGGTTATTTTACATGCCTTAAATCTACCTCCCATCGGCTTTACTTCCATTCTGAAGAAACCCATCTTAAGGATTTTTACACTGGAAAGATATCATCACCCTCAGACAGATATGCGCTCGTGACTTCGGGAACCAGAAGCTAGCTTGTTACCCGAGACCAGGAGGATATTTGATATTTATTGGACTATTGTATCTTGGTTTACATTGCTCTCTCATTCTTTCTCGTGATCACTGACTATAAAATGTCTGTAGGATATAGGTATCGAACTTTTGAATCGAATACCTTACCTATTTATGAAGATGGCTGAGAAAGTAAGATATATTATCTTTTTAATAAAAATATAACTTCTGTGAAAACGCATTAGAATGTGTTTAATTTCCTATTAATTTTATCTGAAGTTTTGGTCGTAGGATAGACATTATTTAGTTTCACAGAAGTAAATGCTTTGCAATATAGAGAATCCTACAGAATGTTAAAATGCTCCAAAAGAACTGAATGATTTTCATAGGTATTTTAAGTGTTAGCCCTGTCATATTCAAATGCAATTTTGCTTAGCATAAATAAATTAAACTAAGTTCAAATAGTAAAATATGGTTTTTGGTCAAACGTGGGTAATTAGGAACATGCATTATGCTGGTCGGATAGCAATGCTGTTGCACATAACGACAATAAGGTCATTTATTCAATTATGTATTATGTAAGGAATAAACGCACTTCCTCACTCAAACATAATACGATGGTAAAAGTTACCATCGAGATGACTATGACTATAATAATGTGACTTTTGCTCTATAAACTAATTAACAACAAAATATGGGGAAAATTAAATTAATGAGCACAAATAAATGTTGTTTGCATGGTTGTCCTATTAGCCAACAAATTATCGCTCACCAGAGTTAATACAGCTATTTATTATACAACATTTATCATACAACATTTATGATTCAACATGCCTGCGGTTGCATTTATTTTTAATATTAGTTTTAACACGATAGCAATCATAATAAAACCCGAAATTTGTGTTATCGTTTTTCTCCCTTTATTTTTCAATATCACCTTTTTTGTATGTATTAGACGACGGTAAGTTGTAATCCTGATTTTAAGCAAGTATGAAATATATTTTGGTTAACATAATTCTGACTTATGAGATGAGACGAGATGTGCTGTGACATTCCTGAGAGATGAGATTATCAATGTCTATATATGCTGCAGAGGAGGGTCTGTACCCGCCTCGGTAGCGTGGTGGTAGCGTGTCTGCCTCACGTTCGAGAGGTCCCGAGTTCGAATCTCGGTCAGGGTGAGTTACCTGGATAAGGTTTTTTCCAGGGTTTTCCCTTATCGTAAAAGACGAATGTCGGGTAACTCTAATCTCTATGGACCCTGGAATCATTTGAGCATCATTTCACCCATTCCATTCATCGTCCGATATGACTTAACGTTGGAGGACGTAAATTAAAAAAAAAGGAGTGTCTGTAACCTCTAGGTGCTGTGGAGTTATTGACCATTTAGGGATATCATTTCTGGACAATGCATTCATTATTAATGTAACAAGAATGCTATATCATACTGAAATATCATGGGTTTCATTAACATTTAAAGCATACTTCGACTACTCAGTCTTCTCCAGGTAAGCCTTACAAGACTTATTATTGTATCTCTCCTTGTTAACCGAGCGGCGTGTCTCAGGCGGTTTCGTCTGAAGCCCGCATTCGGAGGGCACGGGTTCCATTACCGTGGCCAACCTACCTGACTCATTGGTTTTTCCCGGTTCTCTTGCAAATGCTGGATAGGTCAATTACATCTCTCCATGTCATCTCCATTTTCGTTTCACGCCAACTCCCTCCCATCTTGTGGCCTCCTTCAGGTGTATATTTGGGTATCTGGGCGCAGCATAGCAGGATGATATGCTCTTGATCAGCACTTCCTTCTTTGGTAGGACGGTTTCTGTCTACGGGCCGACCTGGTGGACCGTTTCCGGACCACAGCGGGTGAGATGCTGATTGTGCTTTTCTGGGAGAGCTTCCAACTGGTAAATAGTGGGAACCCTGCCCTCTGCAGTGTTCTGAGTCGTTAGTACTGCCGCGCACTGTCTCCTCTCGCCTCTTCCTTCCTCCCGTGGAAGCCCACTTGAGCTTAGGTATAATAAACCACTTTCGGTGCCGAATCCCCTTCGTAGTAACCCTAACCCTCATATTGTTACTGTTTAAGCTTTCATTCAATTCTAGGAATATTTAATAGTGAATAGCTATATAATAGCCTTGAAATTCCATGCTGGTGACGCGAAATAATTGTTAGGACTCAACACTTGAAAAAAACTCTGGGGCTTTACATTCACGCGACATCTCTATCGATTATTCCATATTTTTGCATAGTTTCCAGAAATTCTTCTAGCAAACTTTTTTCTGTTTAAGTTAAATTGAGATTACCTTCATTTCCTTTGTTGAAGGTACAAGTAAATAAACAAATATTTTGGAAATTAAGCACCCTTTCTCACCAGCCGTGTGTAGCACAGTTGGTTTGAAAAATGCAAAGCCATAGCCGGGATTTGAACCAAGGAACTTAGGTCTGCTTCGGGTAGCTCTAAGCATTGACCTATCAAGGCAACACAACAGCACGACATATAATCCTCCAACTGACTTGCATTTTTTCACTAGGCGTCCTTATTTACATATGACACAACTCCCTTAATGATGGCTTACTATGCTATAGGTACTAACTCGCAATGTTAGCACCGGAAGATCCGAGGTTCAACTCTCACAAAGGTATTCGATTTTTCAGGCTGACTCTGTCTACTCAAATATTTTATTTGTAAACCATATATAAATTGCCATATATAAATCCATAATTGTAAACCATATATCTTCATTGAAGTTGTGTCGTTTTACTTAATTTTGTAAATTGTTTTAGAATTTAAAGATTTATTTTGATCTGGTCCAAAATTTGAATCTGAATTTCGTTCTCAAGAGATCCTTTGATAGTAATTAATCTACTAACATAGCTTTAAAGTTGCTTTAAAGCATACTTTAAGCTATCGTTCCGAATCCGCTACATTAGGATCGATAGGCAGCGACTAACCAACTGAGCCATCCAGAAGACTGTTAGAAAATGATACAGAAGATGCTAAAGTACTCGAACGTTTAAAACATCTGATGTGATGCGGTAGCATGTAGTAATAGCATGAGGTAATGTAGTAATAGGGAACAGTGATAATAAAATGTTTAACAACTGGGCGGTAAATCCAATTAAAATTTCAAACTTCAATCCAATTTTCTTTCCATGAAATCACAGGTAAAACTAAAAATGGGCATTCCTTTGAAGGAATAATGCATTGAATAACGTGAGCCATTAATGGAATTCCAAAAATGGCTTATGCCATGAAAAATGTATTTGAAATAAATTGTGGGCTTTATACATATCTAATTTTTTTTCTTTAGTACTTTTCCGTCTATCACTTACATTTACCTGTTATGGAAGATTATACAAATTACTTACAAATAAATTACATTTCACAGGCCATTGCCAGAAAATTTAAGATATGTATTTTAATTGCATGTTCTTCTTTAACTTCTCTAGTTGTACCACTGTCGTGGTGTTAGGGGATTGTTGTTCCTCTATCCCTGAGGAACTATGTCTGAGGAACTATTCCTTTATGTTGATCCTAAGGAACCGAAACTTTGGATCCGAGAGAGAAGCAGGGTAGGCGATCAGCTAAATGCCTGGTGGGAAGTTGAAGGAAGTGGATGATAGTATGAAGACTAGATGATTGATAGAAAATATAATTTTGATGGAGCAATTGGTGGAATGCTGACGGAGGAAACCGTAAGACCCGGAGAAAACCCGTTCCAGTGGGTTCAGCATTTCCAGCCCCTTTCCTTACTGTGAAGGCGTTTGTATCGATATCACACTTGTCCTAATACGAAATAACTTTGCCATCATCTCTCCCTGATACCAATACATCGGGGGAATAGCTTGCCATGCACAGTTTTACAAGTTGTAAACATAACTGAACTGGTCAAATTATATTGGTAAAGGTTGGAAATACCGTTCTTCAAATAACTAAAGAACCCTAATAATGTACAAGAAACACACCGTTAGAAACAAGGTGTACTCTTTTCATTGTCATAAAAGGCAGCCCTATAAAATGTTTCAAAAATAAGTTTACAACCTCACAAATGCCCACCTTTGTAGAGTGGCAGTAGCGGTTCGAATCTCGGGTGAGTTACCTGGATAAGGCTTTTCCGCGGTTTTCCTTATCCTGAAAGACGAATGTCAGGTAGCTCTAAGCTCCATGGACCCCGGGCTCATTTGAGCATCATTTCACTCATTCTATTCATCGTCCGATATGACTTAAGGTTGGAGGAAGTAAATTGCTTAAAAAAAGAAGAAAGGAAACCCTCACAAAAATTGCGTCGATTAGATCGACGATGGCAGTCTTCGTTCGGTGTAACACAGTCGATTACATCAATGTTCGGCATTTAAGGGCAGAACCTCCCTTAAGAGGGAGGGTTAACTATGCTGTTCCCAGATAAACACATAACACACGCCAAAAATACACTTTTCTTGACATATATTTATATATTGGGTTTCAAATCCTGCCCTGTATAATCGTGAAATAATATTGTTGGGTAGAACACATACACTAAAAGATTTCACATGCTATACCTGGAGAATTCAAGATTCACGTAAATTTCATCACGCAAACATTTGAAATACATCATGATATTTTAATCAAGCTCATTGGTGTCATTTCTTTGAAAGTAAAAGATAACCTAAATATTTTCTTGTAAAAGGTATTTGGTGTGGAGGGATGCTCTTGACAAAGTCACTGTTGTATCCTTCGAAGATATTGAATTTAACTATCAAATATCTCTTTTAAATGTCATTTCTTTTATGATTTTTAACATTCATGTACACTGACACACATAAATACTTGGTATTTCAGTTGAAATCCCACTGTCCAAGTTTTAAGAGGAAAGCTTGCAATTCATTAAATACAGAAAAAGTAAAAATACAGATATTTGAAATTGTACCTCGTCATACATCGTAGGTATTTGATATACGTTCTATTATTCGCCGAAAGGAGTTTTCTGTTCCCCGCCACTTGACGCTTCACTCCACAGATCTCCAACTTTACCAGTAAATAATGAATATGATTCCATGGGGCTGACGTGCTTTCTTTTCTCTGCCACAATGCTAACTTTTCTCAAACCACTTTGGAAGAATCAAACGTATTCCTGTCACTCAGCATTAGCATAAATAATTAATATACCTCTAACTTTTTCCAACATTTTTAAAAATGTATAGAGCACAAGGAAAAACGATGAACAGAAGATAACTTACGGAACTTTTCCGCTTCTTCTGCCTCGTGAAATATTTAAGCTTACACATTAACGGGGAAAATTCAATGACGTACTGCTTTTATTTTTAAGGTTGGTCTGTAGTTGGATTCAAGTTTTGCTGCCAGCCCTCATTCTCCGATATATAAATAAACCATATAAACCCAACAATTTTCAGGTAGAAATCAGTTTTATACCTGATAGGCGATTTTATTCACTGCACAAGCACATCACGTCCTAAAATATGTGAACTAGACTAGTAGGGAAAACAAAGTAGACAAATTTCGTGTAGAAATTGTCTATCTTGCTTGAGAAATGACAGAGTTGATGCCGTGGTAATCTGTACAACTCATCTTCGTTCAATCTTGCCGACCACATTCTCTGACACATACGCTCTTTTGTGGTCAATAAGCGAATGCTGAGATGGTTCCCTTCTTCCTGATTCTTCATTTACTGTGCACGCCATTCGCTCTCTGTAATCTGTTTTGGGCGTAGGACCAGGCGAAGATGTTCAGCACGTTACGGCTGGACGGTGGTTGTGCGGTTTGTAGAGGTTTGTCCCTTGCCCAGCGGAAAAAATGAGTAGCTAAGTTTTTTCATGGGATGAATTTGGACGGTGTCGGATACATTTGAACTGAAAATGTTGGGAACTCATCTGGATCTGGTTTCAACCAGTTTCTCCAGGTTTCTCCCTTATCCCTCTCACAGGGCTCACGGTAAAAGCAGAAGGGAATGTTGTTGCCTACCTGCGGTTGGCCCATTGTGTTCGTCCAACAATCTGTCGACGGGCCCTTAAACAATAAACCTTCAGTCACTCCTCACTCACTAACTCACTCACGTTCTCCTGTACTTTCTAGTTCTATAAAATTAAGTCTCTAATAGGCAAAACGGGTTCACGCTTCAAAGGTCAACAAAACCAGAGTAGCAAACCAATACCAGCGTATCGGACCTAGTGTGCGGCTCATTCGCTATTGTTGTCTCAGTGTGAACAGAGAGTAGTTGCTTCGCAAAGTGTTTACAAGTCGGCACCAAAATGTCACAAATACATCAACTGGACTCTGTATTGAAGGGTAGAAATATCGAACGTCCAGAGGCAGGTCAGACACAGACCACAGGTTCTCGGGGCATGAGTGTGCAACAAAGTGTTATTTCCGGGCTTTGACGATAATTTCAAGAAACAGATGTTCGCTAAATCTTTGCACGTGGCTATCCATGGGTCAGTACGCTGCAACAGGACCGATATTTGACCATAACTGCACGACATCGGAATATGCCCTTCCGAGTTTGCCGCCGCTCCAGGCGTGGGAGTTTCAGGCAAACTGTATAGTGGAGGCTCAGGGCAGTCAGCCTCTATCCCAGATGTCCACTAAATTATGCCCAATTCAATGGAATAAACACATGGTCCCATTTACAATGGAATCAACAACATCAACATTGGACCTTAAATGAGTGGAAGAATGTGCTGTTTACAGATTCAGTTTGAACAATGATTATTGTCGCACAATATTCTGCAGCGAACGTGGAACGCGGTTCATCCCACCAACTCTGGAAAGAAGCCCATTTGGTGGTGCTAACGTACTCGTTTGGGCGGCAGCGCCGTGGCTCAGTAGTTAGACGCTCGACTCTCACCAAGGAGACGTGTATCCGATCTCAGGCGACCGCAAACTGATATTTGGGAACAACAGGGCACTGGGGCAGGTTTTCTCCGGAATCTCCGGGTTGCCCCGCCATCTCATTCCACCGGTGCTCCATCTCGGTGCTCCTCGTATCATCAATGTCACCGATGTGGTGCCGCATGTAGTAAAAGTGGACGTTAAATACTACTACTCGTTACATATCTCGTAGACAGGTCTGCACATTTTCAACGGTGGTACTGTGAATGCCCAGAGGTACAGAGACGAAGACACGTGCCTTTTTAGAGGTTCAGTTGATCCACACTTCATCTTCATCGACGACAATGCACGTCCACTTAGAGCCCATCTGGTGGGCATGGACTGGCCAGGGATACTCCCGAATATGAACCCTATGGAACATGCCTGAGATGCAGTGCGAAGTGAGGCTGTAGCCCCCACCGGGGACACTTCCAGACCCCCGATATGCTCTCCGTGAGGAATGGGTAAGGCTGCCTGCAGAACTCTTCAATCACCATATAGAGTGCATGCAATAATGATTTAAGGTATTGCAGCCACAAGGGGTAACTACACCATATATTAACCGCTTAGCACTATCATTGTCATTATGAAATGATTTTCAGATTTTGCGCTTGCGTAAAATGGTGTCCGGAAGTCAAAATTGTCTGTTATTTCTCACTCTGTTACGTTCCAGATCATGTGCGTTGCATTGGTAACAACATATTGCATTATGTTTAATTTTTGTACCATTTTGATAGTTTGGTAGTAAAACATTGAATTATGTTTAACTCTGTGGACACCCGAGTGATTTCCAATAAAGGTTTGTAGGGGGAAATAGCTTAACTTTCAACAACATATTACAAAGTTATTATCCATTTTACAAATCGTCCAGCATGAACGTGTAAAACTCGTATCTGTACCTTTCGATACATTCCTGATTAACGTTTGTGCTAGAGCTTAGTAAAATTATCTTGAATTTATACAGAAACACCCCAGTATCCCGTTGTAAACTTAGTGTTATAAGTATGTTATAAGTATTAAAATACAGAGGATCAATGATGGACCAAATATTATATATATGTATATATATATATACTATCAATATTATAAACTGAAAGAAAATAGTCGAGAAACGAACTAAGAAAACTGTCGCTTCGCACTGAAACGTATTTTTGACAAACAAGGAACTGACATCTGTTGTGTGAGTTTCAATATATCTTTGAGAGTTCAACAGGTGGCAAGCTTGTACAGCCACAGAGAGGCATCATTTTCAATAAGGACAGGTTTTAAATACAAAGTCTAATTTTACTGATGACAGAAAGCATGCTGGAACTTGGTATATGAATTAATTATTAATTTCAAATTATTTTAACAGTATTTTATTTTGCTGATTTGTTAATAAACACAATGGTCCAGCATTTTTTAAATTATGCGGCATATTTGACTCTTTTATAGGGATATGAATATATCTACACCATATAAGTAACACATAGATAAAGAATTACGTTTTATTCAAAAAGTCTTTACAGAGTATTCACTGAAAATGTGCGCTGAATACAGAAAAGCGTCTTAAAACAGATCCCGTGGTACAATTACTATGAACAGGATAAAAGTCAAAAGTCAAAGATCTGTTGAATACCAAATTGGGGCTTGAAATTCAAGACCTTCCACGAATATGACAACGATTCTCAAAGAGTCCATCCATCTCAAATTACAAATTACCCATTTGCAATTATATTTTCTTAAAGATTGCTATAACTATTTCTATTAAATTGTCACATGGTTAAGAAAGTAGAGAAATTAAATCATTTTCAAGATATCCTTATTGATTTTGCATTGCAAAAGCATATACTTATCTCCTTAACAATAGGAAGTAGCTGTTTGTCGGTCTATGTCCTGGACATGCAGAGAGAATGGAATGAAAAAATGATTACATAGCTAGTAACTCGTACATGATCTGAGTCACCTAAACCTATTGGCAGTGGCGGTGGTGATAATAGTTAATGAATATAAATGTTGGTTCCAATAAACTTATTACATAAGAAACGAACATGATTTCCTACGACACCTTCATATGTCATTTATTGCGGAACTCAGTTTCACAGGAATTTTATCTTTAAACAAGTAATTTGTCATTAAGCCTGTTGATATAAAAGTGATATAAATTTGAATACTAACGAATACAATTTATAGGACAACACCCAGCATTAAATAATTGACATAATTGTTCATGAATAACATCCATCTGGTAAAACAAAACGCCATACACTTGTGAGCATAGTAACGCCCTTCGGCTATGTTTACTTGCAATCGCTTAAAATAAAGTTACACAAAACTGAACACGCCAACAAAAAAGTCAGAAAGTCATTTTATACGAAAGCAAATACCAAACGGTGATAGAGGCTGTCAAGATAATGAACCAGCTGTGCCACCCAACACTTGCATGTCAGGGCTGAAAAGTAAGATAGCTCACTGTCGGTTTACTGCTCAGCTTTCAGATGTACTTCCAGGTTTCGTGACTTAAGGTAGTGCTGGACAAATGGTACGGATGCTTTCTCGAAGAAAAGTGAATACTAAGGTTATGCTTCATCGCTATCACCTCCTCAGAAAGCTCTAGGGCTGGGAATTCTTAGAGATTTGAGGTCTCTTGTGATTCCTGCACTTCATCGCTCCCTCATGGTGTATGGTAGCCATAAAAGATTTATGCAGGCTGTAGTCTGCTAGGTGTTCTCTGGTTTGTAGAAATTATGACAAATGGAATGGCAATAATAATATTTACATTAGGAAAACCTGCAACCAATATGTCCTTCTCTTACGTTCAAACCTTATATTGTCATTTAAATACCTACTGAGATATTCATTATAGACGCTTAACGTGTTGGGCATACCTTGGCACACATCCCATCTACAAAGGCTTTGAATTAAGTGGATATAGTTGTGCTCAAATAAGTCTGACCCCAAAAACCGAGGGGGAAGTCTCAAGTGGTTGCGTCTGTGGTCTGCATTCATGAAGCCCGGGTTTGACTCGCGTGAAGGCCCACCTGATCCATTGGCTTTTACGGTGGTTTTCCCAGGTCGCCAGGCGAATGCTGGATACGCTAATTACATTCCACGATTTCCCCGTCCCTCTACATCCTCCCTTATCATTTCATATCATCATTCATCTCGTGGTTTCTTTCAGCGTAGAAGTGTCGGCAGGTGTCTCGACGACGCATGGCACGATGACATGCTCTGCCTAAACCACTTCTTCCACCGGTAGGACGGTTGCCGGTCTCCGAAACCAGGTATCGTACTGAGACTGTTTTCGTACCACAGTAAGGTGGGATGTCCTTTGCCCTGGCCTGCCAGGGGAAGTTTCCATCTAAGTAAAATGCCCTCTTCACTGCCTTGGCTCGTTGAGACGGTCGCGCTCTGTCTCCTCTCGCCTCATTTTTCCTTCCGGGGATGATCCACTTGGGTGCATAGGTATCATAAGCCAAATCTGGTTGCCGTGAAAAATCCTCTCCGAAATAAAGCAGCTTCAGTTCCGACCCTAAAAGATTTGTGTCACTTGACAATTGCCTTATGAGGGTAAAGAAAAACCCGAGATGACACCTTATCGAAGAAAACATTTGCTTTCCTCTAGATTTAATAGCAGACGCCATTCTCCTAAAGAATTTTGATTAGGACAAGAATACTTGTTTCCAAAAATCAATACTTCGTTCTCTTTCGGTCGGAGAGAAACGTGTTTGCTGATCATTTGTGAGTAGTGTAGTTACAATATTACATTTGAAATGTTTGCATTGTAAATTTTAATACGAATTTGTGAAAATGCTCTAACAGTCCATTCTGGTCTCGATTCCCGATACACAGGTCAGGATTGCTCCGAAACTATGACATCGCTTTCCTCTAGCCATATCTGTGTAAACGCTTTCCTCTTGGCCTTTTGAACAGAATCATTTACTCCAGCGCTATAAATATTTACTAAACGCAATAGAGACGAGGTGTATATATAAAATATAGCATATATTTCTACGGGTAAAATATTTTAATTAATATGTCATTTAGTCCTAATACAGGATTCTTGATTTAAAACCTAATCAGGGGAAGACAGGTAGTGTCGGTGTGACGTGAGCTCAGTAAGCTCTAACCCCAAATATGCCCCCAAACGAAAGGCAGGTTAGCGTGTGACGTCACTGCGCTGATTTCTGCTGCCCAAGAGGAAGGAAATCGTTTGATGTGTTGGGGTTTCGACAGCGTAGGAAAGACAGGAAATATATCGAGCACTAATAATATGCACAACTTACATCTTGGTGTTGTAAAATTAATGCTGACTGCTTTAATTACACAATTGGTCACAGTTCATAAACAATTACATTTGGGCTCTGTGATATAGGAAAATATATGAAACATCAACTCGTAGTTTACCTAAATGTCAGGCATGTTAAAAAGTAAATAAAATAAAACATAAAGTAATTTATTCTACAAATTAGAGGAGACCGACTCAGAACAGAAATACGTGAAAATTTTCCGACACTTTATGTTTCGTTTTTCTCTAACTAGTTTATCAATGTCAGGACGTAATATCTGGAAAATTTGTAATCGAAGGCTGCCTGTTAGATTGCGGTACGACAAGGTACTTCGGGGTTTGGACTTAGGTAATTTCATAACAGAAAAAAAAATTTGCACACATATGTCGAGCCAAACATACACATGTTCCTGTGGCAAGTGAATACAACCTAGGAGATTTGTTTTGGGGGACATTCTTGTAAAAATCAGCCAAGTATTTCCTGTGTGTATATTTGTCCTTCAATAAATCGTCACATTGTAAATTTAACAGTTCCATTTGGTACGTGGCGGCCACACTGTTTTCATCGAGTGCACTACACCTGACTGAACCCTCAGGTTCTATACTCACAGTGCCATTTTTATAGGCAACTTGGTACCACACGGCTCTTGCCTGATGTCACACGCACTACAGGCCTCGCTTCCGCCTGAAATACATCACAACACTCGAAGCTGTCTTCCTCTAACTTAACGGAACCCAAGGCGTTTGGCCACTGCCGTTAGCTTGCTGGATTACCTTACTACCGCCTGATGTTTTGCGCGGAGCTAGAGGTGTGCACTCCACTTAGCAATATTATGAATGCTTTCTTTAAATCAGTGAATGACGGTTTAATTGTTCCACAGCTTCTGTTCTTTGATGAGGTGTGTTCCACCTCAGTGGTCGTGTCAACATTCATAACTGTCGCTGCTGGGCCTCTGAAATTCCACTACGCATTCAAGAAATCCTTCATTATGATCTGAATGTTAGAGTTTGGTTTGCTGTTAATGCTAGACGCATAATGGTTCAATATTCTATCAACAGACTGTAAATGCAGGGAGGTATGGAAATGACATTTCGACCCTATTTTACTGTGTACTGACAGAAAAAGAGAAATAACATGGGTGGTTTCAACAAGATTCTGTTATAGAGGAGTCCATGAATAAGAATGTTTTGAAGATAGAGTGATTATGCTGGTGTGGGGTCTTCTCGCTCTCCCCCGATATAACAGTGTGCGATTGTAAGAATTGAAACAACGTATTAGAAATGAAATTCGAAACATTGCAGTGGTCGAACATAATCATATGAGTCAGAATGTGTTTCCCAACGTATTGCTTGTTTAGCCGCAGGTAAGCGACATTTCCAGTATCTTGTATAAGGTAAGAGTGTAATACATGCTTTAAGCGCGGAGTTTGTGTAGGAGCAAAGTTGGCTGTGGCACACCCAATCGCGCACAAGTGAAATGCCGTGCGTCCGTTAGTTTTTAAGTGAATAATTCTGTATAAAGTGCTGTTAAATTTGAAAGTTTATGTTTTCATTTTATTGCCTTCATTTATAGGGTTATTATATATTTTTCTTAAATAGGTAAGTACATATAACTACAAAAATATTTTTATGCTACCCTCATTTAGATAAACGTGAAATAAATTTCAGTTAATCTCTATTTTAATTTGTATGAAATAGTAAGTTTAGTTCGAAAGAGGGAAATATTTAAGTGGTGGAATATCATGTTAAATTTTTTACGGTTTGGATGCTTCGTTTCAAAATGATCTAAGTCATGCTGCAAAAACATTATGAAAGGAATCGTTTAAAGAAGAAGACTATAGCAATAGCACAAAACAGGTTTCTCTTGAATTGAGGTCTAGAGACAGCTGAAATTCCATGAAAAAATATAGTGTATTTTACTTTCTGCACTTTCTTTGGTAATGTAGAAAGTCACATATTAAACTATTTATGGATAGTATTTAAAATTTGTAATATTACATAATAAAGATAAAATGTAATTCCATTGTTTAATGAACGGTTGCTCAACATTACTCTCGTCCCTTTGTAGTTGGTTCACCGTATACTGTATTACACTTAGATGGCACTAGATTCTAAATCCCCTGTTTCAAAGGACCTGTGGAGCTTTCTTTGCTATAAATCCCTTGGGGATTTAACAGGCAGCTTGGGTGGATACCGACCACAGGGCCCAAGTGGTCACGAAGGTTCGGTGGCTTACCACTAAGACCTACTCCTGCATTTTCTGCGCCGTTAGTACAGGTGAACTACCTTAAATGCCAGTTCCTTTAAAAGTAATAGAGCCGGGGAAGATTTTTATTGATGTCGGTGTTGCTTGTCTTATTTGGTTAAATGCGGAAGTTGTTCTTTCCTCTGCTCTCATTCTTCTTTCCGCACTATATACCTCCTCTTAGCACTGTCTAAAACTCCCTCCCAAACAATGTTTTATTCTCTCATTTTTCCTCTCTCTCTCTCTCTGTCTCTGTCTCTCTCTCTCTCTTTCTCTCACCTCTCTGACCCCTGAGTTCTCTCAATTTCTCTCAGATTTTCCCGCTATATTTTCTTTCCTTACTTCCCTCTCTACTTGTGAGTTTAAGCTTTCTGCATCCCTATATCTCCTCTTTCTCTCTTTCATACACACATACACAGCCAAAAAGCGATTAAAATAATGACATGTATTTCAATTGTGTGATGATTGACTCAGGTTATAGAAATTATTAAATCTGTGCTTGTCCTTAGTGATTCTCAGCAATAGGCATGCAATTACATACTCCTTAAGGATAGCAGCTTTTGTGATCATCACGTTTACATACGTGTGATGCGTGTACAGAATTAAGAAATGAGATGTGAAAATGAAGAAGTCGACACACAAAACACGTGAGTGAACTGGAACAATTTATTTAACGAGACAAAATACTGTAAATGAAATGAAGTCAGATTGTGGCAAAAGGACACAATCTGACTTCAAACCTCCCATCACAGTAAATGCTGAAAACATCCGCTGCCGACGTCGAGGCAACGCTGTGCTCGATTTACTATTGAGACACGCATTGGAGCTTTGCTCTGCTTGAAAATACTTTCCACTTTCATTTTTCCCACCTGTATGAAATCTATCTATTCGCGTTCATGTATTTAGACCAAAATCTCACCTTTGTGCTAACTTTTCAGAAAACATTGTATATGTTGTATGAACTTTTGTGGAAGAAAAATATATAGGCGCCTGCAAAAGGTATTACAAATAGAATACAGTGAACGCAATTTAAATGTTATAGTATGTTATGATACGTCCATATTGTGACACAGAGAATGTTTACATCGGGTCCCATTACGGGCCACAGGGCAGCCACATGTGAATTTGAAATAGAACTAGAGCAGTGTTTTAATATTTTGCTTCCATTCATAGTAAGCTAATCTTATTAGAATGGGTTTTCTAACATAGACCATCCAGCTTGTAAAGGCTGTTTTCATTGAAGTTCATACAACTCATAATCTCGGTAAGGATATCAAACGAAAGGACACCCAATATACAACAGTGTGTTTGTGGGTCTTGTTGATTATTATTTACTGCAGCTCTTTAAAGCTCAGAAATATTAAATTTTGAATATGGTTTGACTCGCTAATAGCCAATTTAACTTAGAAAGAAAACATTTCAAAAGTATTACCAGCTTTTTAGATATTGATATTGTTGCAAACCAGGATTGTAAGGATGGGGGTGAAGGACTTATAAACCTAATCAACAACTGGGGATGTAGCTACTGAAAGGATAAGGGAGCAGATGGTAGAGCTAAACAGGTCCAGGTTTAGGGACATGATTAGGGTCAAATAAAGTGATGGGTTCTTCATAACATTGACAAATATATTTTAAGGATTGGGGGAAGTCAAACCAAACAAAGCTCTCCTTTATCTTGAAGAGATAAGGGGTGCAATCAAGACAGACATTGAATCAATTAATACATAACAAATAAATATTACCTTTTATGTAGATTAGCATAGAGATCTGAACAAGAGGTGGCTGGTTCACTTTGATGAGTTGGGTTTTGTAGAAGTATTAACCAGTTCTGTGATGAGACTAGAGCAGCAGCATCCAGCCTTCCAACTAACCAACTAACTGACTGATTAACTGATGACTGACTACCTAACTATGATCTGACTAACCCTTCCTTACTGGCTGTAATCGTTTAAATAGAACTGACTTTCAAAATGTCTGTTATCATACGACTCAATCGTTCCTCACAGAGGGTTTACATCCTATGGTGCAATCTTGTGCAACCCAAAAATGACTCTTCTTAATTTTTCTGCCGATTTAACAGAACACATATGAGCTGGCAGGTCAGTACCACTGCTTACTCTGATCACGGAGTCATCCAATCTGCCCCAACTTGTTACTTCCTGCTAAAGCCTGAAGCTTACCACGAAATGAAATGTGAACCTCCAATAATTGAAATATTTCCCAAACCTTTGTCAGACCTTATACGCAACAATGAGACCACTTAAAGTATTTAATAAATAATTTAAAGTAATCACGTTGGTGTTTATTGAATTAATACACTTTCACACTAATACATACATCAATGAAAATATCCCGTAATAGCACAAAAATATTTCAGACAAAAGGTATAATAGTTGAACTTACTTTATTCAGACGAATTGGAAAATAAATATATATTTACATCCATTTACCTCCTGAAATCTACTTTTCGTGCCCCATAAGAAACCCCAGGCTGGCCCATAGTTCAGTCAGTAGAGCACCTATCTGCCGTGCTATGGGTCTCGGGTTCGATTCCCGGCGGTAGGGGTGTGGACTTTTCTCCGACCAAGATAATTCCCCATTTTCCCCAGAGCGTGGAAGTATGAATGAGAGTACGAATGTGTACGTGATCTAATGATCAAAACCCAGCGAATATGAGTTAATAACCTTCGATGAGTTCCAAAGAAGAACGGCCACCGATATGACTATAGAAGAGAAAGTCGGAACAAATAGAAAAAAGAAACCCCAGGAGGAGTTTTCTAATGTAATATTTTAGAAGACTCTTTCCTCCATTAACATTTGGAATTCTAAGCATTTGGTGCCTTTCTCTATGTATTTTCTTGTAACACTTAATGTTGGTCATTCTTTAAACTTTTGTAGACGTTCACAAAAAGTGTATTACGTACCTCTAAATGCGTTATGTGTATTAACTTTTCAGGGAAATAAAGGACACATTCAGAGTCATGCATGAGCATTTTGTATATTGAAGTAAAGTTTAACACGACGGAAATACAATTAATAAAAGCGTTTGCAATTTTCAATTATGAACATGTCATAAACAGCTTGCTGGGCAGTAACAAACATTAATGGATGGATTTAACTTTTGTATAACGTTACTTGTTTGTATTTTCTTGACACAGTACGCCAATCAATAACTCCATTTTTATTTTCTATACTACAAAAGAGCGTATCACAACTTTAAAATGGTTTTACTCGTGTGAATGCCGTGAGATCTGCTGTTAATCTTTACTCCAGACATTTCATAATACAAAACTGTAATTAGTTTCGAAAATAATCACGCTCATGTTATTGCCTCACATAAATGTCATTAATACAAAATTTAAGCACAGTAAAATGAATAATTGACTAACTTGAAGCTTATACAATTAAAGTTAATAACATTTTCGTCATAAAAGGAATAAAATGATTGATATCCTCCATCGGTTACAAATGGACACCATATTACGGTCCCAAGACAAAAAAAAACTAATTATTTCTAATATAATGTTCCTTTTAATATTTGAAATAAATTCAACATTCCTGTATTACCTGAGCTAATGAAATTGGTTTGTGGAGCGAAATTGGTTTGTGTGGGAGCGAAGACGTCCTGGTAAAACTGTTTGAAGCATTTCTAATAATTTTAACTTCTTGTAAGCTTTCTTTTTCAACTTAATTGTAGTATGTAAAAGTCTTTCTTACTTTTAACCATTTTCTTACTTTTAATCATTGAGCTACCATGTCAGTTTTCCAGCATGCCACTGAAAGTAACCGGACGAAGACAGGGAGATACGTGATTAAAATCCCCTCTAAGGCATTGAATTTTTTGGTCTGGCTCTATCGTTCCACAACTGTTCCTTCACGTTTTCGTGGGAAATAATGATTAATAATAAGCAAAATATATTTTTAGGCATTGTAAAATAATTTACTTTCTTGGTCTTATTGGAAGTTGAATGTTTTATAATGTTCTACTAGGAAAAAAAACGAAATATTAATTACTTACATATTCTCTTTTACTCATGGAATGCCGTGGATCCTTAACACAAAATCGAAGGTACCACGAATCGATAACTCGTGTATTCGGAATGAGAAAGAAAGCAATTACAAGAGGGTTTCCAGAGTTTGGCTCTTTGCAAACAATAAGTGATACAAATTATTAATTTAAAAAATCATTAAGGCGGAACGAAAGAAGTCCATAATTGCCTAATTAAAAACTCACAAATTGATTTCAAGTTTTAAAAAAATGCGGAAGAGATGCACAGTTCAGTGAACTGAATGAAGAAAAATCAGAGCTGTAACGAAATATTTCTATAGCAACAAAATGATATGTTCCTTTAAACTGAAACAACAAATTTAAGAGGTAAAGCTCTGAAGTAACTCCATGTTAAACTAGAGCCGGACTTCGTGTACAGATACAATAGTCTAAATGTGACTCACTTTCATTTCTCTTATTAGGAAAGCTATGAAAGTTCTTGGATACGTACAAGACAGTGTTTTGATTGTAATTAATTCACATTTCTAAAAATTAGTGTCAGGAGAATTTTATGATAAATTAATGCGCTAAAGTGCTTCGTAATATCATATATTGATGGAAAAGATAACTCCATCAGTTTTAAAGTATTTGAGGAAAAAATAAACAACATGATGTTAGAGGAAAAATGTATTATAACAAAAAATAACCCATGGCCCGACAGCCCTTAGAGGGCCAAGGTCTACCAACCCGACTGCCGGCCTCACGCCCATTTACTCACGGCAGATGTGGACGATCATCCAACTGATACGGGGAGGAGATGTGGTCAGCATCTTGGCATCCCCTAGCCGAAATGTTGGTTTCCGTGACCAGAAAAAAATGAGTAACAGAACAACCATATCAAGACCAACCTTTTTATCTACTGCGTTTAAGTCTTTAGAAAAGTGCAATTATTATTGTAGTAACTTTGATTAAATTTATAAATACTTGAAAAAGTGCTTTCAAACGTTTGTAGTAGAGAATTATTTTCAGGATATCCCGTACACCACAAAAATGTTTAAAAATCCATTATAGTTGCGAGTATAGGCTAAGATTTTGGATACATAGAGTCAGACGAAAAATTCAATGGCATGGTCGGGTTTTGAACCACGCTTCTCCCGGTCTTAGTCCGGTTGTTCTTAAACATAGGGGAGGGGATCCGTCCCCTTCAACTGCCGTGGTGCGGGCGCTGCGGACCCTTAGCACTCGCGGTATCTCTGTCGTTACTAGAGGAACCTGGGGCCGAACTGCCGAGCCCCTCCCGTCGTGGAGTTGTTCGGATTGGCTTGGACTCGAGGGGCCAGTATGTTCCCGACACCGACGGGGAATTGGGTACCTCCAACCAGGCTACGGCCGCCTGGAGGGGGTAAAGGGTTGCCTCATAAGTCCCGGGTACTAGCCTGCAGAGCTAGTAGAATGTGTGCTAGATCACCAGGCGGCCCCACCGAGGTTTTCGGTAGTCTTTCCTGTGGGGTTGACGCGCGTAAGTGGCGTATCCACTTCCACCCGTCTTGACGTTGTAGTCAATTGGGGGGTGGGGGCTTTTTAGACTCAAGGTATTGCCCCATGGAAAGACCCCCGGACTTTCCATCGCTCCCGGGTAGAAGGAGGCCCAGGTCCTTGGTCCTACGGGTCCAGGACTAATGGGAGTAGATCCTTTGCACCTAAATAATAATAATGGTCTTAAACATTGAGCTGCCATGGTCTATATGCTGACTTGACACTAAATTATCCAATTACTCGTATTTTTTCTGGTAAACCATCAATAATTTCCCTCAGTTAACATAATAGTAATGGTTTAACGATGAAGCCTGGGATTAAAGTCGCCACAAACTGATATATCTCGTATATGAGAACTCCTCGTGGTTTAAAAGGAAAACTACGAATCAGCTGGAGAATTTAGTGTCATGTTTGCATATTGATCATAGTAGCCCAAGGTTAAGAGCAACCGGACGGAGAAACTGTTTCATTGAATTTTTCAGTCTGACTCTTCAAAACTATCCAAAACTTTAGTCTATACACGGATAGCGTGGAAAAACAATTAATTTCTATCAATTAACCTAATAATAATTGTTCAACGATGAAACCTGGGAATTAAGTACTTACACTAGTAAGTCGCCATAAACGGTGCGTATCTCCTATATGAGAACCCCTCAAGGTTTACCTGGAAAAAGACGAGTAAGTTGAAGAGTGTAGTGGCATGTCGGAATATTGATCATGGTAACCTAATGGTTAAGAGCGACCGGGAGATCCGTGGTTCAAACCGCGGCCATGGCATTGCATTTTTCAGTCTGACTCTATCTATAGGGGAATTATATCAGAAATCACTCAATTATAGGTAAAATATAAATTCTATCGAATATAGCAAATGTAAAAAACTCATCACACATTAGCTTACAACCGATTTATTTTGAATGAGGTGTAAGGATGTACTCGTAGAAGTTATCAACTTGAATGACTGTGCTATGGTGCCAGCAGAAGGCTATTTCATTAACCTGAGACAAACGTTTAGCGTTGTGTATATCATGTTTGCTGTATATGCTATAAAATAAAATATAAATATAAAACTATAACATAAAACGTAACGTAAACGTAACCCATAGCGTAACAGCCCCAAGTGTGCTTGAGCCTACCCACCCGACTGCCGGCCTCACGGCCACTTACGCACGCCAGAGGTGGGCGATATTCAACCGATACGGGGAGGACATGTGGTCAGCATCTCGGCATCCTCTAGCCGGAACGTTGGTGTACGTGACCAGGGCTGCTTACCTATCGTAAGCTCCTCATTTTCCTCACGATGCTGAGTGGGCATTGGACCCATACCCGGGATCTAAAATCCCCATCACATGGGTGAGATCGAACCCAGACCGCTTTCCGTGGCCAGGGACCAAGGCATGCTGCGTTAGCCCGCTACTTCACGGCGCAGGGCATATGCTATAAAATAATGATTGTTTATTTCGTTAACTTTTGTTCTGATTAAGACGTTCCGCGGCGTGAGACCCATTGATGACATTTAAAATATCTCCGTCATTATTATGTGCCACAGGCAGCTTCAGTGGTGAACTATAATATCATTTTTCATGGAATGTGTGAGAAGCTTGAGAACAGGCAACAGCAGTTAAGTTCGCTGATACATTTAGTAGAGGCTAGTAAATTACCAATTGAAACATTCGTTTTAACATAGGAAAATTATTTACTGATTTTATTCCCTGTATCTTTCATCATTTCCTTATGACATTTACATTTACCAGTTATTTCCGGTATCAGTTCAAATAAAATCAGTGGACTGTTAAATTAAATTTATACATTAGATACATGGTATTACTGTCCCTAACAAATCTACAATTCGCAAGCGTTAGAAAAAATTAAGCATAAACTTCTAGCAATTCTAAGTGAGAGGAAATTAACGAGATGGCGCACATGAAAAGAACCCCAAGATAACCTCTGTCTGCCCTTACCCCTTCTCCAGGTCTAAATGCATCCGATTATTTTCTGTGTGAAATTCCTTATGCAACAAATGTGCTTACGCTCGGAGAATCAGAAGGCAATATCGGATGTTCGCTTTCCAATATTACGGATAGATGATTCCCTCCGATGTTCAATAATCTACTTTACAAGTGCTAAGTATATTTTATAGACACTGAACCCCATTATTTGCATGCGAAAATATCACATAATTTCAGTATATCCAGGGTATCTAGTTCTGCTTTTCTAGTTTAGTTATATTATTTTTATTATACTGTTGCCAGGCATTGTTGTGCTGTTGCCGGTCCGCGATCGGGAAGGAAAGAAAGAGACAGATAGTACGGCGCGCAGTTCTAAACGTTTGCTAAGAGAAAAAGAGACAGAGAGATGTCTGGATAGTTCTCTGTTTCGCTCGCTACGTCCTGAAACTTTGGCAGTTTTCGAGCAATCCAGTGAGTTCTAGATAAACGAGTGGAGGTATAAAATAGCCGCGGCTACTCAGCGAGAGGCTAGTTTTCTTTATTTTTTTGTAATTAATGTCCTCCAACATTCAGTCATATCGGACGATGAATGAAATGGGTGAAATGATGCTCAATGCGTCCGAGGTCCATGTAGCTTAGATTTACGCGACATTCGTCTATCAGGATAAGGGAAAACTCCGGAAGAAACCTTATTCAGGTAACTCACCCTGACGGAGATTTGAACTCGGGACCTCTTGAACGTGAGGCAGACATACTACCATCTACGCTACCGAGGCGGGCGAGAGGCTAGTTGAGCACTGTTGTCTATGTGAAGCTGTGTACCGCGTGTAATTTCGTCGTTTGTTTACGTGTGGTGAAGCAACGAGAGGCTACTATTTGTATACCACATCATTTTAGAGCCTGTAAGGGGTGTCAAACGCCTTTCTACTGAAATAAAAAGATTTTTTTTTTTTTTTTTTTTTTTTTTCAAATGAGACTTAATTCTACGAACCTACAGAGTCACAATAGTTTCTAATTGTATACACATTAGTAACAATGTATTCTGCAGGTTATTTGTCTATTATCGACAGTTCAAAATATATATTTTATTTATGATGTATTTATCTTACGTTTCTAAAATTGAACACCCTCTTGCATAGCATTCTTTAGTGCGGGTAAATTTCATAAATACTTTCCCCTGGTATCCTTAAATAATGAGTTTTTCTTAGCTAGTCTCTCTGTCTCTTCTCTCAAATTACTTAAAAACAATTATTTTTCGAGTAATTTTACGTAACTGGAGCCAAATGCATTGCATCTGTTTACAGAGCAGAGAAGTAAAGACAGTTTAAGTTCCTTTATCTTATTTACTTTTATAGCAGCGCATTTCATTTGAATGAGGGCTAACCCAAACCTATGTGACGACATTGCTTATAAGCTATGTAACATTGAGGTTCCTAATTTAATTATTTCCGAAACGACACATAAAATGTGTGATTTAAAAATGTGCGTTAAAATATGAATTCTCAAAATCGTAGCGTGAAGTAACAAGACAATTTCTGTCTTTATTCGGTTCGAATATACCGAGTGATGGCAGCGTTATGTGAATTTTATGGTTCTTTGAAGATAAAAGTTTTAGGTTTAGAAACTTTAAATATATTTTTATTGCTCTCACGCAATTTATTTAAAGCCGCTTGCATCCTGTTTGATGACAAGCGGAATAACACAGTTCCTTCTCTGTCTTACTCTCGCAATAAACACCCCCTCCCCTAAGCATATGCATGAGATATTTTACGGTTCCAAACAGAACGAAAACTCCGGAAGCTTGTTTTATATGTGTGTTTAAATCTGTTCAAAGGCTTCATGTTTGCCTTAGCTATATTACGGCCTACACAATCAAAAAGCAGAAGCTGTAGAGTATTTAGGGCACTGGGAAATGCGTCTGTGCTATACGCTATAAGATATACAATGGTGGGGAATGGAAATAGGCTTATTAAGGTATTACCTCCCAGGGGGAAGGGATGAAGTGACGGAACCACAGGAGGATACAAAACGTAGGCTGATAGGCTACATAGATACAGAAGTCCCTAGTGATTACAAGCTCGAAATCCATTTCACTATAAAGAGTGATAAACTATTCGTTAAATAAGTGGCACTCTAGAATCCACGAGAAGCTCTTTCAGTTGAGCATCGGCCCAACTATATATGACAACAGAAAATAAAACTGAGTAAATGACTTTTGATGGAGAGCTGAATGTTGTAGGCAGAATCCATCCCAGCATTCGGCTGCCTAACGAGAAAAACCAGGAAAAAGCCATGGTCGTAATGGGCAGTCCTGAGCAACGTACTCGGTGCCTCCCAATTGAGAGTTTTACACTTCACTGCTGAGCCTCAGCACTGGGAGATCTGTAGTAATTTTAATAACAAAATTGAATACTGCCACGGCAAACCCAGCCAGCATTATAAATAAAGTTTTGAATAACGTACTACATCCGTCTCTCTCTCTGTCTCTCTCTCTCTCTCTCTCTCTCTCTCTCTCTCTCTCTCTCTCTCTCTCTCTCTCTCTCTCTCTCTCTCTCTCTCTCTCTCTCTCTCTCTCTCTCTCTCTCTCTCTCTCTCTCTCTCTCTCTCTCTCTCTCTCTCTCTCTCTCTCTCTCTCTCTCTCTCTCTCTCTCTCTCTCTATCTCTCTCTCTCTCTCTCTCTTGTAATTTATGTCGTCCAACGTTGCAATGTCGGACGATGAATGAAATGGTGGAAATGGTGCTCAGATGAGTCCGGGTCAATGGAACTTAGAGTTACCCGACATTCGTCTATCAAAATAAGGGAAAACCCCGGGAAAAACCTTATCCAGGTAACTCACCCTACTCGAGATTCGAACTCGGGGACCTCTTGAACGTGAGGTAGACACGCTACCATCTACGTTACCGAGGTGGGCTACATCCGTCGTCTTTCAAATTTCAATTTGGAGCAGGATTCACGTAAAAATATATAGTGCACTAATTTCGCAAAAATTATATTAACATTTTTCAAGTCGTTTTATTTGCTCTTCCACAATAACCAATAAACCTACAGGAACGTTAATTTTAAAGGTAGTTATCTCTTCAATAAAAAGTTAACCAAGGTTGGCCAGTTTCATCCTATTTATATTAACGTTTACATATACAATTACTCTCCGTATGGTTTCCATAGGTACTCCTATAGAAAACTAGCCCACTATAGGGTTATACATACATGCTACGCAAAGGAACACTAAAGTTGCAATTCTGGAATATTTGTTCCCTTGTAAACTTTTATTCATGAAGTTATAACGGTCAATTCTTCTTCTTCACATCAAGAATTAGGTATTTCAGCCTGTTCCGTCCTCGCATTCCATCAACTATTCCAATCTTCTTCTATGGCATCCTACATCTTTTCTTCCACGAGGATTGTATCTTCTTATTAAAACCAGTACTCTTTCTTCGTTCATTCTATTCATATCTTCTTTCCAGTATGTATATTTTCTTCTATTTTGTCCTGTAATTTATATATGCCTAGTTCTTACAGTTTCATTTCTTTTTAAATCTCGCCTAGTGCATTCTTTCTTTAATGGTTAATATAGACTTAAAACAGACTGGTAAGTCTGTATCATGGAAGTATAGTTTGAAATTAGAAATAGAAATTTGATTAATACAGCGATAGTTATTTAAAGGGACTGTGATCTCCGGTGGATTGGATTGGTCGGAGAGTATTCGGCACCTCGAACAGACAAGTCTTTTGTACCTATGCGCCGAGTGGGGCACCCCGGGAAGGAGGATGATGTGAGAGGAGACGGAGGGTGACCGACCAAAGGAGACACTACAGTACAGAAAGCTGAGTGTCTACAATATACTGTATAGAAAATCCCCGGCGGTCCAGGACAGCTGTCATCCCACCATCCGTGACCCCGAAACAGTCACGAGGCCGGTTCGGAGACCGAAGACCGCATCTCAGAGTAAGGAAGACTCCAGGCAGGCTTGCACAATCGGCATCCGGCCAGCCGCTTTCCTGAATCGGACCACTAGGCCGATTGGGAGACCGGAATCCGTCCCGCCGGAGGAGAAAGTGTTCACTCAGAGCATGCCCTCACGCCATGCACCGCGAGACTCCCACTGACACTTCTACCCGAAAGAAATCACCAGATGAGAGATGATATGAAATGATAATGGAGGTGAAATGGAGGGACAGGAAATTCGGGGCATGTAATTAACCTACCCAGCATTCGCCTAGCGACCCGGGAAAACCCACGAAAAATCCATGTGTCAGATAAGTTGGCCTTGGGAATCGAACCCGGGTCTCAATGTGGGCCATAGGCCGCCCCTGGCTGCGTGGTTAGACCGCTCTACTCACACCATGATGACCCATGTTCGATCCCAGGCAACCGCAGAGTGAGTTTGGTGGTGGACAACATGGCACTGGGGCGGATTTTCTGCGGGATCTCCGGATTTCTCCACCATCTTATTCCACCGGTGCTCCATCTTCATCTCATATATCATCATTGTCATGAGCTGGGGTGCCTATGTAGTAACAGCGGGAGTTACAGACAAAACCATCGGAGCCATCCCGCTCGGTACCTCAGGTGGAAAATAGTTCTGGTAATAATCACCACAAATTCAATAAAACGAAGTGATAGGGCAGTTTCATATCTTATATAGTAAAAGCTTAACACTCTCCTCCTAAATATTCCTTTTCAGATCTTTATTTGTATATTTATGCATCAAATATATTAAAATTACAACTATATGCCGGTTAATATTTTTAGCTTTTTCAAGAAGGAATTAAAACTAAAATTCGTAGTTCTTTCGTTGGAGCATCTGAGGAAAAAAAATTATACTTAACGACTTATAGTATCCCTCTTATGTAGTATGATCACTTATTAATAATTATTGTATGTATACTCATTTATTGTTTGAGTATAACTCTTATGTAACAAATTATTAAAATGTTACAAATTAAATAAAATCCATGAAGTATCTAAGTACCAACCTTATCCACTTTTTGGATCAGCAATTCACTCACTCACAAAACACCGCCAAAACTTATACAAAGAACACGTTTCTTGTAGTTTTTAAGGTGATATTAGCAATCAAGTAATGAGCGACTGCATTATGTATGAGGGCAATACACCAAATAAGTTCCAAATGCTGTCAGGCTTCGATGCAAGAATAACAATGTATTTAAAATTCAAAAAGTAAATTCTCTAAAACACGATCAACAGTCATGGATAATTGGATCAATCTAAGGAACACAACACTGAAATAATCTATTTTCGCTAATAAATTGGCTGTTAAAATTATACTCCGAATACTTACTATCCAAAAACCAGCTGAATGTTAAGTAATGTTTATAGTGAGTCAGTTTATCACACTTAAAACCTAGAGTTTAAAGTATAGTGTTGCTTGATACTGAAATTAATTTGGTGTTAGTAGTAAGAGATTTTATTTTACATCATCAGTATTACGATACATTAAATAAATTATATAGCTGTAGATGCAATTAAAAGAAACTAAGATAATATGAGAAATAAACAAAAATAAGAATGTAAATAGTAAATGAAGGTCAAAGTAAGAAAGAAGAAGTCAAAGATATTAAATCAATGAGTATTGATTTGAAAGCTGTGGTTGTCTAACAGACAGGGTTTGAACTAAGGCATCGAACCCTTGGCCACGACACTTCAACTCACTTCACCTCTGGCTGGCAAAGAGAACGGACTTACGTAGCATTCTTTCTCTTAATCTTGTTCATAAATTTACAATTTATGGATATATTTGTTTTATAAGATATGTATGTGATATATATGTGATCGGTGTATTTAAAACATTTGATGTTAATGGAAATTAATTGTTATTTCACACTAGCCGTGTGTAGGACGCACTATGAAGGGGTAGAGCCAGATTGAAAAATTCAATGCCATTGCCGGGATTTGAACCACGGATCTTCTGGTTTCCATCCAGCCGTTCTAACAAGTTGAGCTATTATGGCCAACGTGCCACCATGACATTAAATTCCCCAACTGACTCGTGACTCATAACTGACTCATAAATCCCGACTATGGCATTGAATTTTTCTGTCTGGCTCTACCCTTTCATAGCGCGCCCTACACACGGCTAGTGTGAAAGAATAATTAATTTCCATTAATTGTACCTAATAGTGATTAACTATAAAGCCCGTGCCTTAACGTACTTACATGTAGTAGGTCGCCATTAAGGTAGTTGTCTCATGTGTTTATGAGAACTCCTAGTGGTTTACCGGGAGAAACACGAGTCAGTTGGAGAATTTAATGTCAAGTTGGCACGTTGGCCGTAATAGTTCAACTGGTTAAATTGGCTGGATGGAAACCAGAAGATCCGTGGTTCAAATCCCGGCTATGGCATTGACTTTTTCAGTCTGGCTCTACCCCTTCAATAAAACTTGATTAAAACTTTAATTTTGTGTAGTTTTTTAAACCCCATCTACACAAACCCTGAATGGAAACCTCTCTTGCTCTGCTGAGCAAGGTTGAGATAAAAGCGGATGCTGGTGAGGTCTTGGAGATGTTTAATATCAACGGAGGCTATTGATTCCTCGCATCAACCTTCAGGTAACCTACAATAGTGAATTATACCCTATATGTTATTAAATATATTTAGTACATTAAATTACCAAATATATTGTAACAATGTTGTATTGTACTCCATTGTCTTGCCATTTACGTTCAGTTTTTAAAAGTTATTGCGATTTATGTCTCAGTTGTCAGAAAGAATTGTTATATTAAGAATACTGTTTTGCTTTTGAGTTGTGATTAACCGGTTTTGTACTATCAGTGTTAAAATAGTTAATATTACGAGGGCTGTTCAATAAAGAATGATCATAATTAGTTTACGGTCATAATTTTTTCCACTAAAAATCCATCTTATTATATTCTGTTAGCTTAGTGTGAAACAAACACGCCGTAGTAGTTTCATTGTTGGTACTCCTGGTTCCCGCACGTGAGAACCAGGTAAGGGCAGACATGTTCAGTATCGCCTACCGCTGCAATGGAGTTAACACGCAGCTAAAGTTGATGTTAGAGGAAGATATGGTGTTTCTTTCAAACGTAATCACTGCTGATGAAACTTGGCTACATCAGTTTGATCCTGAGAGCAAACAGCATAGCTAAGTTTGGAAATCTCCTTCATCACCAACTCCCAAAAAAAGCAAAAGTGGTTGCTTGTGCTGGGAAAGTTATGGTCATCTCATCCTTTGATATTCATGGAATGGTTTATCAGCATGTTGTACCTGCACACACACATCAGTAACTGGACCATATTACACGGATGTCCTGAAAACATTGCAAGTCCATATCAGGCGCAAAAGACCACATTTCCATGATCAGGCTGGATACTGCACCAAGATAATGCGCGGATGCCAAAGTTGTTGCTGAATATCTTGCAAAAATCAACGTGAAGTTCATCCCTCACGCTCCCTATAGTCCGGATTTAGCCCCATGTGACTCTTTTCTATACCCCAACTTGAAGAAACGCCTTCGTGGGAGGCATTATCCATTATCAGAAGCAGTGGTAAAGGCTGCGGAGGTGATTTTGAAGCATGTTTCAAAAAATAGTTTCCAGCATGTCTTTGAAGTCTGGCAGAAACGCTGGGACACGTGCATCACATTCAGAGGAGACTATTTTGAGAAGAACCATCAAAATTATGAGGATGAGTAAAGGTAAGTTGTCAAAAAAATGTGACCATTCTTTATTGAACAGCCCTCGTATATATCTATTCATATTATGACTTTTAGTTACATGCTGATGTATAGGATTGATAACAAAATTAATGTAGCGTACGGACAATCAACGACGAAGTAATCCGAAATCAGTAAAGCAGCAAAGAGTACCATTGTTTATTTCTGAAAATTATCTTCATCTGCCACATATTCAACTAATATTTGCACCTGAGCAGAGCATTTTCAACCATGCCGTTGAGTAATGTGGAACTCCCCCCACCCTGTTGTGTAGATATACGTATAACTCCAAAGTATTCGCTTCGTTAAGCACCACCTTAATGTTAACTTAGTGCTATGAAGCCTCAGTATCACAAACGTCGCAATTTAAACGCAACGCATATGTGTGTGCTAGAGCAGAAGAAATTCAATCAGCAATTATATCCCTGGCGACTACGCTGTACATTAAATTAATGGGTCACACATTCAGTTTCAATGATTACTCAGGTCACCAAACTAAGGTAAATAAGTGCTGCCAGTTGATACCAAATTATTGACTAGTAATACTAATAATTTTGTTATGAAATCACAAAGAGACTGATAAAAGGTTCCAATATTTTTTGAAAAGCAAGAGTCAATAGTTAGACAATTTTTTGCTGAGGAAAAGCAGTTAAGCCTACTCACGAAGTAAGTCCATAGCAAGTCCATGGCACTCAACACCTCATATGATAGGATATGTTACGGGTGAGGGCTATGGATGGGAGATTTACATCAGGTTGGGTTTTTCTCAATGTAGGTCTACATGGATTCTCTCTTTTGAGTTTCAGGGAGTGGGTGCGTCCTGACAGTGTATGGGTATTATCACATAGAAGACACCACAAGACGTTCTCTCCACTCGTCACTGTTGTGTTGATGTTATCCGCACATTAGACGGGATATTTAGGATTTGCCGATTGCTGTGCGCGGACATGACGGCCAGTTTGAACCACAGTTGCCAGTGAACTTGTAAATTACTAGGACGCGCTGAGTGATCTGTGAAGCTGTGTACGCGTTGTCTTTTCTGGACGTCGAGAGCATTACTTCGCGCAATAGAGTATTACCGGAGGATTACACAATTGAGTTTGGTAAAATCTCGATGTCACTCGCTAACACAGGGTGTTTGATAAACACCAAATGTGTGTTGCTCCGTACATTCACGACACGGACTTTGATGAACTTTCCGTACTTGTTGCCCCCTTCAGTCGTCACTACAGAGTGTTTCACTAGCAAACATCAAACGTCACCATTGTTCAAATTTCCCCTTGCTTTTGCCGAATTTTGGACACTTTACAAGTCATGTGACCTGTTTTTCGTTCCTTATATGTTGTGTTTCTTCCCTACTCTTAAATTTCATCACAATTTCTAGTTTCTGAGGCATGTATTCCACGCAACTTTCACTTCCCCACGGTTTAGGTAATTAATGCAGAAGCACGTTTTAAAATGTCTATCTTAAATCCCCGGTGTCTATTCTCACATCACGTATCATGTGCAGACCAATGCTTCGGCTGCCGACCAGGGTCTAGCCTTGAGCGATTCTCGAACAATGCCCCCTTGTCGGCTCAACACAAGGAAAGTTCCTGTGAGGGTAAGAGTTCATTTTCCCGGCTATGTTAACACGTTGGGTTCACGTGCTTGCAATAAAATATATGTATTGGGATTGCCTGTTTTTGGTTTCTGCAGCTGTATATTAAATCATTATCCGCTATATTTGTTATAATTTAGCTTAATTCCTATTGCGGTATCTATCCGCCCTTAATTATGCATTTAATATGACTTACGCGGTTATTATGCCAACTTTATGCTTAACAGGGACGGTATCAGAGATCCATACGTTTCGTTCACGTCTGCGGTGAACTTCATCAGGGGGGGCGTGGTCTTAGTCTTCTGAGTGAAGTTTCTTCTATCTTCAAATTAGACTCCGGCCGTTAAAGCTTACGATTATTTAAGACCTCAATATGCCTATAAATAACAGAATTTTTCTATATCAACTTGGAAAATTATAAAGGAAAAAGAATGTCTGATTTTACCATAGTGATATTTGCGAATAAGTAGTTTAATACTTGGCAAAGTATATTGTAGAGGCTTTGGTGTAACAATCATGAAGTAAGTGGAACTGAAGTTAATAAAAGAGAAATTATTTTAGGAATCTGTCTTTCTCGTCTGTTACACTCGCTTATATTTCAGAAGCACTTACTATGATCGGTTATCGACAAACCTAGGGCCTAAATGTCGCGCTCGGTTTAGACATTCTTAGCTGAAGCCACAAGCAGATATTCACTTGGCATTTTAGCGACTCGCGACCCTTCTCATTTTTATTACAGAAACACGCATTTCAAGTCGTAGAACTCTTAATTCCTGGCAAGTTAAAAGATATAATACTTAGTTGTTAGCAGCTCAATTCTGTGATTTCAAACAGTCGACAACACGCTTCAAATGGTTCATCTAATAGCCTCCATTAAATTTATCAGCCCACTCAACTGGAGTTGTCTACTTTGGCATCCGCCCATATGTACATGAGAGAGAGAGAGAGAGACATAGAGAGAGATACCCCATAATTCATCCTGTAGCAGCCGACCATAGGTACATCAAACGCTAGCACTTCAGAATAGCGCTAAAAATTTTCGCATTTTATTAACCTAGAATTTTATAAAATGGTTCAGTTAAATTGGTATTTATTTAACCTAAAATGTTTACAAGCATTTTGCTAAAACTATATACCTAGAAATAATTTACAGAAGAAAATAAGAAAAATATTGTACCTATGAGCATTCTAAACTTCAAATGCTTTTATCTTACAGAACTGAACTTATTAGATTTCGTATGTTCTCACAAATATTTCATTTAGCTTACTTGATGCCAAGAGGTGCCAAGGAAAACGCTCTCACCAGTATTCTGGCAATAGCAACAGCAAATATTTTTATTCACATTTTCAAATCTCTGTTTGTTTATTCATTACATTGTAGCCTTTTTGCCTTGAATCTTTCCAGTGTAGCCGTTTTAAAATATAAATGTTACAAATATATGTAAAGGACGTGGACAATTCAGCTTTTCAAGGAATTTCTAAGCATCTTTCAGCGAATTTCTTTTGTTTGTGCGTTTAATAACTTTAATTTAACTTCAGTACTAAAAGTAATCAGCTTTACAAGCAATAACAGGAACTGAAGCATTGCTCGTGGACTTATCAAACAACACGTATAGCATGTGAGATTGTAAAGAGCCTCTTATCTTCCCTTAAGAGTTTAACTTCCACTGTAGAAAGACCTAATTTAATATAATGTAAGGCAATATCGTAAATGCACAAATATCTTGGGATAAGTTCGCAACAATTTATTACTTTCGCTCAGGTATATGGTAGAAATTTACGAAAGCAAATCAGGAAAACATGCATCTTAAACATGCGTAGTTCAATGACATGCGTTGAGGTAACGCCTTGAGGTTACTTTCTTAACAATAACAGTAACAACTACCTGCCCGCCCAGCTACCCACCTAGAGACTGTCTAGTGAACGCGAGTGCAGTTTGCCCCTCAAAGGAAACTCACCCTACCACCCACTAATGACCGCCATAAATCCACACACTTCAGAAATGGAACACTGTCGTTGAGGACCAATAGCAACCCTGATTTTCTCGAAATGACAGTCGCCTGTTTACTCTACGTGGAGTCTCAGTTGCCAAAGTTGCATCTTCCAGTTGATTTATTTCATTACGTGCAGAAATTCATTGTGTCACGATGTGGAGACCGTGGGAGAGAAATGCAGTGGTAAATGCAAATGAAGTAGTAGATAACTTTCAGTCAAGTGAAAATAAGCAAAGTGATGACAATAGTGTGAATAAATTGGAAAGTGATGCTGAGCTGAGCTATGTTACTGGATAAGCCTCAAAAACAAAGTTATAACGGGAACTCTTTCTAAGAAAATGAAAACGCTTGTTTTGAACACATATAAATATGTGGTGAAAAATAATCTTGGTAAGGGGTCATTCCATGTACCTGATGATCAATTCTGGGTATTCACAGAAATACATTAAGAAGTATTGTGATGAATGGAATACCAAAGACGCCGATCAAGTGTGAAAGTAAATCTCTAAAGTAGATAATTTCACATGCGATTTCATTCGCCGAGAAATTTATAGATTCTATGCAAAAGGGAGAGCGCCCACCATATACGAATTGGTTGCATATTTGCAAGAAATTTGTGATTTTCCTTATGGACACTGCAATTTGCGCGGTCTCCTAAAGGAGCTGGGTTTCAAATACCGCATTATGAATAAGTTAAGGGTTATTATGGAATCCAGTAGAGTTCTAGCTTGGCGATATATATATATATATATATATATATATATATATATATATATATATATATATATATAGTTGTCAAAACTAAGGAAGTGTTGCAGTAATGGATATAAGATAGTTTATTTAGACATATATATATATATATATATATATATATATATAGTTGTCAAAACTAAGGAAGTGTTGCAGTAATGGATATAAGATAGTTTATTTAGACGAAACCTTGTAGGATGCCCAAGACGTATCGAGAAAGGTGGCAGCCTTGCAGACCGGACTGCGGACTGCGAGAAGGAAGGCCGGGGTTGTGAAACGATTATATGGGTTCGTCAAAGGAAGCGGCCGAAGTGCACATGAGTTAACTAAACAGACTCTACCCACCTATGTAGGTACATATATACACACAAACATATTACTACCCACCCATTCATCTGTACCCCTCCCTCCCCTCCCACCATCCTTCCGTCTATCCATCCATCCATAGATACATTGATTAAAGCCGAAGCAGAGTTCTGACTCACCTTCACCTTAGTAGAGTTTGTGAACTCGTATAATTATTATGGAGGTCTATGAAGATTATATAATGCATTTGTATAATGCATAGAAACATTAGGAGGCAAAGCTCGAAAAGTTTGTAAAAAGAAAATTGTGTTAAACGTACTTACCCTCTTCTTTCTACGTTATGACTTCTTCGCTGGAAAGATGAAACCTAATTTACGTCAACTACAACTAGTGCACCTGTAAATAACCAAAAACGGAAATGAAACAAATTAGGTCTATAATAATTTCAAGTCATTTAGTGTTTTACCGCAATGGATATTGTTGTTAGAAGTGTGATATACTTTAAAGTGAAAAGTTCCTTTTTGGCCACCCAATTATTGCATAAACTTTGTTCAGTCATTTCGTGAATATAGTTCAGAATTTAGTTTATTTAGTTTTAGCCACGTGCTGCTCTAATAGGTGTTCTTTTAGGTGAGAGCACTCAATTGCTGCATGTTTCTAAGCCGAGGGTCTGTAGCAGAGCAAGTAAATGTGCACAACCTGAAAGAATTAAAACAAAACATCCGCCAAGAAATTGTCAGCATTTCATAAAGTGAACTACAGCGTGTGATGAATAGTTTACTAAAGAGGTACGAAAAATATACAGACAAGGACAATAGCCAGATTTAGCATCTCCTTTCATAAACTTTGAAAGCAAAGCTTTTGAAACAGTTTTTAAAATGCGTTCTTTCATTCGCGCTTTTCTCTGTTAGCGGCAGAGGGCGACGAGCACCCGACGCGGATAGGCACAACGTTCATCCGGATATATTTGACTTTCCCTGTACTTATAAAACAAGCGATATGGCACTGCATAGCATTCTGGGCTCGCATTATGTGGTCTTCGTTCAATTACCGTTAACTTCCTGCTCTCCGCTTGGTTTTTTTCTTGTTTTACAATGGTGGCTAGGAGAATACTGGAGTGATTTCCCATCTAGCGCGAATTCATTTCCATTGTTTTCCTATCATTTCCTTAAATCTTTCTCATAAGCTTAAAGGTTTAATAGCATAAACTAGTGCCAAACAGTATCCAAGAAATTCGAAGCGAAAGGCATGTTTTGTGGGCACTAAAGGGCTGGTTTGTGGACGGTTCGCTTAACGCTCTCTATCGCCAGCTCCAGAATTGAGATTGGGTCTTCAACTCGAGACATTTTAGCTACTTCCGTGGGTCTATGTGGCCATTCTACTTATGGCCTATAGACTCCTGGAAGTTGGTGGCTGCGATACATCTAGATAGCAATATGAGAAGTGCTCCTTCATATATTTTTGGAACAAAACTAGTAGTGCAGATAACCAGTAGGGAATGTAATAAAATCATATGAGAGTTCTGCAATTAAACTTTAGTCCACTTTATCCCTCTGTAATCATGGAAGCTGTAGTGAACAGCTAAATGACCTGCACGTTCCTGTTCTGCTTTTACTTTCGAAACAGATGGTGCCACTGACATAGCTCTTGACGTCTGCCATACTCTTGGAAATGTCCCTACAATATAGGGATAATCAAGCTACATCATCTGCGTTACCATATATATGGCACCTCGAGAATCTGGTGATAATAAAGGGTTGGCGTATCACTCCTTTAAATGAAGGGTTTGCAAAATAAGATGTGTTGGCGACGCGGTTTACGTTAATTTATCGTTAATTGTGGGTTCTAAGTGTTTCTGGACTTTGCATGTTTACATGCTATTTGTTCTTTTCAGGTCAGTAGAGTCTCAAGTGGACAGCAAAGAGCATTTTCGATTGCTGCATTTTGTATTTCACGGAGATGCCTAAGCCACAGGAGCTATTTTGTGTGGCTTTTTCAGGTTCTTACTTTTAACCAGGATATTCTGAAATAGTAAGGATTTATGTGTTTCTGCAAACAAAAAAGGTAGCACGCTTATAAACGAGGCAAGGACCTTAGTGCAGTAAACGAAGGGGCGTCCAAAAGATCGTCCGGTCGTGGAGTTTATGGTATTTATTGCTTTCCCTTTTGTTAAAGACTGCTCTGGTTCATTTTCATGCCAAACGAACTAGAAGCTTCCGCTATGCCCGTAAGTGGCTGACTTCTCCATTCTTTAAATATAGTGTTTCCACTCCATTCCAATTTCGTATTATTTTAACCATTAATCTGTAAATATATGTTCACCCATTTCAAATATCTTGCTTTACAATTGTATCTTGCTTTGTACCAATCTTATGCCGTTCTTAAAGCACGTATTTCTGCCACTTCTATTTAACAGCCTTCTGATTATTCATGCAACTCTTCAATCTAGACAAAATCCTAGCACCGTCATCAGATTTCATAGTATTTGTCTTTCTTGTTTCCAAAGTCCAGTTATTTTCCTAAATGTTGCCCGGAGCGCTTGCAGTTTATTGTGCACAAATGTTATGCTGCATTGTATATATTCAGTATACTATTTGATTATTATTTGGTGCATGATCATGGTAATTGGAACATGAGTGAATACAGTTTTGAAGTGTGAAGTTTCCATTTATTTTTCTCAGGTGCTGTACGTAATTTGAAACTCGAGGCCAGCTCAGTCTCCCCCACTGCTCTTTAACTTGTACCGAAAGATGTAATTAAATAGTGTTGTAAAATGTTTCTTTCTACTAGTATGGAGCGGACAATCTCCAGCTACCCTTTTATGCGATTTTATACGGATTCGCATTAAGAATAAATAAACACAATAGCAACACAACGTTTTAGTAGTTTTATTCCACTCACCCATTTATTTCATTCATTATTCATTCGTTTATTATTCGTTCGTCCGTTCATTCATTCATTCATTCATTCATTCATCCATTTATGTATTTATTTATTTATTTTAGCCTTCGGAGAGAAACCGTTTGGCAATCGGGGAGGAATCTATGAGAGCTGTTCAATAAAGAATGATCAAAATTGTTTTTGACAACGTACCTTTACTCATCCTCATAATTTTGATGGTCCTTCTCAAAATAGTCTCCCCTGAATACAATGCACTTGTCCCTGCGTTTCTACCAGTTTTCAAAGACATGCTGGGAATCATTTTTGAGAGATCCTTCAAAATCGACTCCGCAGCCTTCACCATTGCTTCTGATGATGGACAATGCCTTCCACGAAGGCCTTTCTTTAAGTTAGGGAATAAAAAAGTCACATGTGGCTAAATATGGACTATAGGGAGGGTGAGGGATGCACTTCACGTTGATTTTTGCGAGATATTCAGCAATAACATTGGCAATATACGGCCGCGCATTAATCGTGGTGTAGCATCCAGCCTGCTTCACGGAAATGTGGTCTTTTGCGCCTGATATGGACTTGCAATGTTTTCAGGACAAACATATAAAACATGCTGATAAACCATTCCATGAATATCAAAGAATGGGATGACCATAACTTTCCCAGCACAAGCAACCACTGTTGCTTTTTTGGGGGTTGATGATGAAGAGATTATCCACACTGAGCTTTGCTATTTGCTCTCAGGATCAAAATGATGTAGCCAAGTTTCATCATCAGTGATTACGTTTGAAAGAAACTCCAGATCTTCCTTTAACATCAATTTTAACTGTATGTTAACTCCATTGCAGCTGTAGGCGATACTGAACATGTCTGAACTTGCCTGGTTCTCACAAGCGGGAACCAAGAGTACCAACAATGAAACTACTACGGCGTATTTGTTTCACATTGGGCTAACAGAATATAATACGATTGAATTTTAGCACGAAAAATTATGACTGTAAAAAATTATAATCATACTTTATTGAATAGCCCTGGTATTGTCTCTATTGGCGCACATATACACATACACAACACATATATACCCAGGCCCGAGGCGGGAATCGAACCCGCGACCCTCTCCACACAACTTCCTATTATTTGCCTGTGTTTACAATCCTTTGGGATCGGTTTCTGAACAAAGTTGTTCGATTAGAAGAGTGAAATACTAGTAAGTTGATGTACAGTAAGTTACGGAACACAAATAGAGCGATTGGAAGCTGCTTGTGTCTGATATGATTTCTCGCGCCAGCCGATGTATGACGCATTGCTGCCCAGAAGACATGATTATATGTGAACAGACTATACATACACAGGACTCGCCGTGTATGTGTGATAAGCTGAGGTAAACATCTCTGTGTTGCGAATTGTTCCCGATACGCTTTCTCGCTTTGCCATGTAGTATTTATTCTTAATATATACTTAGTTTACTTCATTGTCAGCAGCTTCTGCTTTTTACATAATTGACTAGCATATTTAAATTCTTTGAGATAACATTTTGAATGAAAGTGGATGACAAAACTCCATGTGCAGGAAAATAGAATGCCAAATAATTGTTTTGCACACAATTGCTATGAATTAATTCCTTTAATAAAAGTGAGACATCTCGTTAAACCGATTAAAAAATAATATGTGCCTGCTCTCCTACGTCAGTCGGGAGAACCTGCTGTTTGACGCGCCCAGGTTCATTTCCAGACTAGCGGGTGAGAATTTATGTATGTGTAAATAAGAATGTGGATGAGAGATTTAAAGCTTCCTCGGCGTTGATTCGTTATGAAGATTTCTAGCGATTGCAGCCAAGTGATATTTCCTTCTTCCAAGCTTTCAGCATCTTAACTCTGTGGCCTTTATCAGGGTTATAAGGAAAGAAGAAGATCTGAAGAAAGAACTTGGAAGAAGGAAACATCACTTGGCTACAATCCCGCGAAACCATCGTAATAGAGAATGTGGATGTTTGCGTGCCTGTGAGTGTGGTCTGTTGTATAAAATCAAAATAATACCGTTGAATTAAATGCACGTATACGAGTTATCAACACTGCCGGTTGGCAGTACATTGCACAGGTAAATGATCAAAGTTATGATGAAATAGTAAATCACTATTGAGACAGTTGTTTTATTTCAATCCCAAGAACATTGGTACTTTATATTTGTTTTTAAATTTGTTTTAAAAGTATTTAAGAAGTCCTCAATGGTTGTAAGTGTTTGTGAAAGAGAACGAGATTAAGTGTGAAAAAGTAGAATGTGTGGTATGTAATTCATGAAGAGGAGAAAATCAATAATGTTAAGCTGTTTTAACTATGTTATTAAAAATCCAAAATTATTTGAAATTGTAATTGTGTATTGGATTGTATATATTATGTTTTAAAAGGAAATATTACAAAAGTAAAAAATAAAAATATTTTATGATTGTAGTGATCATTAAGAACGATGTGACCAATAATAAAATGTTCAATTGCCATAGCGATAGTAAAAAACCAATAAACTTCGTTTAGGAAGTAGGAAGCGTCACTCAGTGTCAGAAAGGGAACGAACGTGTAGACGCGAGAGGTCAAGACGTGTATTACACGCCAGTAAAAGTTTTCTGTTATGAGTTCTTAAAAGGAGTATCCGTCTGTGTTCATATAAAGGTGTTAACATTGTATTTTTATTATTTTCGTGGAAAATATAAAGTAAATAAAAATAATTGAAATTGTAATTATTTAAAAATCCTTTCATGGAAGTGTTGAAAACAGTGTTGTTGTATAAATTAAATTAATTGGGAGTCGATTAATGACACTAAACAACACTTACTTTTACTGGGTAGACCACGACCTGAGGGAAAAGTATTGTGACTTTGTGGGTTCGTAGAATTAAAAATCCAATTTGCAGAAATTCTAAAACTTCTTTATTTCCGCAGAAATACACTGATCAATTCTCTCGTAACAACATTACGCCACATACACACCACAATATTCAAAGGTCGATGACAATAACAAACAGCGTTCAGTTTACATCAACACTCTCAGCTGTTCTCTGCTTACTCACAACTGATTCTTGGCAAGTCGTCGCCTTCTTAAATACCTCATTGATAAATTCGAGACTCTTTCCGAAGAATAAAGAAACCGAATATTCTATCACGTTCCAGAAGCGTAATTTAATCCAAGCCAGCAAGTCCTTTATCACAGCTATCTTTAGTTGCCCGCCCTTTGTGTACACTAGCCGCGATATCGTAGATAACGGCTTCGCGAGCTCTTTATTACCGTGAAATACTATCCGCCATGTGTTATCTATTTGTGCCGAAACTTTTATGGCCGTAGCCACGACAGTATAAATATTTTCATCATGAACCCAAAGTAATTCTCATCGCAACCGGGAACTGCTACTCCAATGAAGGACAATTCGACAAAATCAACATTTTATTTCGTAAGCTTTTTTTTTTTTTTTTTTTTTAATTTACGTCCTCCGAAGTTAAGTCATATCGGACGATGAATGGAATGAGGCGAAATAATGCTCAAATGATCCCGGGTTCCATAGAGCTTAGAGTTACCCGACATTCGTCTTTCAGGATAAGGGAAATAAAACGGAAAAACATTATTCAGGTGACTCACCCTGACCGAAATTCGAACTCGGGACCTCTTGCACATGAGGCAGATATGCTACCACCACGCTACTGAGATGGGCACACTAAGCTTTATTCTGTATATCTGGTTACCAAATCCTGCTGGTGAAAATTTTTCTGTATAATTTTGTGCCCGTGTCACACCATTACTAATTACACTAATGGTCTTTGGAGGTAATCTCTTCCCTGTATTCTACATTAACAAATCTCACCTCACTCATTAAATGGAAATAGCAACATTGCTACCATTGCAATAATTAACTCACCTCGTACAGTACAGATGGTCCAAATTTTACGGCATATTTTGATTGGTACTCACACTTATTCATGAGAATGGTACAACCACGTGTAAAAGTTTCCACTTTTTAAATTCCTGAAACGTATGGCTTTTAATTTCATACATATAATAAGCAGTATTCCGTTTAAAATATATATATTTAGAGATTTTACAGGAATTACTCCCCCCCAAAAAGCATTTTAGGAAACGGTCCACGTTTCTGTGTTTAGCTGTGTGAGTGGCATTATCCAAAACACAAAAGTTCGGTCAAATACAAAACTTGGGAAGTAATTTCAGGGTCTTCTTAAGAATTGCTACGGATTTTTTTTAAAACAAATCGCATATAACAAGCTATATTTGTCTTTGTATTGGTTAGTTAGCCGTAAAAGTGAGAGAAAATCGCACTCTACAAAAAATTTCGATTTTGTTAAGGCATGGAGTTTATGTCAATAAAATTTTTGTGGCGTTCAATATTTCCGATGATGTTTATGATTTTTAGTGTGGCAAATCCCTGTTGTTATTGTTTTCTTCCTTTCTTTTTGCGACGTTGCAAACAGAAAAGAAGTTTAAAGGCATTACATATTTGATGGCATATTAGATCCCTTTAGTTGATCTTCTTCTTGATGTTATCGAGCAGTTGATAAGATCTATGAATAAGCAATTATAAGAATAGTCTATAGAAGAATGAATGTAGAATGATATGTGAAGGCAACGTGTCATTTAACATAAAAATGATTTCTTATTTAAAAGATCTGATGTGTGCTTTTCCAAACCAACAATTATTTTCATATTGAACGCTGCCTAAAGGTCATATTTGTAACTGCACAAAGAAGTCAGATGTAAGAGTCGTAGCACAACATTTTGGCGGAGCGTGTACAGATGCGTGTTACGTCTGTTTTCCACGATGCTCTTCAGCACCAAAACTTTGTTCATATCGTGACATTATTGGACCCATGGGACATGTTGTGACAGCGATCTAGCCGCACGTCTCTTCCTCAAGCCTGACACAGACTGTGGTCTCATCCTAACACGCGTCCTACTGCGTGCTCCACCGAAATCACTGTATTGCTCCCACAGCACAAGTAACATTGCCAACACACATTATTGTAACCTCTGCCACTCTTGTTTCATAAGTTTATTGCTTTGTTAGCTTCATCTTACTTTAATTATATTTTAATTACATTGTGTATATTTAAAAGTTCCTATGACTAATAAATACTATTACAAACATCGTTACTGTTTGTTCTATTAAAGTGCTCTTGAACAATAAATAAAATAAGAGGAAACAGGAATTAGTCGATAGGGCGATCAACCGTGATCACAAATGAATGATACCGCTAACACGTTAATGTTAATATCAGAGGTTCTACTCCCATAAATCCTGGACCCGTACGACCAAGCACCCGGGCCTTCTTCGACCAGGAGTTACCGAGCTATCCCAAAAGGGCGCCCGGCGCCTCCGTAGGGCTTTCCATAGGGAAAGACCTAGAGACTAACAAACACCCCCCCCCCATCTGTTCCTATGGACTCAAGACGGGATGGAAGTGGATACGCCACTTACGCACTCCAACACCAAAATGGGAAGGCTACCGATATGACCTCAGTGGGGCCGCCTGGTGATCTAGCACACCTTCTACTAGCTATGCTGGCTAGTATGCGGGAATATTAATGGCTTCCCTCAACCCCGTCCGGAGACGTACCCGATCACCCACGGGTATCGGGAACAACTGCCCCCTCGAGTCCAACCCAAACCGAACAACTACCTATCAGGGAGGGGCTCGAAAGTTCGGCCCGAAGTTCCTCTAGTAACGTCAGAGGTACCACGAGTGCTAGGGGTCCGCAGCGCCCGCACCACGGCAGCTGAAGGGGAATGGTCCACTCCCCTACGGGGTGATACCGCTAACAGATTATCCTATTCCATAGTTTGTACGACTAGAGAGAGGAGATGGCCATATTCGCCACAAACAAAGACCATGGATTCGGTGGGCTGCCAGTGGCGTTGCTAAAGAAAAAAATGATATTATTCAGCCAAGAGAACTATGTATGAGTTATGGGTTATACAGCGGAGGAAAAACTTTGCACACTGTACCAACATACATTTATTGTACTTGCCAGAGTCTACACAAGTACATGCGATGTGCCTTTCGAAAAGCTTTATATGCACTGAATAAACACGCGTGTTGCATGCAAAATAGCTATCAATTAAAATATCTATACATATTCCCTTAAAACCATGTACATACTGTACTTTTCCTTAGATAGATGTGCGTTAATAAACATGTCATCTGTAATAACAAAACACATGCCGTATATGAATTTATATAGGTCTTATCTACAGAAAATGAAGCATTACTATCCAGAAATTCCTATTCAAGATTTCGCGGGAAAAAGGGCATGTGTTTATCCATATTTATGTCCCTTGATTTGAATGAAAACACTGAAGATGGAAAGGGAACTTATATATAGGGACAAAATTTTAGAGTATGTCTGACGTATGTGTGACACAGAAAAACATTATAACTAAACAACCAAAACTTCAATAATGTTACGATCGCATTCATTAGTAGTGATGAGGTTATATACCAACTGTGTCTCGCCCGTCTGGGTAGCGTGGTGGTAGCATGTCTGCCTCACGTTCAAGAGGTCCCGAGTTCGAATCTCGGTCAGGGTGAGTTACCTGAATAAGGTTTTTTCCGGGGTTTTCCCTTATCCTAAAGACGAATGTCAGGTAACTCTAAGCTCTATGGTCCCTGGGCTCATTTGAGCATCATTTCACCCATTTCATTCATCGCCCGATATGCCGATATGACTTAACGTTGTAGGACGTACATTACAAAAAAAAAAATAAAACTCCGTCTCGTAAACAAAGGGGAGGGTGTTAAGTACCATGCAGTCATGCACGTAGTCATATAACCAAGGTTACGGGCAACGGTAATCTAACAACTGTAGCCAGTGTCATAGAATATACTGTGCATTTATTCATAAATTATACAGAACAAACCAAATTTTTCCAGATATATGAATGTAAACAAAAGAATCGTAATATTTACAATGTACACTGTAATTGAAAAGCTAATTCGTTGTGACAGTACTACATTATGCCCGCCTCGGTAGCGTAGATGGTAGTATGTCTGCCATCATGTCTGCCATGTACTATGTCTAGGTCCCAATTTCTAATCAAGTTCCAGGCTGAGTTACCTGGATAAGGTTTTTTCCTGGGTTTTCCCTTATCCTAAAAGACGAATGTCGTATAACTCAAAGCTCCATGGACCCTGGGTCAACATCATTTCACCCATTCCATTCATCGTCCGATATGACTTAAAAGTTTAAAGGACGTAAATTACAAAAAATTACTACATTATGTCTGTGCACATGCCTCAGTGTATATGCACTACTATAGTTCCCATGCAATCTGTCTTTTAGTCTATGGAAACTCAGATTCTGTTGTCTCGCACGGAGTTTCTATTATCCTGAAGTACGTTTCCATAACACAGTTTTAGGTGTTTCATGTGTATTGTGGACTCGGATGGCAATATTTGTCCTGTACATTTTTCTAAAATATTCTTGAAATAACTATTTTCTCTTTCTAGAACGCGAAAGTTGCACAGATCAAAACAAAAGCTACTGTGTCTCTTTGCATTAACGTTAGACACTGAAGGCACATCTTCTTGACTTTCTCTGTTTCCAACAGCACGAGTTAATGGCTTGGTTGACGATCTCGTGCTGAACTAATTCACAAATTTTTGGTTAAACTTCCAGGCCCTACTCAAATAAAATATAAAAAATGTAAATATACAGTAAGTGATTTCACATCGAGCGGAATGGCTCAGAAAGTAGCGTCGTGGCCTGTATTCGTGATTGTCAGTTGAGTTCGATTTCCTGGTCAACCTTCCTGATCTATTGGTATTTTCAAAGGTTAATCTGGTTGGCTAGGCGAATGCTAGAAATGATAGTTACCTTTCCCAGGTTTCCTGTACTTTCATTTCATTTCACTTCTTATTTCACTTCACCTTTCTTTCCGATTGGCTATTTCAGGTTAATAAGTTTTGGAATGCAGAGTAGGAAATTTTCGATCTGTGTATCCTCACTTCACGGATTGATGGAGGCCTGCGTGTGCACTAATACCTGAGCGAAGGGATCAGGTGTTAGTGTGTGTGACTTTTATTCAGGTGGTCGGAGTTCAATTCTCTTGGCCGACTTTCTAGAAATATGATTTTTTCTGAGGTTTTCGCAAGAGTACTGCAAAGATTAATATTACACGAAGTTCTTGTCCCTTCAGTTTGCCTCACCCTATAACTACTTGGCTGCTTCGGTGTTGTCATTGTTTGGGGCAGTCTTAGAGCTACATGGCAGTCTAAAAGGATGATATCTAATTGTTAGTTCTTCAGGTTGGGGGCAGTCTTTAAGTCTAGAGCCATTAACAGTATGTATAAGCCTGCAGAGACCAGGGAGTCGGTTGTTTAGAGCTGCCACTCGGGAATCCATATCTGAAAACTGTTTAGATCGTACCCTCTGCTATCGTGTCTCTACCACCGGTGTCCTCTAACATCATTCGTCCCTCCCAGGTGTGCTCTTTCTGGGTATTAATACAATAGGCTGTGGTGGTAAGTTTCCCCCCATACCTTGTCACACCTCATAGTGACTGTAGTGGTATTACAAATAAATTCAATTATTATTATTTAGATGAATTTTGCATGCTACTTAATCAATTCTAAATAAAAAGAAGGAATAAATGTTCATTAAATTCATGCTCAACCAAAAGATATGATTTTCTTTTCGAGGACAATATCGTCGTGTAATTTGCTTTAAGATACTGCTCGTTGAGCAATTTTCTCTCCTTTCTTACTTTATATTTTAAATATTCGGTTCCTTCCGTTCTTAAAAAGCGCCATTTAATAGTGGCCGCTTTCAAAAGTTGTAGTGCCTCTCTTCAACACTCAGGACCTTTGGCAAAAAAGTGCTACAAAACGAAGTCTAGACGCCATGAGGGACTGAATAAATAAACTTTTGTGTCTTTTGTTTGGCTGCCGACCCTTTTGTTCCTTTTGTTTCACAATATCCGGCAAAATGCGCCCCATTGAGGTTTGCCGTGTGTAGTATAAAAGCGAGGAAGCAGATTTCTTTCTTTTACTCTTGAAACATTAAGACGGCAAACTTTTATTACTGGTATGAACAATCAATTCGCTTCTTCTTAGTTTTTCGATCTGTATTTGCCGTTTTATTTATTCCATATGTATAATTCATGAAATTGCTTATAGTTCCGTTTTATTTGGCTTTTTGAAAACTATTTTGTTGTATCCTGTTTTTGGTCGTAAGTTACATGCAGCCGCGGTAATAAAAACTTAATACTTATTCCAAAGGTTTCTTTTCCTTTATTAGTTCCAAGCTATCTCTGGTACTACCACACGAACTTTTAAAAATAAGGTAAGAGTAGGTATGTAATTAAAGTTTCATTCAGTGTAACGTATTAGAAATAAAGCAATTACAGAAGACGTAAAAGCACATTCATTTTCAGAAGAAATAGAAACAGACGTGTTGAGCATCTTCACAGCAAGCAAGAAAGAAGAATATCTACATAAGACCTTTGTTACAAACGTGAGGGGTGAAGATCAATTGGAAACCCATAAATATGGATTCAACCTATATGAGGTCGGATCAGGCAAATTTCTAAACCGTAAAAAGAAAAATAATAAAAAAGAATTAAACTTTGATGGACGATTTCTGGCTATGTGATGGTTCACGGCTTGTAACGGTAGCTTTGGTTCGAAATGAGTTTTGTTTTCTGATATGACTATTAGTGTGCCATGTAATGGCAATATAAAAAAAAATATGAGCGGTTGCTAGGGGAAAAAGAATATCAATAATCTTGAGATATATATGTACTTTAATCTTGTTTCATGAGGAAAAGAGAAATTTTGCAGTGATTATAAAGGTTTTGTAACGGAAAATGAATAATCTTCATAAGAAGATGTTCTGTAATCTTTATAGGGATGAGTGGACGCGCAGCAGTGATGAATTTTATGTAATTAATGGAAGATATTTATTAATGAAGTAAGGATTTATCGATATGCTGGAGGTAACCTGCAATGATTGACTAGGAAAGTTAGAGTAAAATGTAATTCAGTTTATACAATTAAAATATATATTACGAAATGTAACTTATGCAAAATTTTATTCATTTCACTCGAAACCACACCTGAAAACGAGAGATATCATGACTCTTATTTAATCAAACACAATCATCAAGAAACAACTCAAAATACAACGCAGTAACCCTGCTTCCCGACCTGAGTCTTCGAAACAGTCAACGTGCATCCCATCTCCAATATAGAAATTTTGTTGCACAGATTAGGCTGAAAAATGTTTCTACACTTTTCATACAGATATCTTTGAACTATTTTATTCAATTTAGCATTTGAGTTAACAAAGGGTTCATCCTTTCTTTCACTTATTTGTTTACATCAACAACACTGAACATATATCAATAGGCGACATATATAATTATATTTTGATACCCCCTAAAAGGATGACATATGTATGCCATATGTATGACGCTAGTAAATGTCAAAATTATGGGACCTTCTGTCCAGAGCACTCACAAATGTGGCGTGAAAAAACAGCACCAATTTAGTTAGCTGATAAATGTTAACGTTGGATAAAACAAGACTGTTTGAAGAGGGTTTAGTTTTTGAAATAAATTATATAATATTATGGGAAACCTCAGTTGTTGTAAAATTAGTCTGTTTAAAAGTAGAGAAGTGCATTACATTAAAGTTCATGTCAGTGCAATCATCAGACTTAAATGTCTTACTGAACCATCATTAATGAAAGTAAAACAGTCCAGATTAAAATTTATAATCAAAAGTCAGTGCTGCCGTTCCGTATTAAAGTCAACGGTATGTTACATCCTTCAAATTCAAACACCAAGAATAGGATAATATAAGTTTTTAATCCGGAAGTTTTCTCAAATAAGTTCTATATCTATTCCAGCACGTCTCTGAGTATTAAATCTGCGAAAACCTCTCACAGTGTAAACATGGTACACTCAAGACATGAACGACATAGGGATGGATAATTCATCTGCTTTATAAATCACGTCCCTTTCTTAATTTAAGTACTACCAACGTTCAACTTCAACATTTCCATCTGAAATGTAATTTCTACGCTACACCTAGATAGATTATAAGGAATTTCCTTCCCTTTCTAAATATCAGAATTTCTGCTTAATGACCTTTCAGAATTTTGCAGTAGCTAATGTAGTAGTTCACTATTAGCCGCTACTAATGTCTCTTTAACAGGAATCATTAATGATCTTTTCTTTGAACAAATCTATTAACTAAGCTTACTATTTCATACACCTATTTAACTGTAGAAATTATTTATGGTAACTATTTCTATATTCTAGCTTCATTTATTTATTTATTTATCATTTTAATAATTACGATATCAAATGGAGGAAAACATTGTGCTCAAATTTTCCTGCACACGTACAAAAGAAAAAAGTGATTTAGGCACAATTTCAAATAAGTACGCAGGTTGTAGCTTTCTTGTACAGAATATGATAAAAATCCAATATATTCTCTATTACATTTTTATCATATTCCATATAATCTCTATTATTTCTTTCGGAGATTCCATATAGCCTCTCTTGATGGATATCTATGTAAGTGTGAAAGCGTTGATGAAAGTGTTGAACACTTAATATTTAGATGTGATCTTCATTCAAAAAGGAGATATAATCTTATTCAAGATCTTTCATATTGTAATATCCATCTTAAAACACCGTTGATTAATGTATTATTTAAGAAATACTGCACTTCAGCCTTTTGGCACTTTATTGGCCAAATTTTTAAGATGTTATAACTATTATCATGTTCATTCATTTTGATCATTGTATTTATGTGTTTTATGTGTTTTACCTTACTGGTAAATTAGGGTTACTCCATTTGGAGAATAAATAATATAATCTCTATTATCGTACTGCTCAAATAGTTATAGTCGCGCTGCTGGAACGGTTACCATGGATTTATCTTTGTTAACAGAAACCTCTCAGATAACGCACTGATTATTCTTGTAAGAGTGAGCTAAGCACCAATGAACGCATCACTTCAATCAATGGAATTCGTAGAAATCACAAATGACAAATATATGTTCACTCCATATGGAGTAATCAGTGCATTATCTTAGAGGCATCTATTACCAAAGATAAATCCATGGTCACCGTTCGAACAGCGCCACTTTTTTATACCGTGGCTATATACCTTTGCTAATATAAACTTCTCAGAAAACGCACTGATTACTTCAAGTGAACATAATATTCATCTGTGATTTTGATTCCTGAGCATTATATCGGCTTAATGGAACGCGTTCCATTGTGCTTAGCACACATCCGAGAAGCGCACCAGTACCCCTCTCTTCGAGAATAATCAGTTATCTGAGATGTTTTATTAACAATCACGTTAAGTTATATCGGACGATGAATGGAATGGTTGAAATGATGCTCAAACGATTCCGAGGTCCATAGAGCTTAGAGTTACCTGACATTCGTCTTTCTGGATAAGGGAAAACCCCGGAAAAATCTTATCCAGGTAACTCGCCCTGACCGAGATTCTAACTCGGGACCTCTTGAACGTGAGGCAGACACTCTACCACCACGCTACCGAGGTTGGCCCCAGAGTGTGTGTGGTGTATGTTTGTCTTGTATACTTTATACTTCAAGTTATTCCAAAGATAGAAATCGCAAGTGTTTAGGTTGGGATACCGAGGGCGCCACAAATCTGCAGTAATCCTTCTGTACTGAAACACAATTTCAATTTCTCTCCCTCGAAATAATGGTTCTATGGACCCTTTCAGATTATTTGAGAAAAGGCAGAATCACGCTCCCTGTTTTCTAACTCTTAAAAAAGAAAAACGGTGTCAAAAATCCTGTTGACTTAATCCTGCTTGCCAAAGAAGGCAATTTCGCTGTGATTCCCAGTTCCTTACCGGTGGAAGAGATTATTGCCAACATCGAGTCTGGAATACGCTCTCTTCCGACATTTGCTGCGGAGGAAGTTCGCCGAGAATCCGCCAGGATCCTTCAACGGGCCAAACCTCCAAAAAGCAACCTGACACACGCAGAAAGAATGGCCCTTAAGAATCTTAATGCCAACATGGACATCATTGTCTGCTCTGCGGATAAAGGCAATGCTACGGTCGTCCTGAACCAGCTAGACTATGAAAGCAAAATCCTGGATCTTTTACAATCCGGTACCTACCGGAAGCTTCAACGCGATCCTACTTCCAGCATTTTACGAAAAACCAACAAACTGATAAATCGTCCTCCCTACTACCTGAGGATAAACGCCGCATCACTAGGTCCGAAGCTCAACCTCCGAGATTCTACGGTCTGCCTAAGGTCCACAAAACAAATGTGCCACTACGGCATATCGTCAGCAGCATTGGGTCCCCTACCTACACCGTCGCTAAATTTTTGGCAAACTTATTGCAACCGCATATTGGCTCCACAGACACTTACATCAAGGATTCGTACCATTTCATCCAGAAGTTACAGACCATCACTCTACAGCCTCAAGACATCTTCGTCAGCTTTGATGTCGTTTCTCTCTTCACCATGGTCCCTATAAGTGACGCCATCGCCAACCTGAGAAGTCTGTTTCCGGACGATTTACTGGCGCTATTTCACCATGTGCTCACCACCACTTACTTTCAGTGGAAACATGAGTACTTTGACCAAAATGACGGAGTCGCCATGGGCAGCCCACACAGCCCAGTAATTTCCAATTTGTTCATGGAGTCCTTCGAGGCCCAGGCTCTGAGCTCTGCTGCTTACAAACCGTCAAAATGGTACCGCTATGTGGATGACACGTTTGTTGTATGGAGTCATGGTGAATCTACTCTTGATGGGTTCCTTCAGCATCTCAACAGCATCAATCCGCGTATTCAATTCACTATGGAGAAAGAAAAAGATGGACAACTGGCATTTTTAGACGTTCTGGTGAGTAGAAAACCAAATGGGACACTTGGACACAAAGTATACCGCAAACCGACCCATACAGACAGATATCTAAACAAAAACTCCAACCATCACCCTAAACAGAAACGTGCCATCATTAAAACCCTCACGGACCGCGCTACCCGCATCTGTGAACCCGGCTCATTACAACAGGAACTCCGTCACCTCCAACAGGCCTTACGTTCCAACGGCTACACAGCACGTGAAGTCCGCAGAGCTACACGACCACGTAAATCTCGCCCTGCCATCTACGAGAACAGTCCGCATGAATACAAAAGCATTGCAGTCCTGCCATATTTTAAGAATGTGACGGACAGAATTGAGCGCCTGCTTAAAAGCTTCAAGGTTAGAACTATTTTCAAGCCCACTTGGCAGATTAATTCGTTATTACGCTCATCCAAAGACCCCAGGGACCCTCTCGCTTCAGCCGACGTCTACCGTATTCCTTGTTGCTGCGGTGCTGTATACGTCGGTACCACACAACGCAGTTCCAACACCCGGCTTTCAGAACACAAGCGCAACTGCCGTCTGGGACAATGGGACAAGCCTGCGGTCACGGAACATGTCATTTGGGCCGATGGTGAACATATTATCTAGTATGAGGAGACGAAGGTGCTTTCTTCTACACCATACTACCACGCCAGACTACAACGCGAAGCTATTGAAATCTGCAAACACCCCAATAATTTCAACAGAATGGGAGAGGCTGTTAAACTGAACAACATCTGGCATCCGATACTGGAACGGCTAAAACAAAACCTAAGGCAGAAAAATCACGCGAACCAATTAACTATCAGTACAGGGAAACCCCACCCACCGAGGACACACCCCCTGCTCCAGCCGAACCAATCCAGTACGTCCAACCAGGATATAAATACGACACCTCTAGCGAGCGTCTCGGTGACTTGATTTTGGGAGGGACTCTGCTTCTAGACGTCGTGGAGTACACATCGCCTGCGAGAGTTGCCAGCGTCCAGAACTTCGGAGTCAGCGAATTGCCACCATCGGGAGGGACCTTTCGGAAGCTCCCGGCAATTTCGCTAAACCTCCAGGAGAAGGCAGCAGCGTGCGAGCGACAAGAACAACCTCCAAGAAAACAGCCGGCCAGCTCCACATCAGCCAGGCGAGGTACAAGGCCTAAGCCAACGTCTTAAAAGACGGTATTTTAAGGCGCCTTCGGGTCCGGCCCTCTGTACCTCACGCTTATTAGCAAACCTGTGCTGAATGGTAAGTATACAGTCAAGGTTAGCTGTGCACTGCACTTCGGTGCAGGGCAAAATGCCCAAAGAAAGGGCATCCCCAGTACTAGCACTGGAATCACCCACCCTGCTGTCGGGGCTCCAACCCTGACTGCAGGAAACAAACGGCCTCGCCGAAAGCCATCAAAAGGCGTAAATGGCAAGGCCAAGAGATTAGCTGTCGCGAAACAGCAAACTGGCAAGGGCCCTTCCCGCGAAACACCACAGCGGGTAGGCAAAATTTCCGAGGGTGAGCCCTCAGACAACTCCTCCTCTGAAGAGGAATATTTCACTGACGGAACTGCGGTTCCAAGGCATTCATCCTCCAGGATGGAAGACTCCGATGGGGAACACAGCTCATCTAACATCTCTACAGATGTTGATGAGGCTGAGTTTCGCACCGTGACCAACCGGTGAAGGGAGAGAAAAGCCCCTCACCTGGAGACAACTGGCACGCCCAGTCGTTCTGGACCACCCAGGAGGCACATTCCTCCTGTGATCGTGGATGACTTCCGGGGCTTGGTGGGCTTTCTAAAGGAAGTCATGCCAACCCTGTCGGTGTCATGCAGGGTCACCAGGAGGAAGAGCCGCAATGTCTTCCAGGCGAGTAACGCCGAAGACTACCAGCTTATTCTAAGGGCACTGGACAGGAAGTCCATCCCTTACTTCACCTTCGGCCTAGATAAGAGCCGTGACGTCAAGAGGGTCATCAGAGGCCTACCAGTGGACACACCGGTGGGTGACATCATCGACGACCTTATCCGCCAGGGCATTCAGCCCCGCTTGGTCAGGCAGATGACCAGACCAGCTCCACAGGGTCAGCCAGGCCCTGTCCCAAATCCCACTATTCCTCGTGATAGTGGAACGGGCCAACGATCCGGAAGGGAAGCTAGACGGAGTCTCTACGATCTGCTACCTCCGAGTAAAGATTGAGCCACTGAGGAGCTCTGGCGGTCCACCTCAATGCCATCGCTGCCTGGGATTCAACCACTCAAGCCAGTTCTGCAAGAGGACACCCCGCTGCCTCAGGTGCAGTGAAGCCCACGACAAGGAAGCTTTTCCAAGGTCACCCACAGATGTGCCCACTTGTGCTAACTGCAAGGGAGCACATGTAGCCTGCTACGGCGGCTGTCCTGCCAGAAAGGCAGTTATAGCAGCGAACAGGCCCACAGTGAGACAACAGCAACAGCAGAGGACCTCACCAGCGGGGGCGGACCCAAGACCGGTCCCATCAACCAGCTCCAGTGTGCCCACGACTCGGCGGGATGCCGATAGGCCAACAAGAAGTTACGCTCAGGTAGCACAAGGGGCCTCTGATGGACCTAAAACGTCACGGGATACACACATCCCTCCCACACAGCCACGCAAACAGAAGCGGGCCCCAGCTCAAAAACGAACCGACAACAATGGTAGGAATGGAGGGAGGCTTCCTCGGGAGCCCCAAAATCCTGCTGAACAGGAGAGTCATGGCGAGCCCATGCCTCCTAGACAGCTTAGGAATGAAAGGGCGGGAGGAAGACCTGCACCCATTCGTTCCAGATCAGCCTCTCCTCACAACCAAGTCGCGCACACAAACAACGTTCCCATGACAGCTACACTCGACCTCACGGATGTGTTCAAGTGGCTGCAGCAGTTGTTGCAGACGCATGGACAGAAAATCTGCGAGCTCGTTGTGAAGTTCTTCACAGCCACAGATCCGGCCAGCAAGATGCTGGTGGCAATGGAGGCCATGGCCCTCCTGACCGCAGGCACGCAACAGCTCCGAGATGGCGCATCAAACTAGGTGACGTACCTCGTTTCGATTCGCATTTTGGAATGCGTGCGGCCTAGCAGGTCAGGGGAGCGAGCTGCTTCACTTTGCCCGAGACAATGCCCTAGACGTCATTCTAGTCAGCGAAACGCATCTCCGACCAGACATCCGATTCCGTCTTCCGGGCTACATCTGCCTTCGTACGGATCGTCAGGGACGCCCAGGGGGCGGAACTGCGATCTTGGTGAGGCAAAATGTGGTCCATCAGCCCATCCAGCTCCCACCTCTACAAACCCTAGAGGCCACGGCCATTAGTATGCACCTTGGTGGTTTAGAGGTCTTGGTAGTCTCTGTGTATCATCCACCAAACCGACAGTTTGTATCCAACGACTATCTATCCATCCTAGCCCTATATCCCTGTGCTATCATGGCCGGCGATTTCAATGCTAAACATCAACGTTGGCATTGCGGTCGTCGGGCGGATGCAAGAGGCAATGAAATCATTCGCCTTATAGATGCGGACCCTCAACTTCAAGTACAGGGTCCCTGGCAACCCACTCATTACCCGCGAGGAGGAGGACTGCCCTCAGTCATAGACTTCGCAATCACAAAACATCTACCATACCATCTCACACTCACATCATTAAATGCATTACATTCAGATCACAATCCAGTGTTGACAGAGATCAACACAAGGGTTGCCAGTCACGACATCTCGCTTCAAACGCGAGAGGTTGATTGGGAAGGCGTCAGGAACTGCCTCCGCACTTCCATCCCGCCAAATCCCAAAATCACAAATATCCCAACCCTGGATAACGCCGTCTCATCCTTCACTTCCATCGTGAAGCGCACCACCTTTAATTTGACAGTCCATGCTCCGGCTCCTCTTCATCCTGATGTCCTCCCTTTGGACATCCTTCTTCTAATCCGGCGATCCTGGGCAGCACGGAGATTATACCAACGTCACCGCACGCCACATAATCGAGCGCTCCTAAGACGTTTACGTCGAGAGGTCAGTGTCCGTCTGCGCGAGCACAAGGTGCAAGCGTGGGAGGACAAAATGGCCAGGTTGCGCGTCGAGGATGGCGACGTGTGGAGGATAGCCAATGCCCTCATAAAACACAGAGGTCAGTACACCTCTCCCATTCATGGCACCCAGGGCCTGGCCTATGAACCCCAAGCCAAAGCCAATGCTTTCGCTGACTATCTTGAGCGTACTATGTGTCCGAGAGATGACCCCCAGGACGATAACTTTTCTGAACGCGTCCGTCGAGAGGTGCGTCGTTTCTTACGTCACCCTCCTGAGGATGCGGAGAGACTCCCTACCATCCGTCCTAGTGAAGTCCAAGGCGTACTCCAACGTCTCAAACCAAAGAAGGCGGCGGGGCCGGACGGGCTGACTCCCCTAATGCTCCGCCATCTTCCCTTCAATGCGATTCTCTTCCTGACTAGGATTTTCAATATGTGCCTCGCCCTTGGGTACTTTCCACGAGAGTGGAGAGAGGCCCGGGTGATTTGCATATTGAAACCCGGGAAGAATCCGGTACACCCATCCAGCTACAGGTCCATTAGCCTCCTCTCCACCCTTTCGAAAGTTCTCGAGAGGCTAATTCTTGCTCGCTTGTCCCCAATATTGGTAGACATTCAAGCCATTCCTGACCACCAATTTGGTTTTCGTCCTGGGCACTCGACAGTTCAGCAGTTGCTGCGTGTGGTGGAGACCGCCGCCCTGGGCTTCCAGGAAGGCGCCTTCACGGCCGCAGTTTCGTTGGATGTCGAGAAGGCCTTCTCTACGACATGGCATGCCGGACTCCTACACAAAATGATCCATCTGGGGCTCCCAACACAAGTGATCAACATTCTACACAGCTTCTTGCGACATCGCACATTTAAAGTCTCAGTCGCGGGGAAAACATCAACACTAAGGCCAGTGAGAGGCGGAGTCCCCGAAGGCTCTGTGCTATCCCCCACCCTCTTCAACGTCTTTATGGCAGATTTCCCCACAGAACCACGAGTCGAAATGGCACAATACGCTGACGACGTGTTTCTGTTCTGCAAGGACAAACACATTCTCAGAGCCTTCAACCCCATTCAAAGACATCTCCGCCTAACACAACAGTGGTGTCGGCGTTGGCGGATGTCCGTAAATCCGGACAAAAGCCACGCCATACTTTTTACAAAGCGCCACACCCCCGTAGACTGCCCCAACTTCAGCTACCGAGGTCGAAGGATAGAGTGGTCTAACTCTGTCCAGTACCTTGGTGTCAACTTGGATAGAGGTTTAACTTTTCGCCGACACATCAGGGACCTTTCGGCAAAGGTACAGGGAGCAATTGCTTCCCTGTACCCAATGCTGGGGTCTACCTCGATGCCAGTCCGCATGAAGTTGTACCTCTTCCGAGCGCTGGTAATCCCGGTGATGCTATATGCCTGCGAGATCTGGGGCATGGCAGCAGACAGCTGTTTAGCATGGCTTCAACGTGCACAGAATAAAGGACTGCGGTCTATTTATTCTGTGGGACGTTATTTCCCTACCAGGTTGCTCCACGAAGCATCGGGTCTTCCATACGTGGAGGATGAAATTAGGCGCCGGGCTTCAAAATTATACGCAAGTTTACCATCTCACAGAAGCGCCCTTGTCAGATCACTGGGAAATTATGACCCCACTAGACGTCGATCTAGACTGCATCGGGTCCCCCGTATGGCATGCGGGCACCCTAGATAACACAGGAGCTGAACCTATCAGCAGCTAAGGCTGAGCTCCTCATAATTCTTCCAAGCTGTTTGGCATCTAAATTTCTCCCCAACTAAATTACAAAATATTTAAAACAAAACAAAATGGGTGCTAAGTACTGCATCCTCTCTTTCGACCCGAAGGTACCTTGGTAACCTCAAAATTAACTTCCAATCAAAAACCTACATCACCTTCATCCTACATCTTTCATTAATAATCCTACCTGCGGTAAAACCCTTAATGGGTGGGCACGCAGCAAAAACCTTCTGGCTGTATACAGCCAGCCAGCACGAGCGAGCGAGCGAGCGTCTCGGTTGTGCCTGAACCTTCACCTAGAAGATTAAGACCACGCCACTGATGATGTCCACCGCAGGGATGGACGAAACGTATGGACAGTTTAACTCCATCAGACCACGGCTCCAAAGCCCGGAAGAAATCTCTTATGTTAATCCTTTAACTCTTTCTCCACTAATGGTACACCACATAGCATTTTTTACTCATGAAGGGCGTGCCATCTCCACATCTCTATCCACAGGATATTCATGGGAATTATCACCTAACTCAAATATGTGCATTATTCAGGAGAATAACACTTGAAAATTACGTCATCACTGTCCAATATTGGATCCACTCCTGGTTGGTCTGAAGGTCTTTGTATAGCACTAGCGCTACTGGCGGCGTCGATAAGAAACAGAAGGAGAAACTGATCACCGGGGGCGTGGTCGACTTGACTTTAATGGTATTTTCCAGCCTTTTGGGCTTTTCTAAATTCTATATTTCATGCTATTTTGCTAAGTGTGTAATTCTAAACTATCCCAAGTTTTGTTTCCCAAAAACATCCGGCGAGAGGAAAGTGCAGCATTTAACTGCCCGACTAAATTCGGATACTTAGGTAATACATTAAATTGGAATAATCGTAAGGGATTTCGAACCAAACTAAAGACATGCTTCATTATGTAATTTTTATTCTGGAAGAGTGTTATAAACCACTTAAAACTGCATTTGATATCTCTTGATTTTACCTTGTCATTATGATACACCTGGTTGGGGACTATCCACAATCTATCACCTACCAACCTACATGAACAATAGTAGGTTTCCCAGAGCTACAATAATGATTATTTTGTGTACACGCATATCCATGAAGATGAAAACCAAGCCTAGTCAGTGAAATATATTTTTGTATTGACCATTGGGGGTCCACTCAAGAAAATTTGCACTTAATTACAGGATCATCTAGTTGAAGAGCGTGTTTATTTTGTTTTAACCTCAGCAATTTGTAGCGTTTCGCGCAAAACCATAAGAAATGCCTTTCTGTTGTGAAAGGCACCTAAGTGATATTTGGAGTGGGATTCTCCAAGTGGTAACCGACGTTGTTCAGCGTTTCTTCGGTAGAAACCGTTAAATTTCTGAGCCTTAACATTTCCTGTGGCCAGAAATATATTGTAAAGTTCATAGATTTTTGTACGATCTGGAAATTTTACCTCTGCAAATCATACCTTCACTTGGTGAGTTGAGTTAACACAAACGAACCATTAATAAATACATGTATGCGATAAAAAACACATACCTAGAATAATATAACAAATCACTGGTAATAACTGAACTACATCACACCACTGTCTCTACTGCACTTCTCACCGCAGAGCAAAACCAGCTCAGCAGCGTGCTCTTGTGCATAGCAGCAGTTTGTCATCATGCTTTCACACACCCAGTGGAGAAACATCGCGCAGCAGGTTCGGAGATTTTCGGCTCTCCCATTATAATGTGACATTAAGATAATCTGACATCCTACATATACATTTTTAAAATAATAATATCATCATAGTATCATCATCATTATCAATATCTTGATTCTACGATTCTTACTGTTGTAAATCATCATAGTTGTTATTGTTATTGTTAACATCATCATGATTAACGATAATAGTAACCGTAGTAGTCGTAGTAATATACCGTACTGTAATACCAAATATCACTTCATTAGTATTAATCTTATAAGCGATAAAGCACTATACGGCATAAACAACTGGTAATACCAAAAGATTATGCCGACTGTATCCATTTTGCAAAAAGAAATAAATGTTGATGTACAAAACACAGGTTGTAACAGTGTTGGAATATTATATAGAATTCTTTGAATAAGATTACTGATATAGAACATTTAATACTGCATAATATGATGAGTAACAAGCTGTATCATTATATAATGATAAAAAAGTAGATTTATTTTTCCGGGTTCGAGTTTGTTAACTGTGTCGTTTGTGTGAATAAATTAGATGGTGATTCGAAATCTTCAAATTAAATCTTTATAGGAACTCAGGTATGCGAATAATGGTGATGATAATAATTGCAAAATTCAACTCAATATCCAATACTATCTAGAGCTGAGGAAGAAGCCTCACCCAAGAAGTAAAACCAAATGGGCTTTAAAATGGGTCCTGCACATTTCTAGACAAACAATTATCAAGTGTACCACCTAGAAAATGGTAGAGGCGTAATCATATTTTTAATCAATGTCCTCCAACGTAAGTCGCCCTGGACATGAATGAAATGAGCCCACGGTGCATACAGCTCAGAGTTAAGCGATATTTCATCTTTCAGGATAACTAAATAACCTTATCTCAATGACTCTCTAACGGAGATTCAAGCTCGGAACCTCGTGGACCTGAGGCAAACACGCTACCACCTAAGCTACAGATGGAGGCATGTAAGCATTTGTTGATATATGATCTCCTTCGAAACTGAATTTGAAACTGTTATATTGCCGGAGGGTGTACAGAGAATTTTGCAACCAAACCCCCAATTTTTCTTCTTTCTAATGTCTCTCTTTTTTATTATTGTGATGTTAATGGTAGTTTCTCTAAATTAGTAGAGTTGCGCTGAGTTTTTGTGTTTTCTTTCATCTCTTGCGAAACTTAAAATGTATCTATGACTACAAAGGAAAACAAACAATATGTTCACGTATATCCTAAGCAAATAATGTGTCTGTTAGCCTGCCAATTGTAGAATTCCTCGGTTAACTCCACTCCTTTATTCCATTGCTGGATTTTCTTCAGTTAATGTCCTTTCTTGTTCATCCAAGCATGCATCTCCAATTATCTGGATACGCTAGACTTACTTTGCTTTCTGATTTTAACTACTTCTTATCAAAAATTAAATAAATGATCCACAAACGTTTTGTAGACACTGGAAACGTGCTTTCGTAAGTATATCTCCTTTATCATTAGTTGGATAGTTTAAAAATGCTGACCTCAGCTATTAGAAATAATGAAGATGGTTTGGTGTTTGTCAAATTTACACAATACAAAAACGGCAATTAATCGCAGACTTCGGAAAATCAATAGCCAACTTACGCATAGCTATACCGGCACCGTCCTTAGTTTATGGGACGATGTAAACAAAAGCACGTGTACGTGTGCGACATCATTAGCTGTTTAGCCTTGTAACCCTATGTGGATGAAAAACATAGTTCGCATGTCATTCTTAAAAACCTTAAATCTGATCAAAATATACAAACATCTTCACAAATGCGACAGTCAAAAAGTAATTAGCACTTTATTTTGTTTATGTAAGCGTAATTTTTAGATATTAATCAGAGTGCAAGCTGAGGCTGCGCAATTTAAAAGCAGAAGGAAATGGGAGAATCAGTTGTACAGTAGAGCTGCTTCCTTGCAATATGTAGACATTACGGTGATAAACCGTTAAAGGGTGGTGAGAAACAAATTATATTCAAGGTGTTTTGGAAGTTGTGTGAAAAATACACGATTTAATCAATGGAAGACATCAATTTTGTCACAGGAATATACCGGTGCTTCAGCACCAAGTATTAATGGTGGTAGAAGTGAGGTGAAAATGGGCCGGCTTTAGGAAAATATCGAGAAAGAAGGAAGCCAGTTGTGGAAGGTGAACATGATGAGTTTGTTAAAGGTGTTAATAGTATCAAGGTCATAGATTCGTTGAAAGAAACGGGCTAACGCAGAAGTGTTTCAAGCAATAAATAATGATCCCGATTAGCCCAGCTTTGATAAACGAGCTTCCACAACATTCTTCACGACGTAGGTTTCGAATTTCTGAACAAAAACAGAAAAAGATATAATTGTTGAGGGTGCAGATATATTAATATGGTGAAAGAATTATGAAAGGAACATTCGGAAATGGAAGTCGTATAAGGAATTCGTGCGTTTTCAGATTCCAATTAGATAAGTGATTTTTTTTTCAATTGCATGCCAGTTGAACCTTCAAGTCACTACCAAAGTGGCTATACGTAGCTTTTAGCATTATTATCCCGCGGAAAGGCCCGCGCCTTAATTTTTAATTTATAAATAAGGTGGATTATATGAAGAAATCAAGTCTACAAAAGGATAAAAAAGACATATTACACAGTATACACGCCTATGCATTTAATCTTAATGTAAAAGTTCAACCGTATAAGCTGCTCAAAACATCGAAAATGGCAAAGCAAAACTTTGCATAGAAGTTCGCTGACAGCACATATTTTTTCATGTGGGAATAAAATAGTGAAATATTCCCTCCAATCACATTCGCCGAGGGAGTAATGAAGTTTCTCGCTTTGTTTCCATCTCCCTATAAACTAAGGACAGCTCCTGTATACATTTCTGTTTTATAGCCTCTTAATACGAAGGTAAAAATGTGCCATTATGCCCACAGCTGAGAAGAATACACATACGATTAAAATAAAAACACTAACTTGTGTTTAGATGTTTTAAGTATAATGCGAAAACTAAGAAATACGGAGTAATCCATTTCAAGGTTTCAAGCTTCCTGCAGCAATAATACCTGTTAGTTAAGGAGCAACATTAAACTTAAAATAGGTAAGTTCCTTATTGATATATGAGGGGGGACCCAAAAGAAACCGGATTGTTGTCATAAAAACATTATTGATGAAACCTTTTACAAAATTACTTCACTCACCTTAAAAATACTCTCCATTACATGCGATGCTCTTGTCAAGTCTCTTTTCCCACTGTTGGAAGCATGTTTGGAACTCTTCAAGTTTGATATTGTCCAGTGCCCTTTGCGAAGCTGTTTTTACCGCCTCCACATCGTCATAACGCTCCCCTTTTAGCTCTTTTTTCATTCGTGGAAATAGGAAAAAGTCGCACGGGGCTAGGTCCGGCGAATTCGGAGCATGGGGAACGAGAGACCACCTCTGAGATGCCGAATAGTGGGTTAGTCATAAGGCTGTGTGCTGGAGAGTTATCGTGATGCAGAAACCAGTCACCTGACCGCCAAAGTTCCGGGGGTTTACCCCTCACATCCTCTCGCAGACGCCTTAAAACATCCAAGTGCTGGTGAACAGTCTGGCCAGGGGGTAGGAATTCCCGATACATAATTCCACGAACATTAAAAAAGATAATGATCATCGTCTTCACATTTGACGTCACCTGCCTTGCTGTTTTTGGTCTGGGAGAGTTGGCAGTCCTCCACTGGCTTGACGCTTGCTTGGTTTCTGTGTCATACCCGTAACACCAAATCTCATGCCCTGTAATGACTTTGTTCAAGAAGCTTGGATCACGTGCCATCTCTGTTTTCAAGTCCTGACACATTCGTGCGCATGGTTTTGTGCTCCTGTGTGAGAAGGCGCGGAACAAATTTAGCAGCAACACGTCTCATGTGCAAATCCTCCCTCAAAATCCGCTGGCACGAGCTCCAACTGATTCCTGTCGCTGCTGAAATTTGGTCGATCGTTTGGCAACGATCCTCGTTGATCTTTTGGCGGACCTTTTCAATTTTCTCCTCATTTCGCGATGTTGAAGAGCGTCGAGAACGAGCTTGGTCTTCAACACACATCTCGCCACATTTAAAGCGCCCAAACCACTCGAAAACCTGTTTGCGGCTTCTAGCGTCCTCATGGAAAGCTTTCTGAAGCATTTGGTGTGTCTCCGTTGCAGTTTTTTAAAGCAGGAAACAAAATTTCACACACACTCTTTGTTCTTTTAAAGTTGCCATAACGACTTCGCAGAGTAACCCACCAACAGTCAGAGAAACCCAATACCACACTTGCACGTTCAGCTCTGCACAGCTGTTTCATGAAGGTCTACTAACACCATCTAGCGTGAGAACCCTTCACTACGCCTATGAGTGGCAGCGCCCTCGGATTCTGGGTTGTTTTGGCTCCCCCCTCGTATTGTTCACTTAATCATATATGTCATTGTTCGTTGGAAAGGGGGAACATTTTGTATTTACACCTACTTATTCTATCTAATCGAAATTTTACCTACGCACTGCAATTGCGTACCTACACATTGCAATCTTATTCCACGCCTATAGTACGTAATGACTATATGAAGGTAAATTTATGATGCCATAATTTAAGACATTATAATTAAAATATTTATCGTGTAGTATGTACCCTTCTAATGCCAAATATGGCGTTGACAATAACATTTAATTTCAGCTACCACTCTCCGAAATAATTGAGTACTGGTTTAGGGAGTATATGTTAGGGAGTATCCGAACAAAGCAGGACACAGGACGCATTTACAAAATGGAGACAATAGTCAGGATTTTGTAATAATTTGAATAATAGATGAGCACTTAAAGAAATTAAAGGAATATGTATGTATATAAAACATATATTTCGATGTGATGACTAAAGGGGTGTATGCTGAATAATTTGCATTTCATGATTATAGGAGCTAAGAATAGATCGCTGGTGACAACAATGTAGCGTCAAATGTTCGATCTCAGCGAATACACGAGACAATAGGCATTTCAAATAGTTCTGCGAACCAGAAAGCGGGAAACCACAGCGTATCATACTAATTTCAGCTTAAATATCTCGATTACTTGAGGGGTTTTATAAGCACGTTAATCAAAGAAACTTGTAATCTTGGATTAATTCGAAGTAGTGAGTATAAACTGGAAAACTATACAGCTGTAGTTTGGATTAATCGTGAAGTGATATTCATCTTTCTTCTGCATGCAGACGATAATAATGAGCAGTTGGGTCTTCGCAGCTAGTGTGAACACTCGTTTATAGAGAAGAAATAAAATATGCGTTGTTTACATTAAGTCGGTTATTTTAGATCGATTATAGCAAGTGTGATATGTTCTTGTTCATGTGCTCTGCCTGGAAACTACTCCTTTAACGAGCACTCATAAGTACTACCATTCAAGAAAATAAATATATACTTTTCGAAGGTCTGCATAAATCAGGCGTTCCGTGAGCAGAGGGTATGAAAACTAAATCGGTCATGTCTATACTGTCGTACCTATACCGTCGTGGTCGTCATTTTCATTGTTATTTACTTCGAAAATACATCTGACTATATTAGCCCAGTGTGACGAAAGATGGACTAGATAATTCTTGGCATGTAATAATTCTCTTGCAGTTGAGCTATTTAATTGCATGGCTTTGGAGAATATGAAAGAAAACGGAAAACATATGGAATTATAATTGTGACAGAAGTTTATTGTACTGGGTCTTCCGGGTAGGACCGCGTCTTTGATGTTCCTCAGTCCTACCCGGAAGACCCAGTTACAATGGACACCGGCCGCCGAAGCCTACGCACTGAGATGTGACAGAAGTTATCCATAAGAACGCTCTACGAATTGCTGTCATAGCTCAGTGAAAACGCATGCTGTGGGACGTGAGACGAGGTTTGAAGCCTGAAACCCCTGTATGAGATGGTACGTTTTATTCCAAATATTTTAGACGCAGGAACGAACCAATTTACAAATGTTCTCTTATTATAAAGTTATTACTTCACATTGGGGAATGTGAAACAAAACGCAAAACATGTGTGATGACCATTTTAATAGAAGCAACGTGCAGGTTTGTTTGTAAAATCGCTCTAACGATTACTTTCACGTTCATTGGTAAAACGTACCCAATGTTAAGGGGACTAAGGTTCACAGTCTGAATCCTTGTGTTGTGGTTACAGTTTTCATTCCTACTTTTTTAGCTTTTTAGACGGAGTAACAATTTATAAATGTTCTCTTACCACTAAGTTATTACTACACGTCATTGGCGAATATGCAAGAGCACGTAAAACATGTGTAATGACGGTTTCAATAGATCCAAGATCTAATTTGATTATAACTTGCGTTCTAATATTTGTTTTAGCTCAGCCGGATAAAGCATTATGTTAACTGAGCCTGGGATTCCCCGTTCGAAATCTATTGTGTGCTCAGATCTGTTATTCTAATGTTTTTACTTCGTAAGACGCAGTAACGAGTGAGAGAAATTAGTTTATTTCTTGCGGCTAAGTTGTTACCACATGTTTGGCAGAGAATATCACCAGATTAAGTGGTAAGGCAATCCCTAAATGCTATATACAGTTCATCTGATCATAACCATAAGCTAACTCAAAATGTACAACAAACTGAAAAGTTCTCATCTTAAGAAATAACAAACTTAATATAATTAAATATAATCAAATGGAATATAAAGTATAAAATTGATTAGCTATGTTATCTATAACTGCTATTTATTAAATGCACTCCAATTATTACAAATAAAAGAAATAGTAAGATAGACAAGGATAATGATTCTTAGAGAGCAAATTAAGAAAGTGTCATTTTGTAACCAAGCCACCTCATATACAAAGAAATAAATTAAAGCGTAAACATTTACAATTTACAGAAAACATATTTCACCTAGAACAAATAATGACTTGTCGAAACTAAGAATGGAAAAGAAAAATTGATACCCTGTCAACTCCAGCTATGATTACATTATTTATTCTTTAGTGAATGTTTGCAATCAGTGCAGAACACCAGCTTGGTATCTGCTGGTTAGGTTCCCATAGATCCATACAACCGCACTCTCTCTGGTCGACGTGCTTCCCATTCCTTTACCTTGAAGGTCCATGTACGTTTAGTTATGATTTAGATGAGGAGACTTCGGAGACCAGTACCTTCAGATTACTTCTGGATGTTGCATTAGCCAATTCTGGGTGCATATCATTGTTTTAGTGCATAAAACAATGGTTCTGGGAACTAGCAAGAAGAAATGGCAGAAAGTATTTTTGAGACTATCTGTATACACTTCACTCGTCATTTTTCTCTGGCATTTGAATTAATTCTCCTGAACCTGATGCCAGAATTAGAACAATGGTGAAATTCTTCCCGAATATTCTAGTCGAACAACACGGCGAGGCTTGTGTCTGGTCCACTGTGGCCAATACAGCCACTGGAATTGCTGCTGGTCAGGTCAAAACTCCACAGATTACCAGGTCCTCCCAGGAAGCTGAGGAAGGTCGGTATTGCCCTGGGTCCATTGCAGCCTTCTTGCTTTGTGTGCCTCAGTGAGAAACGGCTTAGTGGCAAAACGACGCCACGTAATACTGACATCATTTATCGCTGGCGTAAGGTTTGTGCAGGCCAACCCAGGGTCATGAGATTAAATTGAAAACATACGCCTTTAACGGAACCTTAACATGTATTTATTTTCTCGTTTGTTCTTTGCTACACTTTGCTTAAACCAACCAGACAGATAAAGATAACTATATACTTCTGGCCCCGAATCTGGGAGAAAGAGCCCCACCAAAACACACGGCTCACCAAAAGACCAATTATAAAAAAACTAAGAGAAAAATCGGGGAACCCGAATTGGAGCACTCACCCTAAGAAAACGCCCACACGACACCAACCAGGCACACGCTCTCACTGCTCTCCCGGCTCGAAGGAGCCACCCAAGAAGTCTCGGGCACCGCAGCGCCCCCAGAGAGAAACGGCGGAGAGCCCAAACAAACAAGACGTCAGCGCCCCCGAGCCGGAAGGGCAACAAAAATGTGCCGGGGGAAAAAAACAAACGGCACAAACACCCCCTCCCCATCGGAAACACAGGGTGGAGAAGCCAAACGGAAAGAAAGGAAAGGCTGGAAGAAACCAAGGAAAGGAAGAAAGCCATTCCAGACCCCGGGGTGATGAAGCCCGAAGAAGGAAACCCTAGGAGAGTCGGACGCGCACCAAACATCATAGAAAGTCTGCCCTGAGTAGCAATGAGTATGAGTATTGCGTACACTTGTTGAGTCTTTCCTTCTTCACAGCTGTAACATACCATACGTCACACTTACACGGAGAACACTGTCTCTATTTTGCACACACAGTCGTGACGTAGAGAGCAGATGTGAAACTGAGTTTCCCCCCCTTTTTTACACTCACAACCGTGACATACCATACGTCACTCTTACACGGAGAACACTGTCTCTATTTTGCACACACAGGCGTGACGTAGAGAGCAGAACACTGCCGGCGAGTCTTTCAGGAGCAGAAGTGAACAGAGGCAAAACGTTACCAAAGGGCAGCAGGTTAGTCCTTTGAACGCCTAACAACAGCCAGGTAGGTCACGGAAGGGTGACCAAGGTAAAGACGGATGACGTGGCTTGAAGTCGAAGAAGAAGAAGCGAAGCTAGCTCCCACGTGACGACTCTCCCGAGGTGGAGAAAAGGCGTGGCGCACGTGAAGGTCACTGTCACACCGGGACCCCCGGATGGTGCTGGCACAAGGCGGAAAAATCCAGGATGACAGAACAGGCAAGGAACACGGTAGGAGATGGGGCGGCTGAAACATAAAACAAAAGCCAGAAACGGAACCAGAAGCAGAAGTGGTAACCTAAGAATATTAACCAGCCAAATTTGTAAAATATTTTTTTTTAGATCATAAGGGGCAGAAATATCTTTGAAGGACAAGTAATAAATATTTTCAAACGAGTAACAGCAATAAATCTCTATAAATAAATGCAATAAGTATAAATACCATTGAAGTGACCATTACTAATAAATACCTTTCAAGTAATAAATATTTTCAAACAAGTAACAGTAATAAATATCTTTAAATAAATAACAATAAGGATAAATACCATTGAAGTGACCAATACTAATAAACACTTTCCAAGTAATAAATATTTTCAGCAAAACAATTATCCAAAATTTAACAATAAAGAAAGAAATACCTTAGACAATATTGAGCACATCAACATAATTGGACACATTGTATATATACACATACACCCATACATATATATAAACAAGTAAATAACACACTATAACATGGGTACCCAACAATTTTTTAAATAACACTCACACACAGGAAAAACACACACAGGAAAAACACACACAGAAAGAAAGAGAAAGAGAGATATATGCCGGCATAGAAAGAGAGAGAGAGAGAAAGAGAGAGAGAGAGGAAGGAGAAAGTGAGTGCATGCCCTGGCAGCGTGCCACGCGAACGCCACACAACACAGACAACCGTGCCCCGAGGTCAAGGGCGCAGAAGCCAAAACAAACACGGGAACGTAAACAGACACTGAAATGCCCAAAACAAACAGTGTAAAGCCAAAACAGACATCAAATCATCGCGTCAGGGCACGGTTTTAGCTGAGTGATGTGAGCCCGACGCATTTCATGGGTTTTACAGTGCTCCAGAGTAACGGACACGCCCTTAAAAATGTTAATGATCTTATAGGGGCCAGAGTAACGCTGAGCTAATTTAGCAGCAAAAGCATCCTTACGCGAACTTATAGGGAAAGATTTGCACATAACCAGTTGACCGACCGCGAAAGGAGAGGGTTTTCTATTTTCTTCATAACGCCTTTTGGTAAGCTCATGCGCACGTTTTAGATTATTAAAGGCTCTCCTCCAGTTCTGTCTAATAGTTTCAGGAGAAAAGGTCTGAGGAAGTAGATCATTTAAGGACCACATATTCGCCAAAGGGGAACTGGGTACAAAAGCAAACATTAAACTGAAAGGGGTGGTCTGGTGAGCTTCATGACGAGCGGAGTTAAAGGCAAACTGCAACTTTCCCAAGTTAGTATCCCACTGATTGTGGTGCTCATGATGGAAAGCAATCAAAGCGGATTTCAAATTTCTATTAACCCTCTCGGCTTGGGAAGGATTAGGGTAATGTGGGGTGGTAGTGATATGTCTTACCCCCCACTGAAAACAGAATTGTTTGAACCAATTGGAAGTGAACTGCGAGCCATTGTCAGACACAACGTAACGTGGAGCACCAAAAGCAGCCAAGATGTTATTCAGGACCTTCGTAGCAGTACGAGCCGTGGCACGTGGCACGGCCGAAATCCACACGAACTTAGAAAAGGCGTCAACAACCACAAGGGCATAAGTATTACCTTGAATCGACCGGGGAAATGGGCCTATAAAATCTACAAATAATTTTTCCATCGGCTTAGATGCCACTTCAGACGCGAGACCACCCCACGTGGTTCGCTGCGCCGGATTAGCCATGGAACAAATATTACAAGCTTTAACACGGGCCGCAATATCGCGATCCATGCCTTTCCATATAAAGCGCTCACGTATTTTATCGCGAGTCTTGTTTACACCAAGGTGCCCACCAAAGGGTGAAAGATGAAAGTAAGCAAATACCATGGGAATGATACTATCGGGCAAAACGATCTTAAATTTGCCGTCAAAATTAGCACGCGCCATAAGAACACCATCACGTAAGCAATACGGCGGGACAGGATGGCCGTCCTCAAACTGCTGTATAATCTGATTAATGCAGGCATCCCTGCGCTGATGTTCAGCGATGCTGGTAAACATTTCGGGGAACGACAGACAGGCGTTAGAGCCGGAAACCGTCCCCGAAGGTGGTAACAGGGGCGGTTCCTCAGAAAACATACGTGTAAGGGCGTCAGCAACTACATTATCAGAACCACGAATGTGCCTCGGTGTAAACTTAAACGCCCCAATCCGCACGCCCCAACGGGCAAGCCTACCGGTTTTACGTGGTGTCCCTAACGCCCACGTGAGAGCCTGGTTATAACACTCCAATATGAAAGATACATGTTCCAGGTAGGGTTTATACTTCTCGAGACCAAACAAAACTGCCAAGGTTTCGAGCTCATAGATTGAAAACTTGCGTTCAGCTTCAGATAGAGTTCGCGAAGCATAGCAAATGGGACGGCGCCCCTCCGGAAAATCCTGGAGAAGAACCGCCGCCAGGGAATAACTAGAAGCGTCAGTCTGGAGAATAAAAGTTCTATTGAAATCTGGAAACGCCAAAACAGGAGGAGAGGAAATGGCGGACTTAAGTTCTTCGAACGCACGCTGTTGTTCGTCACCCCAGACGTACTTAATACCCTTCCGTCGAAGGCGATTCAAAGGTTCAACCCGGGCAGCGAAGGAAGGAATAAACTTGGAAAAGAAATTCACCATACCAACAAAACGAGCCAATGCACGTAAGTTCTTAGGGGGTGGAAAATTGCGCACGGCTTTGGTGCGTTCTAAATCAATAGTAATGCCGGCGGGCGACACCCAATGGCCCAAGAAAGAAATCTCTGTGGTAGCAAACTTCACTTTAGACCTTTTAACCGTGAGGCCAGCCTTCTGTAAGCGATCAAACACCTCACGTAAATGTAAGATATGGGAATCAAAATCAGGAGAGTACACTACTAGGTCGTCTAAATAGTGGTAAAGAAATTTAAATTTAATGTCAGAAAACAAATTGTCCAAGAGACGGGAAAGTACCTGCGCACCGGTAGCAATCCCAAAGGGAATCCTATTAAACTCATACAATCTCCACGGAGATGAAAAGGCAGTCACGTGTTTACATTCATCCGACAAAGGAATCTGATGATAGGCGCTGTTTAAATCCAGAGTCGTAAACACGCGTGCACCAGCAAAATGATGGGCGGCAGTATGGAGGTCTGGCATGGGAGTAGATCCAATAAGTATTTTTTTATTGAGTTGGCGATAATCCACGACAGGACGGAAATCATTGTCACCCTTAGGAACTAAGAAAACCGGGCTACTATAAGACGAAGTGGAAGGTCTAATGATACCCTTATCCAACATATAATTGATTTTAGCCTTCAAAATGGCCATTTTGGGTGGTGTCAGACGGTACGGAGAAAGCTTAACAGGGGACGGGTCAGTCAGCTGAATATCGTAGGTAATAAGATGAGTAACACCCAATCGGTCGGAAAACAAGTAGGAAAATTCCTGAACCAAACCTTCCACCACTGCGGCTTGTTGATGAGTCAAATGAGACAAGGAAATATCTGCCTCACGCTCGTCTAATAGCGTGACGTTACCTAGACGAGGGCGAGGTGGAACGTCATATAGTTTCTCCTGAAAAGGTACACTACTTCCAGTCGCGAACCCGAAAGTGGCTTGTTTCTTCGCAAAATCTAAACACAAACGGGAGCGTGACATAAAATCGGCCCCCAAGATTACAGAATAGGGTAGGTCAGGGACCAAATAGCACTCATGTTTCCAAGTGAACTTAGGAAAGCGGATAGTACACCTAACCTTGCTAGACACATTAAAGGACTGACCATTAACTGCCAAACATTGCACCTGACAGCTCACCTCCTTGGGACACGAAGGCGCCAAAGTATTGCGAAAATATACTTGATTAATGAGAGAAAATGAGCTACCGGAATCAAGGAGGGCTAAAACGCTCACCTTACCGACAACAACCTGCACAAGAGGTTTAATAGAATGGGGTAAAGCCAAAATGCGCCGCGATGGGGCCAAACTCGCGCTCATGGCAGGCAACTTCTGGCGTCAAATGGGGCGCTGCCGGAACTGACTATCACGTCCAGATTTCGAAGGGTCCATGCCCGTTGGGCGAGGAAAACTACAGTTCTTAACCATATGCCCTACCTCCTGACAACGGTAGCATCTTACCCGGGGCCCGTGAGTTGATGACCCAGGTCGGACGCCGGGCGTTAAACCATCTCCACGATTCGCTCGTGGTGGGGGAGGTGAATTCAACACTTCACCTAAGCGAGATCGATCTACAGAAGAACATTCATTAAGCAAGGGCACTAAAGATTCCAAAGCCGTGAACGTATTAGGACGTGTCGCGAAAACAAGACTGGAGCGAGCTTCGGGATTCAAACCCGAAATGATGACGTCACCAACCACCTGCTCCGTATCTGGGAGAGGTAAGGCCAAGGCCACGTCTCTGACCCGTTCCATATACTGGACAAACGGTTCGGCCAGACCTTGAGGTCGTAAATAATGGTCTTGCAATAATTTTAACGATTCACGACGCGGGATAAAGAATTCCAAAACCAAAGCATGAAAAGTACTTAAAGGGTCAGCTGATTGCCTTGCTCTAAGCAAAAGATTCAAAACTACACCTTTGACCTTGGTCGCAACTGCCTGCATGGTTAAATCGGAAGAAACCGAGTGCACCATGGCTACCTTGTTAAGCTTTACTAGGAATTTCAAAAACGTGAAAGCCGACAGCACATCCGACACCTCGAACATATCCACTGCCTCCACCAACTGTTGTAAAGGGTGAATGATTTTTAAGGCACGAAATGGCGTCGAAAGAGAAGCTACGGGACTCACAGCCGGGGAAGACGAGGTCTCCGGAAAATGCAGCTTAGCGTCTTCTCCCCCTTGACGAGCCATGGCGTTAAATTTCTCGAGGAGCGCCTCAAAATTTTGTTTGAGTGTCTTAACACGAGCTAAAACCTCGGAACGCGGAAAATAGGTAATGAGATAATCTAACCTGTTGATATAATGCTGGATGCGCGCCAATAAACGAACCTGCTGTCCTCTTGAAGGGGTCCCCTCACGCTCCAAATCTTGGATAACCTCACCCAACTCTAAAAGCGCTTCAGAACACACTTGAGGGGAATTGGCAACTAAATCATGCTTATCAGGTAAAGCAATAAACGGTTTGTCCTTGACCAGCCGCAATGCGTCTAATATGGCCGACCAGTCGGCCGCAGGAGAGACCTGCCCACCACGAATTAACAACTCAAACATCAGCTCACCTTTACGCAAGCGGTCAACATTTACTAAGGAAGTCGCCATTCCTCACTGCCAAAGAATGCAGTAGTAGGCACCGAGAACGTCAAAAGCAACAAACACGAACGCGCGGAAACCAAGCCGAGAGCCAAGCGTCAAATTAACCACGCTCTGCTACCAAATTGTGCAGGCCAACCCAGGGTCATGAAATTAAATTGAAAACATACGCCTTTAACGGAACCTTAACATGTATTTATTTTCTCGTTTGTTCTTTGCTACACTTTGCTTAAACCAACCAGACAGATAAAGATAACTATATACTTCTGGCCCCGAATCTGGGAGAAAGAGCCCCACCAAAACACACGGCTCACCAAAAGACCAATTATAAAAAAAAACTAAGAGAAAAATCGGGGAACCCGAATTGGAGCACTCGCCCTAAGAAAACGCCCACACGACACCAACCAGGCACACGCTCTCACTGCTCTCCCGGCTCGAAGGAGCCACCCAAGAAGTCTCGGGCACCGCAGCGCCCCCAGAGAGAAACGGGGGAGAGCCCAAACAAACAAGACGTCAGCGCCCCCGAGCCGGAAGGGCAACAAAAATGTGCCGGGGGAAAAAAACAAACGGCACAGGTTTCACCTGAAAAACCATGTCTTAAAGCACATTGCTCACATCCTCTACCAGGGCTTAGTCTTGAGCAAACTTTGTTGCACGAGGTCTACCGGAACGTCTGTCTGATTTGGTCCATTTAAAGTCTCCCTCGTGATACAGAGTTAGTCATTGCTTCGCTACTTTTCGATCGCAATGCAATTCTCTGGCGATTTGCAAAGCATTTTCACCATGAATGACACAGACTACAATTTGAACCTTTTGAACTGCACTCAGCTTCACGTAACGTCGTGGACGTGATGTGCTACTTTGTTGTAATGTGGTAATGACTTAGAGAAAGATTCGGGTGCAGTTCATAAAAGAACTTTCAGTAACATTATGCGCATGTGCAAAAAATACAAGGCGCACTTTATACACTGCGTTTTGCGAGTGAAATATAGCTTATATAACATAACACAGCTGCTGGCTCTATCGAAACATCTGTTTTCGTATTCCTGGATATTCTTTAATGTTATGTAGTAATGATTTAGCCGTAAGAAAACATCAGTAAATTATATCGTTACCGCGTCTAACAAACTATAGAACTTGGAATAACAGTCATAATTATGATCACATATTAAGAGTTCTAATAGGGAACACTGATCGCACTTTTCACAGCATGTGCTTTGCTTCTACGCTACTAGAGCAGTTGCTAGGACGAGCCTTATATACAAGATATTGGTTATATAAAACCATAGTTTCACACTCTTTCCCGTTCTTGCATATGTTACGTGACAAATTATTAGTTACTTTCCTTTCTTAACGATTTCTGGGGAAAACCAAATGTGCTGATCAGGAATATACCTTTAGCTTTTCCCAGATGTCGACACTTCTCGAAATATACATTTTTATATATTTAATTTATGTTAATAATTTTGAATTTATCGATTTTTTTCTGGCAATAGTAGTAGTTTAAGGCAATAACCGGTACGTGGCACTATCGTTCTACATTAGTAAAATTAGTATACTTTGACATCCATAATAATCCTCTTCACATATATGGACTATATCTATATTGATTTGTAGTGTGTCCATAAAGTATTTCCAACATTACAACTTCCTACAGAATGGAAACTATTATAGACAGAGTTTTGTAGTTTGTGCAATATGGCAGACAAGCTCTTTTAGTTTTATTTTTGATTTTGTTCTGCTTGTTTCTGGTATAATCTAACATGACATCAAAAAAGGAGTGATCGCAAAATGCTTTATGGTACCATGAGACACGGTCACCTATTATAGTTCAGAGGAGTTTTAGGAAGGAATACGGTCGCGCGTCCTCCGATTACAAATCTGTCGTTTTTAGGTGCTCATAGAGAAGACTGAAACTTTAACCTCCCGTCGACGGTCAGGACGTCCCTTCGTAACAGAAGTGAGCGTCGAGATTGTGCAGCAAACATTTCAAAGAAGCTCTTCCAAGTCTACTCTTTGTGCATCTCGTGAATTTGGAATTCTATGGTTCACAATGCATAAACTGTTACATAAGCGACTTCATCTGTATGCTTATAAAGTTCAGATAGCACCAGCTGTGAAGCCGGATGGCCGCTCCTGACGTACTACTTTGGCACTGGATATTTTGCAGAGGACTGATGTTGATGAGTACCTATGGCGTGCGTGCTTCTCTGATGAGTCTACCTTTCTTAACTCTGGCAAGGTCAACCGGCACAATGTGAGAATATAGGGCTACCAAAGTCCTCGTGTCATCAAGGAGCATGAGGACAGCAACCCAAAAGAGAATGTGTGGTGTGAGTCTGCATTAGAGGTTCGTTGGTCCCTTCCTTTTTAATAAGATCTTAATAAAAGCTAACATTTACCTCAACATGTTACAAAATGACAGGCACCCAAACTTAATGACCTGCAACCTAAGGTAATATTCCATCAGGATGGAGCACCACCACATTAGTGATTAATCGTGAGAGTTGCTGAATAACACATATCCTAAGAGATGATTTGGGACGTTCCAACACCCTGGCCACCACGGTACTCGGACCTAACCCCCTAGACTTTTGGGAGATAAGTAAAGGACAGGTTATATGCCACACCTGTCACTGATATGAACACTTTGAGAAGGATAACAGACGCTGTTGCTAGAATTACCCATGAAATTCTGCAGAATGTTTGGCGAGAAATTCAATATCGCTTAGATGTTTTGATGTTTTGAGCTGAATTTTATCTGCAGTTCTGTGGTTATAATTGATTGTCATCTTTAAATGAAACACGTCAGTATCCAGATGCTGTAAGTTGCTTTCAGACATATTTTGTTATGTTCGTGGACAGTATATCGTAACGAAAGGGATGAAACATAAAATTGTGTTTTGGAACAAAGTTCTGTGACGCCTACGAAGCTTATTTCGGTGTACCAGTTGGAGACCAAGATTTTGCATGGCCTCGTCACGCATTTTGCTGCAGGTCTATCTTAGACGGTTGGCTACGTGAAACAAAAAAATCTATGCAACTTGTAACTCCTTGAAATGAAAGAAGCCAACCATTCACCACGACAACTGTTAGCTTTGACATAATGTTGACATTACACGTTACACATTACAAAAGTACCGAGAACGAAAAACATGTTCAATATCCTAACATAACAGGATGATCAGGTTATGAAAAGGATGCTATCAGGGTCGTTGCAATGGTGGGAGACTATGTGCGTGCAGAAGGAACGAAACAAAAGGGAAAGCCGTTCTCGTGTCTGTTTTGAATGCAAATTGGTTGTAAATTTCCAATGTATTTCAGTATTATGCGCACTTATGTAAACCTATAGAACCGTTATAGAATGTATTGTATGTTAGTTTTCTCATTATGTCTGTAAATACACATATATTTTGGTTGTTTCTAAAATTTTGAAGAATAGGTTGTTGTATCCAAAATATTGACATTAGGAAAATCTCACATATTGGTAATCAGCATTACCGAATTAAGCAATGAACACCAAAAAATTATGATAGTAAAAAAATCTTCAAATTTTGATGTAGGGCTGTCCAACACTATGAAATATGCATGAGAATTATTTCTTTCACATGATATTTAGCCCATATTTCGTTATAGCAGGTTAACATAGCTACAGAAATTTGACAGATAACATTGATAAACCCTATGACGTATGTATTATATGGAACACAAGTAAGTCTTTAATCCTTATAAAAGCAACAAGTAATTTAAAATTGACTATCGGCAATGTATTGCTTCATATCATAAGAATATATGTTTACGCGAATATCAGGGAAATATCTATGTTATGTGACATTAAATGTTGAGTTTTGTTCGAGAGCTTCTCTCTGACATGCACAAGCGGAAACAACTCTGTTGCAGCTAACAGAAGTATTTATGCAGCTCTAAGCAAGGTATTATGACATGTTTATCATAGTGCATTGCATTAATGTAAGTAGCGAGAGGGTAGAATTACCTCACAATAACCGTGTTAATCGTAGCACTAGTTATTAAATCGTTTCTTAAACTCTTCATTCCTTGCATGCATCCATACTTGAGAAGTTTCTCAAAAAAAACTCTTCCTCAAATTAAAATTATCCATGTATAATCTTATTAAGTCCTTAAATTAAGGTTGTTGTTGTTAGTTGGTAAAGGGATCATTTCAAGCAAGTATCATGAATCCTACGCTTAATATTTCTCTTCATATTTCTCACAATATCGAGATTTTACTTCAAATACACGTTTTGAGGCCCATTGAGAAACATTTCTGCACATCTGTGTGTCTGTGAAAACGTACACCCTAGATGTGTCTGTAACTGCTTGCATGTGCAATTGTCAAAACGTTTAACACCAACATTTAACCATCTAAAAGTTCTACATTTCTCCGATGCAATTCTGAGGTATATGAAGCCAAACGAAACTTTCTAGGCGATGTTTGTACTCGGGTGTTTGCAAAAATATAACTCAGAACAAAAATGAGTTATGTTCGCATGACTTTCGCTATTTATTTCTCTACAAACTATTATTACAAATGTTTGGGCTTTTATCCTTTTGTTACTAAGATAAATCATTCTTAAATAATTAAGGCTTCGCAGCTGATCAGCTGTGTCAGGTTTATGAACGTCGAGGTTTATCCTATTCTAGATGGTTTTCTTCAGGATCTTCAGGATCTGAATGAAGACGATGGCCGATGGCCTCGTCCAGAGCGAGGCTCATCACTAGTGCTCGTACGTCCCATTTAAACTCCGCAACTCACCTTTTAATCTTTGTATATGAGGGGGCAGAGTCTTCCAATGTTCTGTCAACTTCAATGGAAGTATTTAATCACTTCTCGTTTTCCAAATCCTCCATTTTCGTAAACCTCTACACTTGTCTTGATTAAAATCTTGTCATCCAAAAACTAAACAAGCTATTGATCTGTAACTATGGATACAAGCTAGTCTAGAGTTGAACTATATGATGCTATCCGTCAAACTGGCCCAGTGGTGACATCTCTATGTGAGGCCCGGGTCTTATAAAGCTGATCCTCGTACTATCAAAAGCATTACAGAATTAAAGAACTTCATTGGCTTCAAACATTTCATATTCCATAAAACATCTTAAATATATAGTACTTTAAATAAAGACATTTGAGGTTCATATAAAAAAACTAATTTAAGGAAAAATATTCCATGTAAAGAGTAGCTAGAGCTTTGAGGATTTTCTTGCTAATGTTTGTGTTTTTGGAATATACTGAATTTAGATATGAAGTTTGACATTTAATGGACTTTCATTTTCAGATTAAACTGTTCTCAGACGTACACACCCACACACCTATGCAAGGTATTTTTTCTAAATATTTCATTTAGAAATGTATATTCGGTGAAAACTCCAGATCTCTAAGTAAATAAGATAAATTAAAAATTACTAAAACTTTATGTCCTTTACATACATATCTAGTATCAAACATGCATGGGATATTACTATTTTCGAGTTCTTGCTGCTACGTGTTTAAAGTTTACGACACTTTAACGAGTGCACATTGCGAAATTCGGTGTCTATAGGATCTTTAAACTGAAAAAAACTCAAAATTAAATCATTTGTAGTTGATGTTTACGTATTGTGATCAATACGAGGTGTGTAGGAAAGCATGCGTTTGTGTAGAATAATTCATAAATTTGCTGTATAAATAAATAATAATAAAGAGAGAATATCGTATGGCTGTTACATATAACTTTTATATAACTTTTATATAGTCAGATACAGAATCTGTGACGCACATGAATATGTATGAAATACTTGGAATGAAGTTTTATACAGCTACAAATCCTGTACGAACCAAATGGTTTCCACTACAGTTCCTGCAGTATAATGATACAGCCTTGTGCATATTCAGTGCAACATGATGCTAATGTTGGGAGCTTGCCACATTCTCCACTGACAGAAGCTGCCACACGGTTTACTCTCAAGGTGGGGGTCGGTCGGACAGCTGCCAGGGTGGATTCTCACGTCAGCAGAGCATTTCAGCCATGATTTGTGCAGTACGGGCTCTACATGTGAGGTGTGCATAACAGTTTCCCACCTATGCCACATGTGCATTCGGCAACACTGCACCTGACTTCCATAAGCGCTCATCATCCACGTGCAGACGGTATAGCTAAGCTTAGCATTCGCCATTAATCAGCAATTTTATTTCACTTTGACATATAATAAGATTTAGCGGAGCTTGCCCCGTAGGCTCAGTTGGTGGAGCACCTGACTGCCATGCGAGGAGACCCGATTTGATTCCCACTTCGGAGAATTTTCTCTAGCCATGATTACTCCCTGCCCTTCCCAGAATCCGGAAGTATGAATAAAAGTGTGAATGTGTGTGCTCTAATAGGCAGAAATCCAAAATTCGAAAACCCGCCTAATACGAGTAGATACCACTGCCCAAATATATTACCAATAAAGTTAAACGCGGGGTACACATAGGCCAAAAGTTGAACGTTCTCAGTTTTTATGCCCTAGACAAATTGTAAGACCGAATGTCACAATATTTTGTATACATAAATTTGTCGAATTTTCAATGATGTATTCAGTAAATGTCACGTTTATGTGACCAATCTTTTAAACTGCCTTTTGAATGAAAAGTAGGTATAATATATTCACATTGATATAAATCGTTAGCATTATTAAAAAAGTTATTGCAGTCGCGTCTCTTAAGTAAACCCGGTAGTTGAACACTAAGCTTTAAGTTACGGAAAACGCATTCAAATTATCTACAAGAAGCTCCAGATGAGACTCTTACATTTGTGAAGGTGTATTAGAGGTTGTAAAGAAATTATTTCATTCCGGACAGAGGTTAAATATAAGCCCGCTCTGTTCTCGTACAGATTTCTTGCCATATAACCGAATAGAAGTAGCTCCAACACCCAAAGTTGGGGGTCTACTCGGCACATATGAGGCCTTGTTAAAATAACATCTATCTAGTCACGTCTATAAAATGTAATAACCAAAGGGTTCAATTATTTTGGCATAAACTTATTCCGAAAGCAAGCCACTCTCTTTCTATCTCTCTCTTTCTGGATTTGCAAACAAGTTGGATAAATTTATGTCGTTCATTTTTATTTCTTATGTACAGTTGAATAAGTAGCAGCGTAATCCGGAGTATATGGCAAAAGACCAAAGTGTAAAATATTTGTTCTTTAGGCAAATATGCTACTGCTTTTGACTTAGGATATTATGTTACTATGCAGTGTATAGGCAAAAATATAAAGTTAACTTACACTGGTAAACAGGTGCTTACTGTCTCAGCCAGACTATAGTTATGGCTCTAGTAGTCACGAAGAAAACCAGGGCAGTTTTAGATCACTTATATGTACTCACAGACTAGAAGGAAGTTCAACCGGCAAAGAAGGAAATGGAAAGAATTTGCAAGACAAGGAGCAGATTCCATTGTAATGAATCAAAGCTAGCTCTAGAATAACCTGGACGTTTAATAGGCGAGGGCATTAAGAACTGATCTAAAGCTGAGCTAACAAGTCCAGGAAATAAACATTTGAACCTTTTAAGAAAAGAAAGCTAAAGGCTATTTATCGTAATGGACTTTACCTAAGAAGAGTTATTGCATTTTTCGCAGAAACTAAAACAACCCAGAATAATTTATGCTTCTGCTAGACGTTAGCTTGGGGGAGTTAGACATAGTTTGACATTGTGTTTTACAATATGTTTTACAACCAGATGGTTTTTAAGGCTTATCGTTTTCAGACTGTAGTCCCTGTTAAAGGGAGTATAGGCATAAATTGACTTTATATGATAGTCAAAGCAAGGCAAGTGCTTTTGCACCTTATCCCGAGCAATGAAAACTGAATGGCAAATTTTGTCAAAAATATGACCCCATGGGGCGGAAATGCCAGTCCTTTCAGCCAATTTAGTTGGAGCTCCTAGGTCATCCTCTTTACAGTCCGGATTTGGTATCCGGTAACTTCAAGCTTTGATACAAAACCTCGGTGTTTACGAGGAAGCAATTATGTCCAAAGTGGATTGCGCACAGAACATGCAACATCGAATATGGTGGGACTAATGGTTAATGTCGGTTGAGATGAACTGCAAACTATAGGATTGTTACTTCCTGTTTGGACGAAACCTTGTGTTACATAAATTATGTATTCATTGAAAAAATTATAACTTATGATATTTGGTATTAAAGTATATTTTGTGAGGTTGTGTTAAATGTTGAGGGGTCTTAGGTTTAGCAGACCATAATTATATTTTGCATCAGAGTAAGATGATATTAGTACGGTAATTAGTATCGGCTGGTTTTCAGGCAAATTCGTAGAGTTAGTCGGTTCGCTAAGAGAGGGTAAGGTCTGTATCCAAGGTCGCCAAATTAGGTATGACAAACTAGCTTGGGCTTTACGGAATACCAGATAGGATTTCTTAAAACTTATAAAGGGATTTTAAGTGTTCAAAAAGCTTCAGCAAAGTATAAATGTGGTGGCAACATCGGATTACAAGCTAGGATTAGGGGTTTTAGAGTCATTATCAAAGGGAGAATTTTGAGGTGCAATAGCACATCCTGGACATAATCTTGGACACTGTTGTTGTGATCGCTGGTAGGACAAGGTGTAGCTGGTAGGCGGATTTTTCATCATCCTAGCCTCAAGGAGAGAATCGCTTGATAGAGGGTTCAAATAAGTTAACATTGGACTTTCATTTAGTATTCGTAGTTTCCATTGGTCGGCATCTTCTCCGCTAAAGTGATATGATTCACCAAAAACTTCGAAGTCATAGCGGTATCATATTTTCTATGTATAATATACACCCACGCATACCATGAGATTGCTTCTCCTACTCAAGTACGAAGTTTTATTACTGCTAAATAAAGCTCACTATAGCTGACTGACCCATCAAATTTAATTTGAGACAATCTGCTAACTAATGTGTGCTATTGAATCATATATAATTAGTTAAAAGGTTTCTGATGTAAACTGGATTTGCATAGTTGAAATGTAAGGAAATGAATTTGTAACACACTAGTTGTCTTATAACTTAATAGTCAAACGCTCCCTCATAGGCATCCCCTCATCTTTTGTCTATCTACTTGTGCCTAACAGATATATTGCTTCATGGGAAACACCCCTTGACAGAAGTAAGACATGAAGCTTTCCTGGCGACGAATATGCTCAAGTTGTCCTCGGGAAGCAAGCCAGGTGAGAAGACGATTAGAAATCGACGTTTCGGGAGTGTGCATCTCTCCCTTTGTCAGGATATCTATTAAATGCTATAACCACAAATGAATCACTGGATATAAGGGAAATATAAACAAAGATAATTGATTATATTGTCTTTGTTTATATTGGTGTTATATCCAGTGATGCACTGTTGGTTATAACATTTAATAAATATTCTGATGAAGGGATGGATGCACACTCCCGAAACGTCGATTTTTAATCGTCTTCTCACCTGGCTTGCTTCCCGAGAACAACTTGACCTCTTGAAAGATTTTAATATATTCCCGAGAAAGAGACACGAGTATTTTTAAAACCGCTTTTAGGTTTTTTATTCAAATATAAATGAGTACATATTGACAAAAACAGGATTTACATTTTGAATTTTCTGCCAGTAATCTCTTTGTCCACTTCACTCTGAATTATTTTTATGATAACTAGTAAACCGTAAGATAAATATAAACAAAAACTTGAGACAGAAAGGTATATTTCGTCATACTTTATGCCGATTAATATCAGACATTCTTTTAATTAACCGCTTACGAGACATTCTTTTCTGTTTATTTCAACTTCCAAAACAAAAATTATACATCTTATAAGGTGTTTAGTGATCTCATACAAAGATTATCCGTATCGCAGCTGCCATAAAGTGATTTCGTTTTTAAAGATAAAACTACAATTTCATGCTGTCATATCTCTTCTGTGTCTACCACGAAAATTGCACTCTTCTGCCAACGTACACTCGGTTTAAAGTGAGTGAAAAAATATTTTTGTAACAATGGCTTGTAGGAAATGTATAAGAATTGGAAACACTTGGTATGGAGAATCATGAGAATGCGGCACTTGAGATTTATTTTTTAGCACTTCTTCGCATCTCCGAGTTAAAATCTGTAATCAAAGTTCCCTTAAGTGAATAAGACTTCTTTGTACTATTGTCTTCAGGATACACTTCATCTTGGAACCCTAGAATAACTTTCAGTTAAGCAAATAGAATTCATGTAAATTATCAGTTACTTCCCTCTAATTTTCTGTTAGAGCTTTAAAGTCACTTTGAATATTTAATCATTACTACTGAATAGGCACATCAATGAATAATATTACAAGCATTTCAACTACGTGAAAAGTATTAAGGAGGGGAGATCACTTATATAACCTTAATTGCAGATATGAATAAATAGTGACTTGATTACTTGGTGTGCAGCCATAGAAATATGCAAATTAATTTTGTAAGGCAGAGTTTCCACCTAACTAAAAGGAGGCCCGTAAACCGCTAAAAGCAGCTGCAGGCTATATGCTGGAAGTTTTGATGATCTCCTCTTGCACCAAATCGCGTGACAAAGTTATAACTCTTCTAACAAGGGAGCCTCCTCAAGTAGGGGAGCTCGAAGGTAGCAAAATGTTGACAACATTGGAATCCGGATCTACAAGAAAGATTTGATAGTCATTAGTTTCACCTTTTTTGTGAAGGGAGCAATTAGGTACAGCATTTTCATTATTTGCTTCAGTTATTATTTCAGAAAACTTCATTAGGCAGTGTTGTGACGTTCGTTTCGTAGTAGCAAGTCACGAATTCTCAGATAAGAATGAGGAGTCCGGAGAATTTATTGCCCTGAATGCTCTATTGGCAACCGATATGGAATTCGCTAAACCAAACTGAATCCAGATAATTTTATCTGCTAGTGTTTACACTTTGTTTCTGATGTGCAATTGTGGTTGTCTAACAGAGTTCTGACCTAGTTGATAGGTAAATATGACTGTGTGTGTTTATTTGGGTGGGTGGATCGGTTCTGTGGATGGTGAGGCATTTATCTCATTGCATTCTCAACTAAGGACGAAATTTAAGCAGTTAACATTTATCGAGGATCACTTTTACACAGTACCTGAAATTTTTTCAATAATTCCCCAACAAAAAAGAACATACGATAAAGCAATATATGCTGAATAAGACCACCATTGCGTCTTTGAAGATGGAAACCGACTCCCATTTTGAAAACACCCGTATCGTTATCTAGACTTCTTTCATTGTGTTTTCTTCCCGTACGCTTTTTATCACATTCCTCGTGGCTTCAGTTGGCATCCAAAATGAAGTCTCCAAACTCAATCAATGCTTAGATGCGCTCCGGCTGACAGTCAACAAGTGCCTCTCACCAGATGAAGCTTAATGACACTCCACCCTTAAAAATGCTGCCGCAGTTATTCCTCAATTCTCTCAAACCACTAAAACACGGATATCAGTGCAATAAATAGCTACAGAAGAGCAGCTGGACTTTTCCCATCTATTCAGTGTACGGTGTATTCGAATAAGAAGCACTTTATGGAATACAGTGCTGGACCAGAACATCAAGAGAATGGCAACAAAGACCGATTTAGTAGGCTGAGCATCCCCATTGAACTACAAACAAAAGTCATACAGCAGAGTCTCTGAAGTTCATACTCAGTTAAATCCCATACATTTGAAGATGCGGTCTTAAATTTTATTACATTGTTTATGGATGCCAATTTTTTCTTCACAGTCAATTTCTAGAACACCGAATTTTATAGCAAACAAAACAATATGACGAGGTAACAGCCTGGTGTTTTTTTTTTTCTTCTTTTTCTTTCAATTTAGTCCTCCAATGTTAAGCTATATCGGACGATGAATGAAATGGACGAGATGATGCTCAAATGGGTCCAGAGCTTAGATTTACCTGATATTTGTCTTTCGGGATAAGCCCTTATCCAGATAACTCACCTTAACCGAAATTCGAATTCGGGCCTCTTGGAACGCTACCGAGATGGGCTATCGCCTGGTTGGATGATGGGCAAATTTTCTTGCTCAGTACGTCGTTCCTTACTCTGCATGAAAGACTGTGGTTATTGTTTTACATTTAAATTTTAAAAACCTATTATTCTAACTGTTGAGTCAGAAGTTAACACAGGAGCTGTAGTGCTGAATAGTGTACTCCTTGCCACATGGTGCAAATGTTGAGAAAATATTACTTTCAAGAGAGCCATTCCAGAGAATTGTAACAATTGCTTTGAATTTTTCCTCGAAAGAGAAAATAAATATTGTTTATTGGTTTTGTGACGTTATTTAAAATTTAAATTTATTTAAAGAATTTTTTAAGTATTGTATTGTATAAGTCCAGTTTAAAGAGTGAAACTGTGAAAATGAATAAGACACTTATATAGGTCTGGTTGCTCTGGGGAAGAAAATCAATAATCTTCCTCAGAAGAGGGACGCTACAGAATATGTTTGAACGTCGTAGAGAATGGAATAAAAGTTTCAGCTTGCTCGTTGTATAAAAAGTCGCTTAAAGAGTGAATGCACTGGGAAAGTTTATAAGTTCATTTGTGTTCAAAAGTTTTGTATTAATTTAATGGAGAATTAAAATCCATATATTTAAAAAGAAACGCAGCAATATATTTTGTATTTTAAATCAGTTCTTGAGGAGGAGAAAGAAATCTATTGAGACGACAACTTGGGATAAGAATCATGTTACGCCTGAGAATTCATCGTTTAAATTAACCCAAAAAATTAATCAAGTTAAACTGAAAACTTCAAAAATATTCGTAAAAGAACGCTGCAATATGGTACAGAATGAAACGCCACTATAACTTGTTATTTCAGAATCCATCACAGAGGCTGCAAAAGGGTAGAAAACACAATTTTCCGTGTAAAATGCATACAGTTAATCAACAAAGAATGTGGCTAGCTGTTATTTAGCACTATTTGTTCTTAATTTATATAATGTGGATTTATTTTTATTCGTCTTTTATAATTTTTCGTAAGGTGTTTGATCAATACAACTAATCGCAATTCAGAGATGACCACAGATTAGCAAGGACCTACAGTGCATAGATTTGTTCATTATAGATCCATAAGAACTTTTGGGAACGTGCCTTGTCCTAGTGGTTAGAGCGCTTGACTCAGGTTCGGGCGACCACAAAGTAAGATTTGTGGTGGACAACATGGCGCTGGGGCGGGTTTCCTCCGGGTTTTACGGTTTCCCCCGCCAGCACTCCACCAATTGCTCCCTCATCATATTTCCCATCAGCTCATCTCACCCTCATTCTGTGATCCACTTCCTTCACTTTCATAGAAGGCGTCAGGCTGACTACCCATTCTGGATTTCCTCTCTCTCTCTCTCTCTCTCTCTCTCTCTCTCTCTCTCTCTCTCTCTCTCTCTCTCTCTCTCTCTTTGTCTCACTCACTCACTCACTCACTGATCCAGAGTTTCCGTAGTGCAACGTACCGCCTACGGGCATGGGAGGAACAAGAGTACCCTGACCCCAAGTAAGAGGGCAATTAAAGAAAGAGAAAGAACTTCCGATCCGCTAATTAGGTATCTTTTACGAAGTATGGACATTCATCCACATCCTCGTGGAACTCCATCACTCAGACATAGAAAACTCAATATTCATTACCAACAATTAATACGATTATTAAGGAATTTATTACATTTTCTATCTTACTTCTGCCTATCTTTCCCTTTGAGCCGTTTACGATCCTCCAGACCAAGTATATTCTTTACCTTGCGTATCACCCGCGTGTCAGCAGAACATTCATCCCTCACCTTGTGGCTTAACGCTTACAACGCACAAGTAACCCAGAGGTAGAACAATGAAGCACGCAATTTCTAGATACATTCCACGAAGTTAGTCAGATATATTTGATAAAGTTATTTCTTGGGCTCACACTGCAAATTATTTGATGGATAAGGAGCAAAATAACTCCAAGCAGCAATTGATCCATAGAGATCTACTCTCCAACTGTTGTGTTAAGAGTGTGTTGAAAAAAGTGGAGAAATTGACAGGAATTCAGAAAATTTGAAAGTGTAATTCACGTTATTGATGGAAATAAAACCTTCGAAGAATTTATTGATACAGAGATCGTTAGCCAAGGTATTTACCAGAAATTTATGTTAATAACTTCACTTCGTAAACTTTTTTAACTTAAGTTAGAAAAATTACCACATGTGACTTCTGTTCAGAATTTTGTTTTATATTTGAAAACTATTTTCAATTTTTTAAATAAAACCTTCATCATTGGAGTGGTCTAATTAACTATGCATGAGTAATTCTCTTCGATATTTGCAATAATGAAAGTTAGCCTTTATTGTAAAAATGTGTTGTTTGTAAACGAATTTCTAATTCACAATCATTTCAATCCTTCTGTTTTAAAGCAGTAATTTCATTGAGGATGAATAAAGTTATGCTTTATCTATAGTCTTCTTTATTAAATTAACCTTTTTTAAGACACAGAACATATATAAAACATAGTTTTCCTGTGTTTAACTTTTTAGTTTAAGCTTCACAATAAAATAATTGTTTAATCATTAATGATAGGATACGCTGGAATTCATTTTCAGCTTCTCCAGAAAAAATAATGATTTGGATGAAAGACAGCTTAATTCTAAGCTACTCACATGTACCTATGAATCATTGTCTCCAATGACTTTGGAAAATAGTTTTTTAATCCGCAATTTTGCTTTAAGCCCATTTTCTTCCCTTATTACATGGCTTTTTTGATGTCCGAATACTAAACATTGAAGGAAAAAACGGTTTAAGGAGCGTAAGGCACTTCGCACAAAGGCACAGCTCAAAAATATACGTCTAAGTTATTCACAGTAAGTTCCCAGAAAATTTTACAAACGTTTGTGCTATTGCGTACACAGAATTCAACTGAATAAACCCCTTCAGGATCAGGCATATGTGTTCATTATTAATACCTAAAAAGAAAATGGCCAAAATTTGTCAGTTGAGATGTGAAAAGCTATGATCAATAAGAGATGCCCTTATACAAAATGAAACGCTACACTCCTATTGTCAAAACACTCGGATTATTTTTAAATAAATGTTTATTGCAATTTCAGCGTAATCTATGTCACAAATATCTTAAATAACATTCATAAATAACTTACGGTATTCCAGTATTCAAGTAAGAGTTCCAAAAAAGAATTAAAACATTCTTAACGGGTTATAACATACGAGATATGAAGTGAAGTGTTCGACGCTGTAATGGCAGGCATGAGTCGAAGTTTAACGGCAAAGGTTTCCTGAAGCAAACGTTCTACTAGGCGATTGGAATTATGCTGGTTCGCGTTTGTAGCGTAGCCAATTTAGAACGTTTTGCATTGTTAAATATAGTTCTGAAATCCCTATATTTTTATCGAAATTTGGATCTAAATTTGTTGATTGTATGAATGTTGTAGTGAAATATGTGCAATGGGCTAAAACAAAATGTGATTATTTTGCTTTTCCGTCACAATTTGAACGGCATTCCACGTCAAAGTGATATTTTAAAGTCCACCGCCTTTACTCCTCATGTGTTCGTATGCCGCCACATAGAATTCATGTACTATGTGTTTAACAGATTCATTATATGTTTGACATACAAGTGTGTTGATAGGCTCTTCATCTCTGTACAGGCGAAAACGAAATGTAACTTGCTCAGCATTTATACCAGGAAGGATATCCCAATAGATAGCAACCGATATAAAAAGCCTCCCAGAATGTTTAAAGACATCTGCTTACATCATCATTTGCAAGGATGTCTCCAGTGAGATACGCACCACTGACATCTGGTGTTACGGAGGCTGGTATAAATACCATTCGACATAATAATTCAAATGTAACTTGCTCAGCATTTATACCAGGAAGGATAACCCAATAGATAGAAACCGATATAAAAAGCCTTCCAGAATGTTTAAAGACATCTGCTTACATCATCATTTGCAAGGATGTCGCCAGTGAGATACGCACCACTGACATCTGGTGTTACGGAGGCTGTTATAAATATTGTGACTTTGTGGGTTCGTGAAATGAAAAGTCCAATTTCACCACTCAAAAATGTTCTTTATTTCCACCGACTTACAGTTACAATCTTGCCAATTACACAGAATTACGTAATGCACACAATTACGATTCACCAGTTCGTCCGTTACAATTTCACTTGCACTCGTAATTACGTACAATCTTCCGATGCTCTCACACAGTCTTCTCGTCGTACACTAGCACTGCATTCTTACACCAAGAACTCTGACTGACTCACTGACTCCTAATTGAAGCCCTTTTTATAGGAATATCCTGTTATTCTAGAAGTCTCTGGTTCTCCGCAAATCACCAGAACGTTCCAGAGGACAGGAGAAGGGGAGAGAAACGTCGAGGGACAAGTGACATTTCCCTAACCACCCCTCAGTTAGTGACAGAGACTAATGGGCGGCGTGGCTCGGCTGCCTTTGATTTCCTCACAGCTGTTGCCCTCATGCCTACCTCTAATTGGGTGACACTGCTCCCTCCACAAAGCTGGTCGTCCCGAACAGCACCATCGTAGCGGGCTAGTCGATCCAGGTGTACCACCAACATCTTTCCTCGGGCAACCTTCTGGATGCGGTAGACTACGTCGTTAATCCTCTTCACCACCCGGTACGGTCCTTACCATGGCTGCTGGAGCTTCGGGCAGCATCCCTTGGTCCGGGTAGGACGGTACAACCAGACTAGGTCACCTTGCTGGAACCCTTGGCTGTTGGCTTGCCTGTCATACCTGGTCTTTATGCGGTCGCTCGCCTTCTGGATGTTCTGGCGAGCCATCTCGTGCATGTCGTGGAGATGGTCCACCAAGTTCTCCACATACTCGGTCGCTGGCTGTTTCGCCTCCGGAGGGCTTCCAAAAGCCAGGTCACGAGGTAGGCGTAACTCTCGGCCGAACATTAAGCTGGCTGGCGTCATCCCAGTTGTGTCGTGTGTAGACGAGCGGTAGGCCAGCAAGAACAGTGGCACCCTGACGTCCCAGTCTCGCTGATGGCTGGCCACGACCTTCCTCAGGGGTTCCTCTAAGGTCTTGATGTACCTTTCGACCATGCCATCCGATTGGGGATGTAGAGGCGTAGTGCGAGTCTTGTTCACCCCAAGCCTTTGTAGTGCCTCCTTCATTAGGTTGGACTCAAAGTTGGTACCCTGGTCACTGTGTAGCTCTAACGGTACCCCAAATCGACAGAATACTTGCTCCACGAGGCAGTCGGTGACTGTCTTTGCCTCTTGGTTTGGGATGGCATACACCTCCGGCCATTTGGTGAAGTAGTCCACGACCACCATTAGGTACTTGTTGCCTTGGTCGGAAACTGGGAACGGTCCAGCAATGTCAACGGCGATCCCTTCGAACGGCGCTCCAACGTTGTACTGCTGCATGTGACCCCGGCTCCTAGTCTGGGGGCCACGACTTGCCGCGCACACGTGACACTGACGGCACCATCTCTCAGCATCTGCTCGGAGTCTCAGCCAGTAGTAGCGTTGCCGAAGTTTGTCGATCGTTCGGTTCGCTCCCAGGTGTCCTCCCGAAGTACCGGCGTGCACTTCCTCCAAGACTTCCGGGACCTTACTCCGGGGAAGTACCAACTGTTCTCTCTGCGTCTTCCCATCGGGTGACTCCCATACCCGGAACAGCACGCCCTCTCTGGCCTTCAACGAGTCCCATTGGGCCCAGTACGACTTGTAGGTGGCGCTCCTCGGTGCGATGTCCTCCCAGGTTGGTCTCGTCCCTGCCTCCACCTCCATCAAGAGTGGCCCCAAGTCTGCGTCCGCCAGCTGCTCCCTCCTCAGGCCTGCGCTATCCCAGCCATCCGCAGGCATTGCCGTGACTACTCGGAATGCTGCAGCACGCTCCTTCTCCTCCACTCTTGTACACTGGCCGCACTCTTCTGGACAGGGTCCTCGGGACATGGCGTCAGCGTTACCGTGGCTCTTCCCTCTACGATGTTCCGAGGTGAAGTCGTACTCCTGTAGCCTCTGGACCCAACGTGCTGTCTGGCCTTCCAGGTTCTTAAAGCTCAATAGCCAGGTTAGGGCGGAATGGTCAGTCCTCAGGTGGAATGGCTGACCGTACAGGTACTTGTGAAAGTGCTCCACTGTCTTTACTACCGGCAGTAACTCCCATCGGGTGACGCAGTAGTTCTTCTCTGCCTTGGATAGCGTCTTGCTGTAGTAGGCTATCACCCGCTCATGGCCGTCCTGGATCTGCAATAGGACACCTCCAATGCAATGGTCGCTGGCGTCTGAGTCCACAATGAAGGCGCCAGCCGGCTGTGGGAAACCCAAAACTGGAGCACTGCACAGGGTCTCCTTTAGGTGCTGGAAAGCGTTTTCGGCGTCCTCCGTCCACACATAAGGCCGGTGTTCCTCTGTCAGGCGGGTGAGGGATTTAGCGATGCTGGAGAACCCCTTTATGAAGCGGCGGTAATAGCTGCACAGCCCCAGGAAACTGCGCAACTCTTTCTTATCCCTTGGGCGAGGCCAATCTCTCACGGCCTTTGTCTTCTCCGGGTCTGTGGCCACTCCGGTTGCTGAGACTATGTGGCCCAAGTAGTTAACTTCCTTGCGGAAGAGCTGGCACTTCTTCGCGTTCAGCTTCAAGTTGGTCGCTTGCAGTCTCTGTAGCACCTTACTCAGATTCTCGAGGTGATCTTCAAAAGTCTTCCCGACGATGATGATGTCGTGCAGGTATAGCAGGCAGGCATCGTAAGTCAGCCCTCTCATCACTGACTCCATGAGGCGTTGTAAGGTAGCTGGTGCGTTGCAGAGGCCAAAGGGCACAACCGTGAACTGCCAGAGCCCTTGGCCCGTCGAGAATGCGGTCTTCTCCTTGTCTCTTGGGTCTAGAGCTACCTGCCAGTAGCCCGACTTCAGGTCCAGGGTCGAGAACCACTGTGCACCAGCTAGCGTGTCCAGGGTGTCGTCAATCCGGGGTAAGGGAAAACAGTCCTTCCAGGTGACAGCGTTCAGCTTTCTGTAATCTACGCAGAAGCGCAGCACGCCGTTCTTCTTCGTCACCAAGACTACAGGGGAACACCAAGGGCTGCCAGACTCTTCAATCACTCCCCTGGATCTCATGTCCTCCAGCATGTCTCGTGCCGCCCCTTGCTTCGCCAGCGGAACGCGTCTATGTGGTTGCCGAATAGGCCGGGCGTCTCCGGTGTCGATGCGGTGAAGCACTTTGTCCGTGCGGCCGTAGTCACTATCACCTTGGCTGAAGACGCGCTGATACCGTCTTAGCAGTTGTCGAACCTTCTCCAGCTGTTCTGTGGTCAGGTGGTCGGCCGCCCTCTCCACCAAGCCTTCTAACCGGGGCCCCAGGTGTTGCTTCGGCGCCGGGTCTTGTGTCTCGTCGATAGCTGTTACGCTCACCACGGGCTCGCACATTCCCAACTCCGTTCCGGCCTGGACGTCGTGATCGGCGTCCGTAGGATTTAGCAGTCTCACGGGCACCTCCTCTCGGCACGGCAGCAATGCCCTGGCTACACACAGTCCGTTTACAGGCGTCTTCTGGTCCAGCATCATGTTCCTGGTTCTCTGGCCCTCCAGTCGCGCCGTCAGCACCACCTCGCTCCTCGCGGGAACAACCACGTCTTCGTCCAAGACGACCCTGCAAATTCCAAGGCGCTCTTCGGGTTGACGGAGTATACCCTCTTCTCCGTTAAGCCGCAGGACCTTCTTGCCGACGTCGACCGTCGCCTCATGGCTCCTGAGGGCATCCAGTCCCAGGATCACCTCCTCAGCCAACTTCGCGACGAACACCCACAGACGCACGGCACTCCGTCCCAAGTTCAGCTCCAGCAGGGCCTCCCTCTCCACAGGCAAGGTGTCGCCCGATGCCGTGACAAGCAGGTATGGCCGGCTTGGCTTCCTTGTCGGCAAACCCTTCGCCACGACAGGTCTGATGATGGTCACGGCCGCCCCGGTGTCCACCAGCACGCGGCACGGCTTTCCTCTCACCCAACCGTCCGCGATGAGGCCGTCATCCATACGCCGGCTGACGGCGCGCAGTGTCACTCGAGGGGATGGTGGCAATGGCGCCGACGTGCCCCTCTCCACTGCGGCCCTTACTCGTCCTTCCACCTGCTCTTCCTGGTGTTGGCAGTCTCTCTGCAGGTGTCTGGGCTGTCCACACCCCCAACACAGGCCACTAGGTGTTCGCCGGCGTCACTCAGCTGGTCTTCTGTTTCCGGCATAGCGGACACTCCTCGTTCTCGACGTCGGGATGGATATTATTTTGGCCGCCTTCATCCTTAATGCCGCTGTCAGCGCCTCGTGGATGGTTTTATATTCGCCGAGCATTAGGCGCTGACGAATCTCCGTGTCCCGTACCCCGTCGACAAAATTGTAGGCGGCTTCCCGCGATACGAACTCCAGTGGAAGGTCAAACAAGGCCTTGTTAGCCAGCTGCTCGATGGCTATGGCGAACTCCTGCAGCGTATCCCCCGGCTGCTGCGACCTTGCCTTTAGCTGGCTGCGGTATGCTGCGGATAAGCGGTGGTTCCCGAAGCGATCCTCCAGGGCCTCCCAGATGTCCTTGGGCGCCGCCGTCGTCTGCACCGCGTTTAGGACTTCCGCGGTTCTTCCCTGGAGGCTGGCTATTAACTGTGTGGCCTCCTCCTCCAGTGACCATCCGTTGTGCCTGGCCACTGTGTCGAACTGGCGGCGGAAGACCTCAAACGTTGACGCGCCGTCATACTTGGGAGGTTTGACGCGCGCAGATGTTGTGTCGTGTCCCGGCGCGTCTGCCTTCAAATCCTTCAGCTTCCTGCCGACGATGTCCTCCACCAGGGCGTTCAGGGACTTCACGCTGCTGTCGGCTTTTCCTTCCAGCTCATTAACGCGGCTCGCCAGGTCTTCGACGCGCTCGCCTAACTCTGTGGCGTCCTCTTTTACGCCGGCCAACTGTTCTTCAAACTTTCTGGCGAGAGCCTCATTCGCCGCCTTCATTTCCGTGGCCAGACTGCCGTTCGCTGCTCTCATTTCTGTGGTTAACTCGGCCTTCATTTCTTCCATCTTCTCGGTGATGTTGTCGTTGGCCGTCTTCATTTGTTTCAGTTCCGCGGCCAGGTTGTCATTTGTAGTCTCCAGCTTCGCGGCCAGGCTGTTATTTGCCGCTTCTGTTTTTGCAGCGAGGTTTTCATTTGCCATCTTCATTTCTTTCAGTTCCGCTAAAATCTTTTCTAATGCTGCCTCCATTGTGTTATGTCGCACTTCTGACACCAATTGTGACTTTGTGGGTTTCTTGAAATGAAAAGTCCAATTTCACCACTCAAAAATGTTCTTTATTTCCACCGACTTACAGTTACACTCTTGCCAATTACACAGAATTACGTAATGCACACAATTACGATTCACCAGTTCGTCCGTTACAATTTCACTTGCACTCGTAATTACGTACAATCTTCCGATGCTCTCACACAGTCTTCTCGTCGTACACTAGCACTGCATTCTTACACCAAGAACTCTGACTGACTCACTGACTCCTAATTGAAGCCCTTTTTATAGGAATATCCTGTTATTCTAGAAGTCTCTGGTTCTCCGCAAATCATCCGAACGTTCCAGAGGACAGGAGAAGGGGAGAGAAACGTCGAGGGACAAGTGACATTTCCCTAACCACCCCTCAGTTAGTGACAGAGACTAATGGGAGGCGTGGCTCGGCTGCCTTTGGTTTCCTCACAGCTGTTGCCCTCATGCCTACCTCTAATTGGGTGACAATACCATTCGACATAATAATTCTCGTACACGAGTATATGGAGCAGAAGTCAGCATGAGCATTTCTGGAAGGATAGAGTCAGATTGAAAAATTCAATGCCATAGCTGGTATTTGAACCACGGTCTTCTGGTTGCCGTCCAGCCGCTCAAACCCTTGAGCTACTATGGCCAACATGACAACATGACATTAAATTCTCCAACTGACTCGTATTCTTCCCGGTACACCACTAGGAGTTCTCATAAACATATGAGACAACTACCTTAATGGTGACTTACTATGCTGTAAGTACTTTAAGGCCCAGGCTTTATACTTTAGCCTACACACGGCCAGTGTGAAAAAAACAATTAATTCCCATTAATTGTATATAATAGTGGTCCGAACTATAAAGCCCGGGCCTTAAAGTACTTACATGTTGTAAGTCACTATTAAGGTAGTTGTCTCATGTGTTTATGAGAACTCGTAGTGGTTTACTGGGAGAAACACGAGTCAGTTGGGGAATTTAATGTCATGTTGGCACGTTGGCCATAGTAGCTCAAGGGTTAGAGCGGCTGGACGGCAACCAGAAGATCCGTGGTTCAAATCCCGGCTATGGCATTGAATTTTTCAGTCTGACCACCATACGTTAGCCTACATACGGCCAGTGTGAAAGAACAATTAATTTCCATTACCATTTCTCCTGCGGCACGAATACGTTTCATACACATAATTTGCACCTGCAAAGCACTCCATAGCAGAAATTTCGAAGTTCGATTGAACTTCTATGACTGAATTCTTGGACGAGTATCAAATGTGAGTGCGTTACGTGGAACTTCTGCATATGGAGCTTCACTCTTACTTATGCAAGGGCGATTAACGGTGCAATTTCAACGCGATGGTGCTCCACCGCATAGGCCAATGTAATGTGCAATATTATAAATGTATATCCTGGCACTGGATAGGAAAACAAATATCAATGTCCTTGGCAGCCAGATCACCTGATCCAACCCCTCTTGACCTATTCCTTTGGGGTTATTTAAAGCAACGTGCGTATGCAGAAGAGCTAAACTATCCAGAGAGCCTTCGCCAACGCATTACGGTGCTATGTAGAACCAGCACATCTACTATGTTAAACCTCGTCAGAATTTCCATGCATCAGCATACTCAAATGTGCATCAGCAACAAGGGCACTAGTTCGAGCACGTATTTCGTTATAAGGTTCATGTTCGGGCATTGCTAAACACCGGTGATTCCAATCAAATAGTACTTTTTAACTAGAGTCCTTTCTGGCCCACCATAGTATACGTAATTATTTCTTACTAAAGAGATAGCTTTCGTTGAACTAAAACAACGATTTTTACAACTTCTATAACAAAAATTGTGATAAGTAAGTAATCTCATCTAGCAAGTGTAAAGAACACTTATTCCAGGAGCATCAAAAGACCATACCTTTGTTGCGTTTAACAGTTACTTACATGGAGTTTATAAAAATTTACAATAATGACACATTAAATGAAATAAAATATAATTGCAAATTGAAATGATGTCAAACATAGAATTAATTTACACCTTATTTATGGATTTAGCAACACATTAAGAACATAAAATTCTCCTGAGCGATATGGACTATCTTAACCGTAACAGATGTTTTACGACTGCACACTTCATTCCACTAAGCTATATAAAAGCACAAGGGTTTCATAAAAATGTAAGCATTATATGAAGCATTTGTTTGTCACAGTACACATTTTCAATTTTGAAAAAGGTTCGTTAGCGTCAGTTACGTATTTCAAGTGTACTAAAAGTGGTTCTAGGATATCTGCTATAGTATATATCTTGCTAAATGTGAAAACAGAAGTATAGATGTTACAGGATTTCCTTAGATAAAGTGGGACCCAATGCTTTCAGTTTAGAGTGTATCACAGATTACATAAAATGGATTGTTAGGGCCAACTGACTTAACTGGTATAACTGAAGCAATATTGCATTTCTTTACTGTGAAAGTTACAGCTATTGTGTATTGTTTCGTCATTTTATAAGTGATAGTATATATATATTCTTTCACTTTGAAAATAAGTGTGACATATTTTGCTTTTCAACCCTTTATTGAATGAATAATAAAGAATAAACCGTTCTATTTTGATATCGTTTTAATATCATGCAAACATATTTCGACACAGTTACTTCTAGGTCTTCAAACTAACAATCACATTTTACACTTCCCCGGCAGAAGGGTAACTAGAGTATAAATTTGCAAAATATATGTGTGTGAAATTGATGTGGCTTTCTCTGCCTATTTACTCTTAAATCAACTCACGGTAATCATGACATTTTATATGCCTCAGACACAACGGGAACAGGGTAACAGAACTATTAAGAGACACTCAAATCATTCAAATACTGATCGTTATCTGGTGACTTAGAAATGTAGGCGTTCTTTTTGCATGAGAAGGAGTTAAAAGAAGACAGCTTTAACGGATTCCTATTTCATAAAAAATATTAACAAGTTCTAGAAAGTTGAAACAAATAGCAATGGATATCTCAATGCCATGGTCGGAATTTGAACCACGAATCTCCTGGTTTCCGCCCAGTCGCTCTAACCCATTGAGCTACCATGGCCAACATGCCGTCCTCATATTTAATTCTCCATTTTACTCAAATATTGAATTTTTCATGTTGATTCTATCTATCAAAAACCTTAGCCTATTTATGGCTGGTGTGAACAAATGATTAATTTCTATCAATTTACTTAAATAATAAGAATTAAATGATGACGCCTGGGACTTAAGTACTTACGACAGTAAGTCGCCACAAATGGTTTATCTCGAATGCGAGAGCCCCTAGTGGTTTATCGGGGAAATATATGAGTCAAATGGAGAATTTAATGTCAGGACGGCACGTTGGCCATGGTAGCTCAATAGGTTACAGCGACTGGACGGAAACCAGGAGATCCGTAGTTCAAATCCCGGCCATGGCATTGAATTTTTCATGTTGAATCTATCTATTCCCAGAATATTCAAGATAAACATTTAATTCGTTATAAAAGTATATCACAAGCAGATTTTTAAAAAAAATCGTTAGAGGCATGTAAGATAAAATAGAAACTTTGGGAAAATTTTCCACGTAAAGTGTTCTTCCTAGTGAGGATAGGTTGTTGAAAATATTCGTGTAGCATTCTTGGACAATACTTCCTGAACAGAAATATCAAATGTTCTATTTTATCACATATTTGTTTTCAAGTTGTGGTTTTCAAGGGGACACACATCCGGGTCACTTATAAAAATATTTTAATTCAGCGAGTCTCATAACGTGAAATCCTAATGATGAAATCATCTCGATGAAATCCAGATACAAAGTTCTCTATCGTCCAGTGCCTGTTAGAGATCTTTTTGTAGTGTTTAAAGCACGCTTTTACTACATGCGGCACTTCAAGTGGCGACACTGATGATACATGCAATGAGATGGCGGGGGAAACCGGAGCACCTGTAAGAAACCTGCCCCTACGCAGCTTTGTCCACCACAATCTCACCTGCGGTCTTCTGGAATCGAACTTGGGCCACTTTGGTGAGAGTCGAGTAATCTTAGGGTGTTAGAGAAAGTAGTATACACGTAAGTATGTTTCATCTTACTTAGGAATTACAATTTGAAACAGAGCTCATAGTTAACATTGTTTTTTGACTAATATGACACACAACAATATGATTTTGTTTACTACCATACTGGAAAATCATTGAAACTTCAGTGAAAATTAAGGGAGTCTTGATTTTAATATCACATAACTTAAGCAATACTCTCAATGTAGGAGAGTAAACTTTTGAGTTTAAAACGTTTAATTTAATGAATCGTATTTGTGGCTTCCATTTCTATTGTTTTGCCTTATTTCAGCATTTCTGTTAAGCTCCATTGCTGTGCAAGAAGCAATTAAAACTTCTTGAACTATTCTTTATTCCACTGAAACATAGTTTGGTAGTTATTACTGTAGCAGCCTTATAAATTTCCCAAAGTGTTAATTGACGATTTGCTTCCCTTTGCGCTTCTTTCTGCGTACGCAGCCCATTAAAGGCATTCAAACTTTCCAGTTTATTCGCTGTTATAAGGTTTAAAACTTTAGCAGCGTTTCAGATATTCATAAGGATATTTCCTTTGTGTTTCGTATTTTACATATTCTTTATTTCTATTCATGCATTATAGTTAAAATTCCCTCTACTTTCCTGTGCAGTTACTCACCTGTTCCCTTGATGATGTCCTTTACAAGTTGTTTATACCAAGTGAAAACGAACAATTAATTCTGTAGCACTTGTTTTCTACGTTGAAATTGTGTATAAAATTAAACTTGTAATTATTTTCAGAAGACAAATAAAAACAGCAATTGCCCGTCGTATATTCAAGTGATATATTTTTCCATACTCCCTTTCAAATTTAGTACAATGCACGATGAAAACTCTGTTTGCAGACACTTAAAACATCGGAGACCATTTTACAGTTTGCGCTGTCCTCTCTTCTTCTTTCTCTTATTTTTACTGGACTATATATTCATGACAAAATTTCACAAAGAGACTACAAAGGAAGTGGTCCACAAGATCAGTTTACTGCAAAGTCATTATCTCCATTAAGCGATCTCAACAAAATATACTTGATTTTATTAAAGTATTTATAATATATAATTGTCATACTAAGTTCTAACAGAAGCATAACGTGAATCATTTGTTGACATGTAACCAGAAAATCAAGTATCAAATACATTAAAATACCAAAAGTTACTGGAAATAAAGTAGTGCTGGGCCGTGTCGTAGTGCTGTAAGCCGTCATGTTTTGGTTCCCTACCACGAAATGCGCCCAGGGTCGTTTCCACCCCTGATTTTAAGTCTCGAGTATAGAACCGGTGCCCATTCAGCATCTTGAGGATAGTGAGGAGCTACGATAGGTAGCGGTTTGGGAAGCTGAGATGTTGACCACATCTCCAGCCCATATCGGTTGGTTGATCACCCAGCTCTATCTTACGTATGTGGGCATGAAGCCGGCAGTCGGATTGGCAGGCATTGGCCCATTAGGGCTGTTACACCATGGGTTAGTTAGTTAATGGAAATAAATTGTTCTTTCCCACTAGCCATATGTAGGAAAAATTTGAAAAGATACAGCGAGATTGAAAAATGAAATGTCATAGCCATCATTTGAACCAGAATCTCCTTTCTCCGTGCGGTTGCTTTAAACCATTGAGCTACCATTGCAACGCACCAGCATGACATACTTGTCTCGTGTGTATATGAAAACTCCTGGTGGATTACTGGGAAAAATACAAGTCACTTTGAGAGTTTAATGTCATGTTGGCACATTGCATGGTAACTTAAAGGATTGTCTACCTTTAACTTTATCAGTTGTACACGTTAATAAAAAATCCATGTGGAATATAAAGCTCAAGGCAGGTTTTTCACAGAAAATTGGTGATATGCGTTTATTTTTTAATGAAAATATTTTTAATTTGTGATATTTTAATAAGAATCATTGAAGTTATTTTGAGAAGATTTTCCATTTAAAACTTAGCATGTTGGGGTAACCTTTTTACAGTTCTTCTTGTCTCGCAAATTGAATGCGCTGAACTTAATACCAATTTTAGTAATTAAGGCCTCCTTGGTTTTAATTAAGCTGTACACAGACACAGGCACACACATACATACCCATTCACTCTCTCCAAACACACATTGCTCGGTTGGGCAGGTAGTGGGTTCACCTCACATTCAAGAGGTTGCATATGGTCACAGTGAGTAAACCGAACAATCCTTTTTCTATAGTTTTCGGATATCCTGAAAGATCAGTGTCAGATAACTCATTTCATTGATTTCAATTATCGTCCAAAAACACCTAGGTTAGAATATATCAAGTAATATAGCACACAAACACACAAAGAGTAGCTATAAGAATGATTTTTTATGCATTTAGGTGACCTGACATAATTCCAATAATATCTCCAATTGGTACATTTTGGGTGCAGTGCAATAAATTCTCGACACACAATATATGTGGTAGTTTAACAAGTACAAAGAAGAATAAGGCTTCGTGACAACAGTATGTTGAACAATAGAAAGAATGTAGAGAAAATCATGTGGTGGATATATCCGACATATTGCTTCAACTCTCAATTATTTAATTGTACGTTGTATTATGCTTTAATTCAAATGTTTCAAGTTCCCATAGAACCCATATTCTCGGTATTATTTTAGAGCTGATGTTTCTTATAAGCTATATTCGAACACTTAGAACGTAAATCTGTACCTCTACAATTGTGGGGAAGAGGCCATAAGGGTTATTTCACTCACCCTCTTCTCAGGGAGAGGCACGCACTAGACCTTAATTTACGTAACGCTTGATGAAAATTCGCTTTTGGATTCAACATGTAGCTGTTATGTCGAACATCCACGCGATGAAACGAATTACATTTTCGTTAGCAAACTAGAAATCTCCAGGTTAAATGAGCACTATAAGTTTCCGGCCAACCAAGATGTTGCCGTAAGATTATGGAAACGATCTGGGAGTACACGGGACATGATATGGAATAAGAAGTGAGGCGAGAAGTAGCTCATGAATATTATAATGAGGTATCTCACCCACCGTGCAGTCTACACAGGTTCCCTCAGTTTAGCGGACAAAGTCAAATATTTACAATGAAGGAAGAGATTGAACTAAAGGAAGAGTGCACAAGGGAGGCTTGGTCTCGAAAGTTACCAACGTAAAAATGTACCAAAATATCGATGATAAATTGTTTTCAATGTAGCAAATGTATTTAAATAAAGGGTTGGAATGTTCTCAGTGCACTTGTTGAAATTGGAAGAAGCTCAAATGTCCAAAGTTGGCTAAGTGATATTGCAGCAATTTAAATGTTATTTCCCAATTAAAGCGGAATGGATAATATGCCGAGTAGTTTTGAATTTATCTAGGGAAGTTCAAAACCACGAGTTGCATATGTAGAGACTATTTCACGAATAAAACAAGTTGATAAAAGTATTAAAACAATTATTTGAGTCTCTAAATCACATTGGTCTGCATTTCCATATGAATGAAACAACCTCACAAGTTGCAGCATACAAGACTAATAGTTCTTAAAACCGAGCGGGCTGGCTGAGACCAATGTTTCTCAAACTCTTCGGCCTCAAGAACCCCCTTATCATCTAACAACTTGTTCGCGGACCCCCATGGTTTGGCAACTCAGTTTATATAAACGAGTCGAATTTTGATTGAGTCTTATAATTTGAATTTAAATAATTACTGTATGTATAATTTAAGATATTTTCTTGTATATTTACTTTTAAATTTAATTAATAATAAATTGAAAATTAAAGTTAAACTAAATATAATAAACTCCTGTATAAGACATGTTTTAAATAAACATATATTTTAAATTATCTTTATTAAAATTAATTTTCTTTTCACTTGAAGTAAATTGTATACAAGTTTGCCCAACTAGATTTTTATTTAACTTGAGCCTTACATCAGTAAAAATTTGAAATATCACACTCTTTGGATTACATAAGGACCAATAACAATACGCATATGTTATAAAATGTATTTATATTTTCCATGTAAAGAAACTATTTTTATACATATAAAAAGTTATTCATAATGTTCTGAATCCACCATTTCACCATTTCAACAAAGTTAGTACTGGGTTACTAAAAAATAAGTTTACGTGGCAAAAGCTTGAAACTTTGTTCTTTGGAATGTATTAATGTGAATAATGCAACTGTTTTGTTTTATTGAATAAGCTCAGTTAAGCTGGGCTTAATGTTGGTGATATTCACTCTTAACTCCGTTGACAAGTACATTGGTACGTTGGTTTCTCTTGAACGGCTTGATGTTGCACAACACTGAAAATGTTTGCTCGGACATATAGGTGGTTGTAAAGGGAACAGTATGAGTCCTTTGGTACCTAGTTCAACAACCATCTATCGCTGCTATTATAACGCTGTATTACATGCTCCCAACTGTTACAGATGTATTTTTATATCTTGACAGATGGAGAGCAGTGCGCAGTGGTATCTGGACGAGTCCACCTCAGAATGGTGGCAACTGAAGGGGAGGGCGGGTCAGTTGTGTATCAGTTGCGAGCGATTAAACACGTGCAGAGCTACTCGGTAACACTACAGCTTGATTCAAAATGTACGTGTCTCTTGGTTCCAAGAGAGCATTTAGAAATGACGCCTCCCAGCAGCACAGTAGGAAATAAAGTGCTACATTTAAAAACACGAGAAGTAATAACCAATATCTAAAGATTTATAAAAAAGGAACAATGATCTAGTTCTGCTACAAAAATCTGGGAAACTACATCTGAGGAAAGAGTTGTGTCTGAAGGCAGTTTAGGAGAGCTATTAAGGAAAGAAAAGCCTTTATGCTAGTGCAACAACGTCCTTCTCTATGCCCAGAAAACAAACATTAAGAACATGCCCAAAAAATAATTTGGATGTTTTAATTCAGAAGTAGTTATTCGAACCATGCATAATTTTTAAACCACAGAAAAACAAAGACCAACTCTGAAGAAAGTGCTTATGAAGCTTCAAAATTCTATTGGCTTCCAAGGCAGTGTCTGAACATTAAGAAGAGTTCTTTTGAAGCTAGGACTTATATGAAATAAAAACACTAAGCGTGACAGACAAATTTTAATCGAACATCGTACCATACGAGCAAAAATGCATAAGTTTTTCCGAAATATTCGGAGATATCGAAGTGAAGTTTGTATATATATATATATATATATATATATATATATATATATAATTTTACGTCCTCCAACTTTAATTCCTATCGGACGATGAATGGAGTGGGTGAAATGACGCTCACATGAGTCCAAGGTCCATAGAGCTTAGAGTTACCCGACATTCGTCTTTCAGGATAAGGGAAAACCCTGGAAAGAACCTTACCCTGGTAACTAACCCTGACCGAGATTCGAACTCGAGACCTCTTGAACGTGAGGCGGTCTCGCTACCACCACGCTACCGAGGCGGGCGAAGTTTATATAGTTTATATGCATGAAACATACTAATGCAGCACATAGTAGACGATATGCCTGGAGTGAAATGTCTTACAGGGGCTCTGCAGCGATGTCGAATGGCCGACGGCCGGGCCGTGGCTCAGTGGTTAGACTGCTTGGCTCTCACCACGGCGGCCCGGGTTCGATCCCAGGCGAACGCAAAGTGAGAGTTGTGGTGGATAATGCGGCGCTGGGGCGGGTTTTCTCCGGAAACTTCGGTTTCCCCCGCCATCTCATTCCATCTTCATCTCATGTATCATAAGTGTCATCGCCTGCGGTGCCGTATGTAGTAAAAGCTGATGTTAAACACTACACATTTCATTTCGAATAGCCGACGGTTGGTTATCATGCCTGATGGAGGAGAACAGGGTTTTGACCCAAACGTCTATGTCCTATTTAAGATCCAACAAAAGCGTGGAGATTACTACCTAGTAAGAATTGTGACTTAGTTTATAAGAGCTGCAATACTGGCTTCCAGAGTGAGATATGTTTTTAGACAGCTTGTGCACCGCACTCCCCTCTCGTAATCTTACGCGTGTGACCCATCCCTACCGAGCAGGATTCCTGTCAAGATAAAATAATACATCTGTACGTTGATTACACCTCTCAGCTGTGTTACATCGTTACGACATAGCTGTATAAGAAATGTTAACTAAAACAAATATAATTCGGCGCCGAGCAGATAAGTGACTCAGTAAATACAATTATACGTTTACTGTAGTTTTAATTCAACATTAGAACTTGACTTAAGGGACCCCCTGTCGGACCTCCTGTAGGACCCCCTGACATCCCCTCGCGGACCCCTGGGGGTCCACGCACCACTCTTTGAGAAACACTGGTTCATGCGGTTTCGTCTGTGGTCCGCATTCGGGAGGCCCGGGTTCGATTTCCGTGGCCGACCTACCTGAACCATGGGTTTTTATCCGGGTTTTTCTCGGGTCGCCAGGCGAATGCTGGGTATGTTAATTACATCCCCCGAATTCCCTGTTCCCCCATTTCATGTCCATTACCATTTCACATCATCTCTCATCTCGTGGTCTCTTTCAGGGTAGAAGTGTTGGTGGGTGTCTGGGTGGTGCATGGCAGGATGGTATGCTCTGAGATCAACTACTGCTTCCTCCGGTGAATCGGTTGCCGGCCTCTGCTGGGACCATTTCGTGACTGCGGCTCGGCTGCTGGGCTCGTTGCCGTCCCGAAGTAGGAGAGCGTGTCCGTTGTCCTGGCCTGTTGGGGTAAGACTCTAAGTAAACTATAGGGACCCTGCCCTCTGCACTGTCGTGGCTCCTTGGGTCGGCTGCCCTCTGTTTCCTCTGGACTCATCCTTCCTCCCAGGGGTGTCCCACTAGAGGCATAGGCACAATGGACCGAGTATGGTGGCCTACGTATCGAATCCCCTCCAGAGTGAAATCATAATGCAAATGATTCTTAAAGGTCGTACACAAGTTAACACTGTTAAAAGCACTTTGGTCTTAAGGACATCAGCTGGTTCTGATTGATTATAAGAAAATAATAAAGTAACATTCCCTGTTAATATGATGTTATACTCCACAGTAAAGAAACATGTGATAATTCCTGAGTGATAATTGTGCACGGTGTACAATTGTCCATTTAGAGATCAGCGACTGATTGGTATGTGACGAATCCTTGTCCTTGATTGGACTATACGAGGATAGTGACTTATGTGTGAAATTGTCAACAGTAATAAATTTAACCATCCAGGGAGAGCTGAAGCATAAAGAAAACACCAAAATTAGTTTTATGAATTATTTTAAAGATTATTAACGTATCTTGAGGCATCGGGTGGTACGATGACCATTGATGAATCAGAAACAACGTTGAAATAATGCTCAGTTATGTATCGTGACATTTACACCATCTTCACTGTAAGAGACTTTAGTTATTCACATGGGCTGGCGCTATTCGCAACCTACAGTAGCGATGAGAAACTAATGACATCCGTCTGACTGGAAAGTTTACCTGACTTTTCTCTGAAGCAAATATCAAGTAACCGCAAAATTTACTAACATATTACGAGCAATTACCAACTTAAAGTATTCGCGCAGGTAACGTCTGTTTCCACATGAATGAACTAAAATCAGCACACCTTTTCCTGACTAGTAATCTTCACCATCAAATATGATTGGAAAACAAGGCATTTTTTACTTCATATCTGCAGAAAAATGTGTCGTATAAGTGTCATATTTATATGACTCCTATGGGGTTAACTATCACCCTTTTGTTCTATATTTATATGCAGATTGGGAGCAGATCTTCCCATGATTTAAGTTTCACCTGATCTTTAACGATAATGTAGAAAACGGGGAATGACTAATGTGATATAACAAAACATCATTTTCTGCTAACTTTTAACTGCAAAGTGCGATTACTTTACTTCCCACTCTCAAAATAGCATACTTTGTCTTTGGTACATATATGCATTAGTTTGTTCTTTGGCAGTGCGGCCAATTATGTACAGTCCTGACAGGTACTAACTGGCACGAAATCGGGCTATCCTCATGCCCATGATGTCCAAACTGAACGTCAATAACGATTTCAATCCGATCGAAACAAAGGATCTTTCATGCATCTGGTAAAGTGAACTCCATAACTGAAGTATATAAAGAGAATGGAATATGAACGTGATAGTCGGGTGTCTGGTGCGTTTTAACTTCTGATCGAACCTGTTTTCCTTGCTGAAAGCACAGTAACAGGGACAACATTTAGCTATGCTGGAGATTTTTGCAGTTCCATAAATATCGAATGAATTCTTCTTCCAGCATGATGGAGTCCCTTCACATTACGCTCCTGAAGTTCAACATTATCCCAAAACACGATTTCCAAACAAGTGGATTAGAAGGTACCACTGAATGACTTCAAGGCAAATAATTGACGTTTGTGCTTCCGTCACGCCAGTAATGCTGCGAAACACCTGGAGGGAGGGAGACAGAGACAGACCAAAGGCGCACATGTGGAGACTTATTGAAGCTTACAGAACGATCTAATTGCAGCTGTTCTATGTTTAGTAGATTAGGTGCTATTAAGGTTTTTGGTAAAGATTCAACGGGACACACTTAAAATATAAGCCAATTATGTGGCATTATTAATAAATATTTGAACAATATGTATTTTGACATAACGATCTGAATATTGTAAAATCAATTATAGCACCATAATCCAGGAACAATTTCTTACATACCATTAAATACCTAAGCAAAGACATCCAAGTAGATCTTACGGTTATATACTTTCTATGAAAGATAAAAACCAAACATAAGACTGTAAATGGCATGCATGTAAGAACATTTAATCAATTTAGTGGTTAACTATGAAGCCAGGGACTTATGGAATATAAGTGGTAATTGCAGTATCCTACTTCAAGAATCGATTTAAGAAAGCCTTGTGGCAAAATGTGAGCCAATTTGGAAATTTAATGTCATATCAGATGCCATTGTAAGTCGAAACAGCACTGGAAAATCAAAAGGTGCATAGTTGATATCTCGGTTAAGACACCGAACTCTCAGTTTTGTTTTCTCTTTCCAAGGGACCCTTCTGCACTGCACAATGGCGTAACCGTTAATTGCAGTGAGACTATACCGTCACCGTCCTTGGTTTATAAGGCTATTTAACAGAGTGCAAAAATGTATTATTCCGCCGGCGACTGGTTGGAGGGAATATTCGCGCTATTTTATTCCCACGTGTCAACTTGTGCGCTGTCAACGAACTTCTACGCACAGTTTTCCTTTGTCGTTTTCGATGTCTGAGTAGCTTATGCGATTACACTTTTATATTCACATTAAATCAAAGTTGTGTGCACTATGTAATATATATTTCCTTTTGTACCTTAGAAGGCGATTGAATTCTTACAAAAATTATATAAATACATGATATATTCACATAACCCCACCTCATTCATAAATTAAAAATTAAGCCACAGGTTTTTCTGCGGAATAATAGTGCTAAATAACTGCAAGTAACCACTTTGGCAATGACTTGAACGTTCTACTGGCATGCAACTGAGCACAAATTACGTACTTATTTGGAATATGACAACAGCAATTCCTTAAATGACTTCCAATTCCGAACTTTCATTTAATAATTCCTGCACCAGAACAACAATAATATCTTGACGCTCAACAACTTTTTTTCAGTTTCTGTTCACAAATTCAAAACCTATGTCGCGAAGAATGGTGTGGAAGCTAGTTTTTGTAAAGCCAGGCAATTTGGGATTTTTGTTTACTGCTTGAGGCAGTTTTTGTAATTGTTGATGGCTCGTTTCCTTCAAAGAAAATATGTAGCTTACCCGAACAGCACACTTTCATTATTTATACCTTCAGCAACTGGCTTCTTTTTCGTTGTTTTCCTGGTGTAAAAAGCTGGCCCACTAGTTTGTGCTAAGAAATTAAGCCCTCCATTAAATATCTTGGCTATCCGGTTTTCGCCGCCTCATGTTTTATAAAACCGATGTTTCGACCATCCTATTATGGCCGTCTTCAAAGACCAAACTGGGTGTCCGAAATGTTTTTTTTTTTTTTTTTTTTTTTTTTAAGCATGACAAAGCGAAAATCGGATGGCCAAGACATTTATAAAGCTAACCGCCAAAACTTGAGAGAACATAAATCTTCCATTGCTAAACTCAAGTATTTTTACACAACTTGCAAAACACCTTTAGATTATTTATTTTAACCACTTTTTAACGATTTCCCTCTGCGATGCTTCATATTGTACGGAAAGAGCCATTTTGTACAACTGATGTCCAAATTCCTTCTATTTTTAAACTGCGCAAGCACAGCCTGCACCCTGGTTAATACATGCAAATGACGCTTACATATACGAAATACAATACTTTTTAATTACTGTTTGATTGTTGAATTTCTAATAATATGAAGCTGTTAATATATTTTGCTTTAGATTTAAAGTATTTAAAAATAATATGCTAGCTATATTTCTTGCTCGTAGAGAGATACAAGACTAAATAGCAAATTATGTCGCAGATGTACACGTTTTTTTGTTTACATCGCCATATAAACTAAGGAGGATCCAATAAATACGATACTGATTTTTAGCTAAAACTTACAGAAAAATCTCATGTATTCATATAAAGTTCTCTACAGTTAAATGAGATATTTTTTATAATGGATTATTATTCTTACCTCCTTTGTTAAACCACATTTAGAGTACATTGCGTTTTGAGATACAATAAGGCAAGGAACTCTCTGATTATTAAAGAGCACATGGCTTTGTGATGTCTTTGAAATTCCATGCTTTTTGCATGAACATGAGGAAAAGAAAGGAATAAGAACATCCTATTTTTAAAGTGCACGTGTTCGAAATTCAAATCAATAACAAGTATGAATTATCTCCAAAAATGTAACTCCCCCCTAAAAAAGTTACACAGACTGTGTGCTTTAATAGGATTTTACATTTTATGGATTTTCTGCAGTAATATTTAGTCTATCTCTTGTTTATCAGTCACACAAAATTAATTTGGGATAAATAGCGTTCTAGAGGCATCTACCACAAAATTCGATATATAACTACGTTTTATTTTGTTTTAAGAACATATCCTGAACCCATAAGATTTTAGTAATAATCTACAGATTTCTTTTAAAAATATCATAATCTTGGAAAAAATCCTAAACTCCTAGTTAGGGTTAACAAATTGTATTGCAAATTTTATTTTGCATATTTTCAAAGATGTTAAACTTGATTATCATACTTTGCTCTAGGACGATTCTGTTAAACGGACCTGCTTCTAAAAATCTTTTTCGTGACTCGGGGAGCCTCAAATATTTTCACTAAAAACTTGGCATCATATTTCGTGGAAAATTATACTTCCTTTATATAAATATTTTGGCCTTCCGGTTTTCGCTACGTTATATTTTGTAAAATCAACGTCCCAACCATGCTGTTGTGGCAGTCTTCGAAGGCAAACTGAGTCGCTTCCTGCGCCTTCTCAACTTTTCATAAAGCTGGCTGAGGAAGCCTGAGGAAATTTTACCTTATATGTATAATTTAAAAATAAATATATAAAGAAATACTTGATATTATTTAATAATTTAATTAGCACATCTTTCACTGAATAAATCCAAATGATCCCAACGCAAAACACTGCGCAGTTTTGTTGTACCAATGCTTTTTTAAAAATAGAGAAAACGTTGAACAGTAACTTCTCATGAAAATAAGATGGGTTGAAAAATGAAGCTTCTCGTTCTCATTTCACAAACCATTAACTTTGAGCTGTTACAGGTTACTTGGATAACTACATAGTGCTTTTCCTCCTAATAAAAGGCTCATAAAAACGTCGTTTATTTGCTAAAATAAACCTTTCCGCGCACCTTTCGTGCTTTAGGCCGTGCACTTGATTTTATATTGGCGCACTTGAAACGTTTACTTTTATTACTGCAGTAGCTGCTAAGTTCCTTGGCTTTTACCCTTCCAGTTAATCCTTTAACAGAAGAAAGAAAGGATCTGTGGGAAACTCCTGCGGTAAAAGGCAGTAATGGTGAGAGAGTAGAATTTCTCGAGCAGGATACCCGGTGTAAATGGATGTGCAATCATTCCTGAAAGCAAAGAACAAGAGAAAAAGTTTTGTTGTGGCTATAAATGTGTTGCCTGCCATTCGTTTATTATTTCGTTGAGCAGACATCATTCAAGATCCTTGGTTAATGCTTTCACTTTACCAAGCAATCGTAAAACCTCCTTAAGTCTTCATGTATTCTGGCAGTCCATTAAACGTGACTATCAAAATAATTAATGCCGTTCATACCAGGTTATAGCTCCTAACTACTGTTCTCTCTGAGTATTTAAATGGCTTGCAATAATAGTACTGCTATCACAACAGCATGCTTTAGCAACATTTTATCAGGTTCATCTAATTTAATTACTTGATTGTCGGGGTGAGTGAAATATATTTGAAGAGTTGGCAAGGAGTGGGATATCTTTGAACTTTGTAATGCTTTTGTTTGTTAACAATAAAAGGTGTGTGTGTTTGTGTGTGTGTGTGTGTGTGTGTATGTGTGTGTGTGTTCCGTAAAAATTTGCGTCTATACTTTCTTATTTAGTTAATTATCTAGTCCATTATCACTTCAGGACTTCATCTCTTTCACACACATCAAAGAAAAAATCTGATTCATAAAAATTATATTCAAATATGCACGAATTTAAAGAAGAATTACAGAAAGCTAAAGGCATTAAGGAGTAGAACAAAGTAAATATGTGAATAGGTCTGATGTGTTCAATTCACATGCATTCCTTAATTAAATCTTTAGCAATTATCGCACAACGTTATTCTTGTTGTCTACCTTTTACTTTCTCTGTTTTGTGCATAAAGGTCAGAGTAGCTATTATAGTGCATCCAAAATCTCGATACCAGTATTCTTCTTCTTCCTTCACGGGTTAGGCTTAAGCCTGTTCCGGTCTCACTTTTCCTGAAGCCATCTTTTTAGGGGGCGTCCTATTGATCTTCGTCCTCTTGGTTTATAATTGAAGGCTTGTTTTGGTATTCTTTCTCTTGGCATGTGATTAAGGTGTTAGGCCCATTTGTTTCTATATCTTTGGATTTCTTCTACGGTTGTACTTCTAATTATTTTCTAATAATTTCATTCCTAATATGATCTTCTCGTCTAGATCTTTTGATTGATCGTAAGAATCTCATCTCATCAGCTTGTATTTTACTCTTCTCCTTTTCCCTTATTATCCAAGCCTCACTTCCATAGTTTAGTATTGGGATTGGGATTGCATCTAGCATTTATATATCTAGAAAAAGCGCTCTACAAAGTTAACCGGTTATTGTTATGGGCTATAATATGTAAAAAGGGATACCCACAAAGCTTATACAAAAATACGAAATTGGTAATGGAAATGGAAGGAGAAATAACAAATGAATTTGAAATAAACAAAGGATTGGAAAAAGGATATAGTCTATCTCCAATTCTTTTTAATTAGGACAAGGAAGAGCAATAAAAGCTCTTCTATTTGCAGATGATATAGTTTTAATCTTTGACAAGGAAGATAGACTACGGAAAGTAATATATCAACTGAACTAAATTTTATGTTGCCTTAAACCAGAATTTATGTCGCATACGAGTCTGCAGTGAACCATTTTGAAGGTGTTCCTTGCTCTTGGTTTAAATATTCTAGTGGTATTACTTTGCTCAAAAAGAAAGCTATTATTTGCTTCTTTATATCCTGGTCATTCAAATAGGATGGAATTCAAAGCGATTAAATAGCGATCAATTCTAAAAGGTGATTCTGAAATTAATTGGGTGTTAATAGTAGGAGATTTTATTTGACGCCAACAGTATAACGATACATTAAATAATTTATATAAAGCAAATTGATTGTTCTTTCACACTGGCCGTGTGTAGGCTGAAGTATGGAAAGATAGAGTCAAACTGAAAATTCAATGCCATAGCCGGGATTTGAACCACGGATCTTCTGGCTACCGTCCAGCCACCCTAACCCTTGAGCTACTATGGCTACTATGGTTCAAATCCCGGCTATGGCATTGAATTTTTCAGTTTGACTATCTTTACATACTTTAGCCTACACACGGCCAGTGTGAAATAACAATTAATTTCCATTAATTGACCTAATAGTGGTTAGCTATGATGCCCGGGCCTTAAAGTACCTACATGTTGTAAGTCGCCATTAGGGTAGTTGACTCATGTGTTAATAATAACTCCTAGTGGTTTACCGTGAAAGACACGAGTTAGTTGAAGAATTTAATGTCATGTCGGCACGTTGGCCACAGTAGCTCAAACATTAGAGCGGCTGGACGGAAAACAAAAGATCCGTGGTTTAAATCCCGGCTATGGCATTGAATTTTTCAGTTTTACTCTATCTTTCCAATTCATATAAAATTGTCGAACCAAATTACAGGAGACATAATATATTATAGTTATTAGAGAATAAGAGAGATAAATAATAATGAGAATGTAAACAGTAAATAACAGTTAAAATAAGAAAGAAGAAGTAAAAGGATTATATAAGTATTGATTTGAAAGCAGTGGCTGTCTATCGGAGAGATTTTGAACTAAAGCATTGAACAGTTGACCGCGTCACTTCAACACACTTCGCGTCTAGTTGGCAACGAGAATGGACCTATGAAGCCTTCCATGTCTTAAACGTCTTCATAAAGCTAAAATTTATGAATATTGTTCGTGTCGTGCTTAATTTAATGCGGAGGACCACCTTGATTTTAGCAGAAATCAAGGAAACTGATTTTGTGGACTGTACTCGATAGAGCTGTATTCATATCACTAGATAAATTTATTGCACACACTACATTTCTTATGTGAATAATTATGAAGAAGACAACAATACATTTAATATTTGAGATAAACTAAAACCTTTTTTTCATTAGAACAACCGCTGCACGCAGCCACACAACCAAGCACATCACATGTCTCAACATGTGTGTAACTAAAACAGGAAGAAGAAGACTATTTTCTTGCGCGCTGGCGAGTCACATGACCAGCTGGCCGCATAACCGGTGCCAAGAGAAATATTCATGCGCCCGCCGGAACAAATGATGATAATGGCGAAAACATACTGGGGCCCAAAAAACTGAACAGTTTTTTAATTTAACATAAGCACACTTTGAAAAATATCACTGTTGTTCTTGAACTGGCAGAGGACACAGTTTCACAATGGGACGCCTATATTCACCCTTAGAAGTTCACACTGTAGCTACCCGCACTAAACCATCACCACCAGGATGAGTCTCAGTGATGATTCCAAGTTCCCAATGCAGAGGAGATGAATTGTCGTCCATTAGCAGGACCATGGTGTCTGCCTAAGAATTTCACTGGAACTGGACCACTTTTGCCTCTGCTGGAGTGAATGTAGATAGTCGATGGACCACCACCGCCACAGATGTTGTAGACGATCTTGGAGCTGTTGCCATTTCTGTAACTAATTCAGATTGTCAGAACAAGGTGATGGTATGGAAGTTAATGGTTCTCCAATGAGGAAATGACCTGGAGAAAGGTAGGAAGTATCAAAAGGATCATCAGTAAGGCGTAGCAATGAACGGGAGTTCAAGCAAGCCTCAATTTGAATTAGTAATGTGGTTAATTGTTCATAGGTCAGTACTTGTGTACCCATTACTCTACGAAGATGATATTTCATAGATTTGACTGCAGCCTCATGTAATCCTCCAAAGTGGGGTGAGCTGGGTGGTATAAAATGCCATGTGCATTCATTAGATGAAGCGTAGTCTTGTACAATCTCTTGGTGCTTGCGAGATTGCAAAAGTAGTCCAAGTTCTCTAAGTTTGTTGTTAGCACCTACAAAATTTCTGCCATTGTCACTTAGGATCTCTTTACACAATCCTCGTTTAGCTGTAAACCTTCGTAAGGCAGCAACAAAAGCATCAGAAGTCATGTCTGAAACCAACTCAATGTGAATTGCCTTTGTGGATAAACAGACAAAGACAGCTATGTAGGCCTTCACCTGACTCTTGCTGCGAGGCGAGCCATAACGTAGGAAGAATGGACCAGCGTAATCAACTGCAAATCGTAGGAAGGGTCTCGCTGGACTCACTCTGTAGGTAGGTAGATTGCCCATTAGTTGTTGAGCTCCCTTGGCTTTGAGTTTGAAGCACGGCAGGCACTTGTGTAGGACTGACTTAAGAGTTTCTCCTATTCTCGGTATCCAATACCGTTGTCGAAGAGAAGAGGTAAGTAGCTGATTGGAAGCGTGCAAAAGTTTAACATGTTCACTTTCAATAATTAGCTTGGTAAGATGATGCTTAGTAGGTAAGATGAGCTGATGTCTTGAATGGAAGGGAATATCAGCCTTGTCAGTTCTTCCCCCTACTCGGAGTAAACCTTCACTGTCGACAAATGGATGCAAAGATTTCAATGAGCATTTAGTAGGAACGTGTCCTTTATCATTAAGTTCTGTTAACTTAGTGATATAAGCTGATTGTTGAGCAAGTTTAATGCAGCAGCGTAATGACTGTTGAAGCTCAAGTGCTGAGAGAGGATCTTGGCGTCTCGTGTTGCTGTTTCTACAGTTGAATGCAAATCTCAGCATGTATGCTGTCACTCTCTGCAGGCGTAACAATTTTTAAAAACGAGAAATGATATCATCACTTTCTGTAGTGACCATCAAGCATGCAGTAGTGCGTTGCTGAGTGGCATCTTGAATATCTAATCGTTTGGGTTGTTCTGGCCAAGATGCAAGGGGTTGTGAGATCCAATCAGGACCTTTCCACCACAAGTCATTTGAGGCAAGAGGTTCAGTTGAAACTCCTCTCGAAATGAGATCTGCTGGATTACTTTGAGTAGCTGCATATCGCCAAGCAGCAGTTTCTGATAACTTTTGTATTTGTGAAACTCTGTTGGCTACAAAAGTCTTCCATTTGTGTGGGTTGGATTTAATCCATGCTAGAACAATCATAGAGTCCATCCATAGATAGTTCTGTGAAGTCTGCAGCTTAAGGTTAGCTACAACCTTGTAAAGTTTAGCGAGTAGTAAAGCACCACAAAGTTCGAGCCGAGGAATGGTTTGTTTCTTTAATGGTGCAACCTTGGATTTGGAGCAAAGAAGTCTGGTTTTCACCTCATTGCAGCTGTTCATAGAACGAAGATAAATACAGGCACCATAAGCGTTTCCTGAGGTATCGCAAAACCCATGTATTTGTATGTCCCTTAATGTACCTGTGATTAGGACGTGTCTTGGAATACGTATAGCATGAATAATGGACAATGTCTCGCAGAGATTTAGCCATTGTTGGATGAGGTGAGATGGTATCAATTCATCCCAACCGAGTTTTTCCAACCAAAGAGATTGTAGAAACATCTTGGCATTTATGACAATAGGACTCACTAGGACTAAAGGATCAAAAATAGATGATATGACAGAAAGTAAGCTTCGTTTGGTGTAGCTAGAACTTAGATTATCCTGAAGAGATGGATTGTCTTGTATCTGGAATTGATCTGTTCCAGGATGCCAGAGGAGACCAAGAGCATGCGCATTTTCACTGCTATCCAATGAAAGTGGAAGTTGTGTCTCTCTGTGTTCCGGTGGAATGGATTTTAAGATATCTTCATGATTAGAACACCATTTCCTAAGTGGGAATCCACCACTGTCTAACATCTGAAGTAGCTGCCTCTAAATATGTAAAGCTTGCTGTAGATCATTATGAGCACACAAGCAATCATCTACCTAGAAGGATTCGTGGATAGCCTGAGAAGCTAGTGGATATTTACCCTCTTCCTCTGAAGCTAGTTGATGCGAAGTCCTTATGGCCAAAAAGGATGTAGGTTTGGTACCATATGTGACTGTAGTAAGAGCGTAGTCCTTGACAGGTTCATCTTTGTGTTCTCGCCATACTATTCTTTGGAGATCTTGATCATCATGATGCATTTTCACTCGCTGCAGATCTTAGAAATGTCAGCTGAGAATGCATAGCGATAAATTCTGAAGCGTAAAATTATGGAGATAAGGTCATCCTGAATAGTAGGACCCAACTTCAGCACATCATTCAAGGATAGTCCTGAAGATGACTGCGCAGATGCATCAAATACAACTCTGGTGCGAGTAGTAGTAGACAAAGGTTTGAAAACTGCATGATGCGGAAGATAGTAACAAGGTTCGCCTTCCTTTGGTGGTGACACTTGCTTCATGAGCCCCATGGATTCATATTCAGAGAGAAATTGAGTGTAATCTTCTTTAAGTGTGATGTCGTTTTGAAGACGTCGTTCTAAGTGCATAAAGCGATTGATGGCTTGCTGTCTAGATTCACCTAAGCGATTTTTGCCTTCCTTGACGGAGGGCTGTAAAGCTACCATCGACATTACGAGTGGTTGTTTTTACATAATATTCTTCACACTCCTTTTCCTCCTTAGTAAGAACATGCTGAGGAAATTCTTCCAAATCCCAGAAACGTCTTAACTGTGTGTCAAGGTTATCAGTGCTGATGAAGAAATTATGCTGAGGCGAAGACTTAGCCTTGTACTTGTATGATGACATTGGAATAGGGCCTGATATTATCCAACCGAGGGCTGTGCTGGCTAGTATAGGATGTCCTTGTTTCTTTAAGGTTTTCCCATGCAATAACTCGAAGAATAAGGAACTTCCGATTAGGATTTCAACTTCATCAGGAATGTTGAACCTAGGATCTGCTAATGGAATGCTAGAAGGAATATTCCAGTTGCACAAATTGATATGAGTGGAAGGTAGCTTTCCTGTTATACGAGGAAGTACTAGACATTCAATTTTAGTCTTAAAATCATGTACCATAGATTTCAGATTGACCTGAACATGGTGTGTGGCCGTAGAAATGGTGCCATTTATACCATTGATAGGCGTATCAGCTGTCACCTTGTTAAGCTGTAAGCGCTTCGCAAGATCTGCAATTATGAAATTGGATTGACTGGCAGAGTCGAGGAGTGCTCTACATTGTATGAGATTGCCATATCTGTCTTCCACTTGCACTAGTGCGGTGGCAAGCAAAACCTGCTGTGTGGATTTTGATTTAAAAGAACAGTAGCTAGATGGCGCGTCAATTGTTATAGTAGAATCATTTACAGGACTATATGAAGTTGCAGGTGAATCATTTTCTCTGTTACTATCATGAAGCAAATTGCTGTGAGTGGATGAGCCACAATTGCAGTATGAGGCACGATTACATTTACTTGATATGTGATTAGCAGCAAAGCAATTGGCACAAGGGCGCTTGGATTTAATGAAAGTCCAACGCTTATGCACATTAAGGTTTTTGAAGTCATCACAATTATGTAGCATGTGATTGCACTGAAAAAATGGACATACACGATCACTCGTAGATAAGTAAGAGTGTTTACTGTCTCTGCTGTTGGGCTTAGCAGAGTGCAAATCAGTCTTAGGCTTAACTACCGTCCTGTTACATGCAGTGTTAGCAAGCAATTCAAAAGAGTGTGCTCTTGCTTCTAAAAATTGCATAAGATCCTTCAAAGAAGGGAAGTTTTGAGAATCTATTTTACTCTCCCATTCTCTGCATGTGGTGTCAGACAAATGTTCTAGGAGAAGTTGCATTAAAATGATTTCATGCAAAGGCACTTCAAGTTTTAATGCTTCAATGGCATTCAAGTTATTTTGAAAATTGTTGAGCAAGGTACGTAGTTCATTTACTGTTTCCTTATGCATTACTGGTAGTGCTAATAAATTTTTATATGAGCTGTAGCTATTAATCTTGTATTGTTATAGCGTGAGCATATGAGCTCCCATGCTACATCAAAATTTTCACTAGTGACAGGTATGTTCTGTATTAGTGAATGAGCTTGTCCCTTGAGAGAGGAAAGTAAGTAATGATATTTCTGAATAGCATCTAAAGCTTGGTTGTTTACTACTAAGCTTGTAAATGTGTCATAGAAATGTTTGAAATGAGTGACATCACCCTCAAATTTAGGTAATTGTATCACAGGCAGTTTGATGGCTTTAGCTGCTTGTGACGATTACGACTGCAATGTGTGCTGCGAATGTCCAGAACCATTTCCTTGCTGTTCATGATCCTGTATAAATTCAGCTAACCTAGCCTTCAATTCGATGTAACTGTTTCTTGTTTCCTCCTCGTGTTCTGCATGCATATCTAATTCAGTTTCCGCTTCAACAAGAGATTCAATTTGGGTCTGAATAGCTTCATATTTGTCCCAAATTTCACTTAAGTTATCGAAATTAGCTCTCAATATGAAAATGTTGACCTGTTCTGGTAATTCATCAAGAAATTTTCCAACAAAGGTAAATTTTCTTTTGATTATACCCCTTCTTTTGACAAGAGCTTTCAGATCCTGCTCCATATTGAATGGTTATGAGACTTGCTGAAAGGAGAGAAAGAAAGAAAAGGAATGTTCTGACCTGAAATGTGTTGCGATGCAGGCTTCTGCGTCGTTGCGAATGAAATGCTGATCATCTGCTGCGTAGATCCCGATGCCTGGCGTCCTGGGGCCCACTGATGTACATCCATGCAGAAGAAATTGTTGCGTTGCACAATAAATATCCGCCCGTGAAGGACCAATGTTCGTGTCGTGCTTAATTTAATGCGGAGGACCACCTTGATTTTAGCAGAAATCAAGGAAACTGATTTTGTGGACTGTACTCGATAAAGCTGTATTCATATCACTAGATAAATTTATTGCACACGCTACATTTCTTATGTGAATAATCATGAAGAAAACAACAATACATTTAATATTTGAGATAAACTAAAACCGTTTTTTCATTAGAACAACCGCTGCATGCAGCCACACAACCAAGCACATCACATGTCTCAACATGTCTGTAACTAAAACAGGAAGAAGACTATTTCCTTGCGCGCTGGCGAGTCACATGACCAGCTGGCCCCATAACCGGCGCCAAGTGAAATATTCATGCGCCCGCCGGAACAAATGACGATAATGGCGCAAACAAATATATTTGTTTTATAACAAGTGAATTGGTGAGATATATGTGATCGGCATATTTTGGACATTTAGTATGAAGTTTTAAAGCAATAAAACTTATTAAAAACTTATCTCCGTGTTGTTCTTAAGAACATCTACGCAAACCCTGAAGGTTATAGTCGCGCTGTTGGAACGGTTACCATGAATTTATCTTAGTTAACAGAAACTTCTCAGATAACGCACTGATTATTCTTGCAAGAGTGAGAGGGGTACTGACGCATCCCCCGTTCGTGTGGTAAGCATCAATGAACGCATCACTTCGGCCAATGGAATTCGAAGGAATCATAAATGACAGATATATGTTTACTCCTCGTGGAGTAATCAGTGCGTTATCTGAGAGGTATCTGTTGCCAAAGATAAATCCATGGTAACCCTTCGAACAGCGAGACTATACCTCTTATAGCTCTGCCGAGCAAGCTTGATATGGATGAGGATGCTGATGAGATTTTCGAGATATTTAATATTGACGAACACCATATTTCCCGCATCAAAAGAGTGATTTGTCGCCCAAGATTACTGCACTCCTCAATTTGGAGTTTTACCTCAAAGGAAATATGTCACAGATCCATTTTATACGACCAGAGTTAAACGTCGTTTTCTAGGGTACAAAAACTTGGGGCGCATTATTAACTAATAAACAAATACTATCAAAAAAGCATTGAATCATTATTACTAAAATGCCAACAATATGCTTTTACTTGTTTTACTCCGATGTAACTTTAATGAGTATTATTGTGATTACGTTAATCAGCAAAGGTATACCTTTATTCGCTTTTGAAAAGCTGTTTCCACCAAATAAAAACTATACATTTTTTATTATGTTTAGACACTCTTCCATAAACACTATTCTTTAAAACGAATGTGCGTTTCTTTGTACAATATATTGCATTTCTCTGGGAACAAACTAATGACTAACTGCGTCGGTAGCTCTGACATCATATGTTACAGCGCTGCTACATGTATCCTTTTAATCATTACAAAACCCTGATGCGTTGTCAATAATAACAGAGCACCTCAATAAAAATGTTGCATAAAAATGTAATAAATGAAATAAAATAGATAATTCAGCTCCGTTTACAATTTTTCGCTCAGTAGATTTGTAGACATTCTGGGCTCTAATTGTGTACTTCGGGGAAATTCAAATATTCATCTCCTTTAAAGCGTAGTATAGGAACTGATGTTTAACTTTGAACTAAATTGACACAAATTAAAGCCAAAAATAAGCTTCTATAGGAATTTATTGACAATTGGATAGATAAATGCGTGTGAATCAACAGATATGGTATTTTCAGATCAGATTGCACAGTTTTTCTGTTGCATTTTTTATTTAAATTGATCAGCACAGTGCTATAAAATTGTGGAGCTATATACATAATATACATAATAAAATTAAGGTATACAGGGATAGAGTTGTGTGTAGTGTTTACCGCCCACTTTTACTTCATACGGCACCGCAGGCATGACACTGGTGATACATGAGATGAAGATGGAGCACCGGTGAAATGAGATGGCGGGGAAAACCGGAGATCCCGGAGAAAGCCCACCCCAGCGCCGTGTTGTCCACCACAAATGTCACTGCGGTCGCCTGGGATCGAACCCGGGCCGCCGTGGTGAGAGCCAAGCGGTCTAACCACTGAGCCACGGCGCGGTCTCAGGCATAGAGGATACGCATATTAGAGCCCTCAAGCATACTGGTCTGATTAGTGTGAGTATAAATTAAATAACTTCTTCATTACAGAATAAATAAACATTATGGAAATAAAATGTCCTGTGGCAAGCGTGTCTTCAGTCTTGGTGCAGCATCAAGGCGACGTCCCAGTTGGAAGAATAAAGCACCTGATACATAAGGAAGGTGAGCAAAGAATCTGCTTATCTGTCATTGTAGAGATGTACTCATTAATGCTGACGATGTCCAATTCTCTATGCAGCTGTGCATTCCGGATGTACCACGGGGCGTTCACAGACAATCATAATATTCTGATTTGAAGCACTTGGAGTTGGTGAATATAAGTAGGTGAAGCACATCCCCATACAGGACTGCCATATAGAAGAAGTGGTCGTAGAATACTCTTGTATAGTAGCAGCGTACATTCGACTCGTAAAGAGGATTTGCGGTTGAGGATGGGATACAACTTGTGAAGACGAGCATAGGCTTGATTTAGTTTGCTTTTGATATGTGTACTCCATGTCATCCGACGATCAAGATGGACGCCAAGATATTTGACTGCACAATCAGAAGATAACCCGGGGACTTCAGCAGGATATAGCTGACTGAAATGATCCTTATTTGGGCCGGGGGTTACTAGAGCACAGAGTTACCAGACCTTCCTCTCAGCGTTCTCCGGTACAGTTTTTAGGCAGGGTATTAATTTTAACATAGATCTACTCTTGAATGTCGGTTTACTGTATGTAATGTACTGAAATCCAATGATTCTTTGTATGAACATGATAAAAACCGAATAAAACTTACCACCTTAAAATGTATAAGACTTTTAAAATTCAAATAAATAGAAAAGAAATGTATCTGAAATAGTTAACTCCACTAAAAGGATGATTTGATAAACTATATGTTTAACGAGATTTACAGAAAGACATGTAAGATATCTCTAACGGTTTTTATATTATGCAAAATTCACCCAAAATGGAAAGAGCTTCGCTAAAGTAAATACCAATATCACGTGTTAATATCGTGGCCATTAAAAAGACAATAAAAATAGTTAAAACTTTTTCCATGTAAATGATAGTACGTAATTTCTGTAATTTCTTTGACATCTTTGTGCAGCATCCTAGGAAGATACTGCAAATTAACATCAAATTTGGTATTTAATTTTGGTCTAAAATTCAGCTCTTCAGATACCTACAATACAGATTACAACACACACACACACACACACACACACGCACACACACACACACACACACACACACACACACACGCACGCACACACACACACACACACACACGTGCGCGCGCGCGCATCATACATATATGAACCTTTATCTAATCCGTAATTTTTATTTAGAGATCTTCAAAAGCAAAAAGGAGACACAAAATGTATACGCTCTGCTTAAATATTGGTATACCCATCCTCGTTTTATTTAGGTAATTATTAGGTCAGTTAATTAATTTTTATAATTTATTGGCAGAACTAGATACATTTCAATGCAAACATAAGAGAAACTTTCCTAGCAATCCAATTACCATGTTATTCCACCACTCTCTACAATAAAATTCCTGATGCAGCATACTACATAAAAGCTTGAAAACATGTGGCTTTCCTTTTCTCTACGTCACCTCGTTATTAAGGAAAGATGGCTTGTAACATATAAAAATTGTTTCGCTTCGTCCTTGGAAGCTACGCTTGATAGATGAAAGGGCTGGTGACCGTGTACAAAACAGCTGCGATATTTATTAAACGCTGCTTCTGTAGTAACAGAAAAATTGATTGCAGCTATAGAAAAGAGATGTAACAATACAGTAACTGTGTTATATAGCTCAAGGTGTTTCATCCCAGTGAGAGCCCGTCTCGGTAGCATGGTGGTAGTGTGTCTGTCTCACGTTCAAGAGGTCCCGAGATCGAATCTCGTCTGGCTGAGTTACCCGGTTAAGGTTTTTCCGGGATTTCCCTTATCCTGAAAGACGAATGTCGGGTAGCTCTAAGCTCTATGGACCCTGGGCTCATTTGAGCAATATTTCACCCATCCCATTCATCGTCCAATATGACTTAATGTTGGAGGAAGTAAATTACCAAAAATAAAAAAAAATAAAAAATCCCAGTGAGAAAAAAGTAGGAACAGATAAACATCAACAAAAATTTCAATAGCTTTGTTGCAGAAGCTGTACAGGTCATGGAATAATAATAATAATAATAATAATAATAATAATAATAATAATAATAATAATAATAATAATAATAATAATAATAATAATAATAATAATAATAATAATAATAATAATAATAATAATAATAATAATAATAATAATAATAATAATAATAATAATAATAATAATAATAATAATGTGAAATAAAATTGTATTCTGTATGTACCATTAGAGCTAAATGGTAATCGTGCCTTAGTTATGATAGCTAAATTAATTAACACAATTGACTGCCATTTGCATCCTTAATACGAGGGCTGTTCAATAAAGAACGATCACAATCTGTTTTTGACAACCACCTTTGCCCATCCTTATAATTTTGATGGCCCTTCTCAAAATAGTCTCCCCTGAAAACGATATACTTGTCCCAGCATTTCTGCCAGTCTTTAAAGACATGCTGGACACCATTTTTCGAGAGATGCTTCAAAATCGTCTCCACAGCCTTCACCACGGCTTCTGAAGATGGATAATGCCTCCCATGAAGGCGTTTGTTCAAGTTAGGGAATAGAAAAAAGTCACATGGGGCTAAATCCGGACTATAGAGAGGGTAAGGGATGCAGTTCACGTTAATTTTTGCAAGATATTCAGCACAACATTGGCAATATGCGGCTGCACATTGTCGTGGTGCAGCATTCAGCCTGCTTCATGGAAATGTGGTCTTTTGTACCTGATATGGACTTGCAATGTTTTCAGGACATTCCTCTGGTATTGTCCAGCTACTGCTGTGTGTGCAGGTACAACATGCTGATAAACCATTCCATGAATATCAAAGAATGAGATGACCATGACTTTCCCAGCAGATGCAACCACTTTTGCTTTGGGGGGAGGGGGTTTGGTGATGAAGGAGATTTCCACACTGAGCTTTGCTGTATGTTCTCAGGATCAAAATGATGTAGCCAAGTTTCATCAGCAGTGATTACGTTTGAAAGAAACTCCAGATCTTCCTCTAACATCCACTTTAACTGCATGTTACCTCCATTGCAGCGGTAGGCGATACTGAATATGTCTGAACTTTCCTAGTTCTCACAGGCGAGAAACAGGAGTACCAACAATGAAACTACTATGGCCTGTTTGTTTCACATTAAGCTAATAGAATATAATAAGATTGAATTTTAGTGCAAAAAATTATGACTCTAAAAAAATATGATCATTCTTTATTGAACAGCCCTCGTATTATTCATCACTTTATTAAAAATATACCTTAATAAAATATCAAACATTTAAATACTTCATTAGTGCGGTTATCCTCTGACAACGTTTGAGATAAAGTAAGCAATTTGTCGATCACGTTGGTCACATTTATGTTGCAAATAACATAGAAAAGTGATCATTGGTTTGCGTGAAACTTCGCATTTCAATTTGTAAGTAAACTGGTCCATTCCTATATGGTTCACGTTTTTGAAAACAAGTGCTTCGGTACAGACTTATACCAAGCAATATAAAAATGGCTTCACTGTAGATCTCAAATTTGACCTAACGTGTAACGTGTATGCAACGAATATAGTTTGTCAAATTTGAAGCATTTATAAGCAAATATATCCTGATAAACGTAAAGGAAGGAGTGGTTTACTTTTATACGAATAGTAAGTTATATATAATATATATAATATATGTGTGTGTGTGTGTGTGTGTGTGTGTGTGTGTGTGTGTGTGTGTGTGTGTGTGTGTGTGTGTGTGTGTGTGTGAGTGTGGGGGGGAGGGATACTAATTTAGTTACAGTTCGCAAATTGGTGGAATGTTTACATATAAGGGTAATTTTAAATATAAACAAATGGGGGAAGCTCATACCCTTTGCTTCTGACATAAAATTATGTAATTAATTTAATGGTAAAATACAGATTTATCATCATCGTCATCATCATCATCATCATCATTTTGTATTAAGCTAATAGCCTCCGTCTTCCAGAGTACGAATTGTCCCATCTTTGTCTTTCCTTTCTTGGTTTATTACCCCTACTGGAATAATATCTCTAAACATCCTTACAATTCTCTGAGGAGTCCTTCAAGAAATATTACCATTTATTTCTTCTACTCTTATCTCTTTTGACTTCACAACATTATATTTTCGCTCTGTTTCTACCAGTTGCGTTACTTCATTATTATTTTCATTATGCTACTTTCATATTTGTTGTCTTCAGAATCTAGTTTTGGATGACTATGTTAATATTATTCTATTCTACACTTTTATGCACTTTTACTTTGGGCTCGTTGTTTAGATATTTATTTTTTCATAAGATATCATTTTGATGTAACCAGATAACTCTTTTGTATTTATCGGTCGAGAAGATATATTTATTTGCCCAATGCCTGAACTGCTTACTCCTATTCCTGTTTAACGTATTTTGTTTTTGATTTACATTATTCATACTTGCTAGTTTGCATCCCTATGTTTCCTTATTTATTATGACCGGACATTTTTATTGGCAGAAATTTCAATACAAGTACTGTTGAATTTAAAATATTTTACTAAAATGTTTGTAAGTCATATCAGAGACCAACACTTAAGTATTATCTGGTCGTCTCCATTTAGTAATCTTATTTCTATTCTAATTTTTTACCAGTTTATTCCAAAACAGTATTGGACATTAGTAGGCTTAGCTTTAATAGCACCTCAGTTGTAATTTACTTACGCTTATTTTTGTGATTTAAGAGATTTTACATTTAAAAGGTTTTCAATGATTTAAAAATTTTGCACCAATTTTTCAACGTACACTTGTGTAGTGTTTAAAAGTTTAGCATTTATATTAACCGAGGGAATAATGTAACATCGAATATCCATTAAGACTGAATACTATTACACTTTACCATTCTAGCTGTTTTACGAACATTTCGTTTAAAAGTTTTACAAATAAAACACGATTACACAAATGTTTGATTCACTTCTTGAGTTTTGTTTACCCAATTACTTTACAGGCATTTAGAAGTACAAGTTGATTAGTCATAGTACCTAAAATTGCTGTTGCAATGTTCTTTCGATCTGCTGGAGGACAAAAATATCAAACTCCAGAATTACGAGCATTTTAACGAATATAGAGTTTAAAAATTTATTTCTTGGTTATTTTATATGGGACGTCGGCACTCCAAAGTGCATTTTGTTAGAGCAAAAATATGTTGCCATTAACTGCATATGGAACTGTTCTGTTAACATTGTTCAAGAACATGTTTAAAATCGTTTCAGTTTTAAAAATACTTTTTTGTTCCGTTTATATGCCGTCTTTAGTATTTCAGAAGTTATGAGTTTCCTGATTAACTTATTTTACACGATACGTCCATTCATACCTACATACTGCACGAAAAATGGGGAATAAACATGGCGTGTCCTCCAGCCGGAAATGCAACCCAGGACCTCTGGATGTAAAGGTTATGTGCTAACCACCAGGCGACAGAGGCGGTGCGAGGAGACAAAGAATAATATGGTTTGTTCTTGTAGCAATGTTTAAAATTGGGAATTTACTGTACTTTAGTTCGGCTGGTAGAATGATTTAAGTGGAGATGAATCTTTTGGCAGTCACTGTATGTGTAAGGTAAATATCCATTGAGGTGGCATGTTTTTGCTGTCTTAACGTTATGTTATCATTATTCATTATTTTCAGCAAATACGACCATGCCAGGTCATCAGCAAGAGCACCTGCTGTTATTTCAGCTCGCTTATTTATCAGAAAAAGCCTGGTGTTGTTCACCCCGTGTTGATTCACACATGGGCACTGCACATGATAATTTATGGCTACCCTCAAACTGCCTTAGCGCTGTTGGTGGCAAGCCACGGAAATAAATGGGGGGGGGGGAGTGTCAGGGGGAAGTGCAGGAATCTCTCACCATCCCGAAGGCCAAAAAGGGTGGTAAAGTGGAAGTGTTATGATGAGGTACGAGAAATGATTCACCGCGTTAAGTGGTATATGGTGAAAATTTAATAATCATTCAATTGCTTATTCATGGTTTATCAACCAAGTCTTTTTTTTTTTTTACCTTATCCTATAAGAGATAAATAAATCTACATCCCCCATGTGCAAAAACATTTACATTCTCACGTTACTGTTTGTCAGTTTATATCATCCTAATGCCTAAGGGCAATTCCCTTACAAGTTGTACCTTTAAGAACGTCTGAACAATATTAATACATAGTAAGTTTTAAACAGTACTGTTTGCTACACCGTGTCGTATTTTAGGATAGCTGTTATCACTAGAGCTTTCTTTCTACTTTCTCTACCATTTCCGTAGAGTTTAGGGAACGTGTTACATTTTACTCAAAGATTTGATACTAAGATTCCAGTTTATAACTGAATAATGTATAATGAATAATTTATTCGTGCAATTCCTTTTTTAAAATCGTTTACGTTATTCCTTATAATTGTTTATCTGTCCCACACTATTTTATCTATTACCTCGTTGCTACCTAAGCTTATATGACAGCCTGGCCTTCTGCTCTGTCAGGTAGCTCTTAACCTCCATGCCTCCTTGTTACTTAATTAGCCCCTTTCCTCCTCCCCTGCCCCGTCTTCCTTTCTTATATTCTTTACATTTCTTGTCCATTTTCATTTTACTTTCTCTAAGAACTCACCAGTGCTTTTTACCTTCTTTTCCTCCTTTCTTGTTAACATTTTATAGCTACTACACTATTCTCTAATTTCTCCCATTTTTCCTCCCAAAAGTTTTCTCTCCATATTGCTAACTCATTTCATTCTATTGCATAGTGTGTTGAAATATGCAAAATGTAAAATACGGATATATGCCAAAAAATGCATTTATAGAAAGAGGTCCTCATCTGCGAGTGCCTATCTGAGTGTGGCTGTGAACAGCAGAATTCAAAAATGAAATTCGTTTACCAAAGTTCAACATCTTCCAAAGATGTAACACGAAATTTCAGTAAAATTCCACGTCCCAGACGATCCTTCTTCTGGAACAGTTTTCAAAATCTTAATTTTCCAAAAAATTGTAAACGATTTTTATTAAAATATTATACACTTAATACCTAAATTCTTATGAAAAATAAAATCTATCTTAACGTTCTGGAAATGGCTTAAGAAAGCTACATTTGAATGACGTTTGCTGTAAACCGTGAAATATAGGGAAATCCTTACTGCACAAAAATGAAAAAATAAAAATAAAAAAAAAGTTGAGCTCCCTAAAACATACAATATATATTCAATACATTTTTGGGAAGAACCATTCGGAGAGATTCACTACTGTTGTTTGAATTTTCATATATATTGCGAAAATCAGAATGCTAGAAAGTTAGGTTGGGATAGGTGTATTTTCCTGAAAATCGTTGAGTCGTATTTTTGGAAGACACTGAACTTAAGGATACCCTCTGTGAAAAACCTTAAATTTACAATTTTGGTTGGATTGACTTGAAGCCTTAACACAATTATTGTAGTAATAACAATAGTTTACACTAATATTTAGATCGTTTTTTATAAATAGCTCTTGTTCATGTTAATATATTTCAGGTGCTTTATTGTCATTTAATTTAACTGCTCCACACGAGCAGTGTAGAATTTTAAATCCAGCATTTAGCATCCCGTTATTAAACATTTAAGTATTGAAATTGCCATTTTCCCTGCTTGCGTGCCCATCTCCCTCTCAACAGGCTGAGAATTCGAATCTCAGATTATTTCAAAGTTTTCCCTTATCTAGAGAACACAAGAGAATCCTAGTCCATTACCGCCAACCCAAACTTTTCGTTCGTTTTCATCTACCCCAGTAAAGGGCATCAAAGTAAGAATAATGACCATTTAACAAAAATATTCTTGTTTAAGTAAATTTCATGCTTGTTTTGTATGAATCAGGTCACAACTAAACTGCGCTGAATATTCATACTTCTATATAATCGCTTCTTTGTTTTGTATGTCATGAAATTAGCTAAGAACACTTCATATATTAGAAGAATAACAGGTCGACTATTTTAATGCCTTAATTTGACATTGTTGATGAACACTGGCGCCTTCAGGTTGTTGTAAGCATCATTTAAACTGTTTTTGTTATATACTTGACATCTTCCTGGAATAGAAAGCAGTAAGGATGCTAGTAACTCCTGCTTAGCATACAGGTCTTAATTTGGTATGCCTGTGTAAGACCAGGACAAGAACCGAGCACCAGATGTATGTGGGAGTTGCAGATCCGCTCCTGTTCTAAATAAATTATTCCCTAAATTAAGAAAATTAATGCCATTTTGCTAAAAGCAATTTCCCATAACCAAAATTGTGTTTACATGTTTTCAAACACAGTGCATCAGAAACATCAAAGTGACTCATCAAAGTGAGAAACCTGTAACAACTATTTCGACAAAGGTTTATCTAGATACAAATTAAGATAAAAGTTTTGCAGAAGCAGTTTATACAAACTAAAATAATAAGTATTAATATTAAACAAATGACTATGAATGTGAAGCGATATTTACTAACATTTTACTTTTACTAAACGACTACCACAGTATACAGCATAAAATGTTTAGGTGGTGTTTACCCAAACTTCCTTAAATCAGTTCAACCAGTCTTTCAAAGTATTACTTTATTGAATGATTCAAAATATTTGTGTGTAAGGGACTTGATGCGATGAAGCGGAGAGTTAACCTTATCTATATTCCTCCCTAATGAAGATGATCAAGCATCAATCCCAAGTACCTCGGATGATGAGCTGACATTTATCTCCCCGAGCGCTGAGTCCTTAATTGCACGTTATAAACCATTAATCTCTCCAGCGATCCGGATGATTAATACGATACCATCAGACAATCTCCTTAATTACCGTCAAATAGCCAAAGCGAAATAAGGACTAATTACCCTCACCATTTTTCATACCTCTAGTAACACGAATCTTACACGTCAAAGGAAAAAAAAAAAACAATGCATTCGTTCGCCATAATGTTCTTAGGGATCC